>JAWWLV010000078.1:3617093-3628303 GCA_035041135.1 Platyrinchus mystaceus
ACTTGGCTGTGAAGAAAGTAAAAGAAGTTGCAAAAAGAGGAAATGAGCAAAAAAGAAGAATGTGATTGGTAAGAATGGTCTGTCCTGGTCCTGCTCTTGGGAGAAACTCCTCTGAAACTGGAAGGGGAAAGACAAGAATGTTTGAGAGAACTGGGAATGGAGAATCTGCTGCCTGGGAAAGTTTTTGAAGTGATAAAAATCCCTTTGCACATTCCGGGCTTTTTATCAGATGCATCTGATCCGGATGGATCCACTTTGCAGGTTCCACATTGCAGATTCCACACTGGAGATTCCACATTGTGGATTCCACATTGCAGATTCCACATTGGAGATTCCATACTGGAGATTCCACCTTGCAGATTCCACATTGCAGCTTCCACATTGCAGCTTCCATATTGCAAATTCCACATTGCAAATTCCACATTGCAGATTCCACTTTGCAGGTTCCACATTGGAGATCCCACTTTGCAGATTCCACACTGCAGGTTCCACATTGCAGATTCCACTTTGCAGATTCCACACTGCAGGTTCCACATTGCAGATTCCACATTGCAGATTCCACTTTGCAAATTCCACACTGCAGATTCCACTTTGCAGGTTCCACACTGCAGATTCCACTTTGCAGATTCCACATTGCAAATTCCACATTGCAGGTTCCACATTGCAGATTCCATGTGGCAGATTCCACATTGTGGATTCCACATTGCAGCTTCCACATTGCAGCTTCCACATTGCAAATTCCACATTGCAAATTCCACACTGCAGATTCCACACTGCAAATTCCACACTGCAGATTCCACACTGCAGATTCCACATTGCAGGTTCCACATTGGAGATTCCACACTGCAGATTCCACATTGCAGATTCCACATTGCAGGTTCCACATTGCACATTTCTCTTGCACAAGTTGTCCCAGCGTGGTGACCCAGGCAGGGTGACAGTGCTCAGGTCCTGCCTGGACACGTCTGGTTGATGATTTTTGTCCTGTTTTTTGGGGGGGAACAGCCTCATGAGTCGGCTGGGGAATTAATCCCAGTGCTTTATTAATTAAGATAATCTGTGTCTGTGGGCTGGGCAGTGATGAGGCACCTTTAGTGCTGTGTCCTTCACTGCCAGAGAGACATGGAGGGGTTGGGGTGTGACCAGAGAAGGGAACTGAGCTGGGGAAGGGGCTGGAGAAACTCCTGAGGGAGCTGGGGGGGCTCAGCCTGGAGAAAAGGAGGCTCAGGGGGGACCTTCTGGCTCTGGAATTCCCTGACAGGAGGGGGGAGCCGGGTGAGGGTCAGGATTTTCTCCCAGGTAATGACACAGGACAAGAGGAAACGGCCTCCAACTGTGCCAGGGGAGGCTCAGGTTGGCATGAGGAGGAATTTGTTGCTGGAAAGGCTGGTCAGACCTTGGCAGGGGCTGCCCAGGGAGGTTTGGAGTCCAAACCACCCCTGGAGGTGCCCAAGGAAGGCCTGGCTGTGGCACTGAGTGCTCTGGGCTGGGGGGACAAGATGTTGATGGACTTGGTGACCTTGGAGGTCTTTCCCAACCTCAGGGATTCTGGGATTTTGTTTGGACTTTTGCTCCTGACAGCCTGGGAAGGAGCATGGAGGAGGTTTTTGTGGTGCTTCATCCAGACTTTATGTGACCCCCCTTCAGAGGGGCAGGCACAGCTCTCCAGAACCAGCAGATCCTTCTTCCACATCACAATGCAGGTCAGGTGAGCTCTTCAAACAGGCAAAAATCTCACCAATATCACGTGGGGATTTGGTTTAATGCTGATGTGGGTGTTGAGCCTGAGGAAAAGGTCACCAAGACACTCAGTGGGACTCAAAAAGGCTCAAAAATGTAGAGGAAAAGTGGTTCACCAGGAACTTGGGGTGACAGGAGAAGGGGAGATGGTTCAGACTGACAGAGGGGAGATTTAGGTTGGATGTTGGGAAGAAATTGTTCACTGTGAGGGTGGGGAGGGCCTGGCACAGGTTGGGCAGAGAAGCTGTGGCTGTTCCATCCCTGGGAGTGTCCAAGGCCAGGTTGGAGCAACCTGGGAGAGTGGAAGGTGTCCCTGCCCATGGATTGGAACGAGATGAGCTTTGGGGTCCCTTCCAACCAACCCATTCTGGGATTCTGAAAAAGGAAAACCCAAAAGTGCTGCTGCAAGACAGAATTTAATGTGAATGAAAAGCTGAATACACAGGAGCAAAACTATCTGGATATAATCAAAGACTTTCAGGACTTCAGGAGGGTCTGCAGTGAATCCCCAGTTCCATGATTTTTGCATAGATTGCTCTTCTTTGGTCTGAAGGATTTGGCAAAAGAAAATAAATCTGCAATTACAATTGCTTGATATTTTTGGCTTTGCCCTGGCTTGTATTAAATGAGACATAGGCAGAAAGAGAAGCTGGGAAAGCATTACAATGTGGGTCTAAGCAGAAATAAAGCAAAAGAAAGACTTACAAATACCTAATTTTAAGAAATGCCAAGTGGAGATGGTTTTGTTTGTTTGTTTGTTTTAATGCTGGTTCAGCAAAATTTACAAACGAATGTGAATTTAGGTAAAATTTCATTTTGGAACCCAGGATTTTCAGTCTCATTCTTTTGATGTATTTTTATACTTTTTATTTGGAGATAAATTGATAATAGAACATCAGTGTTGGCATAAAAATGAATTTATTGACACACAGTTTTACCAAACCAAGAAAAAAAAAATTAGATTTTTGAAAATCTGGTTTCTTGGAAAATTCTGGGGTTTATTTCATCCTAATTTTAACTCAGGTCAGTAGTGAAATTTCAGTTTCTTGGAGTTTGGGAATTCTAATCCTCAGGCAGGTCTAGTGCCAGGAAGCCATGGATTTATTGACTCCACTGGGAACCTCTGGAGCTCAGCACTTCTCTAATCCATTATCCATAAACTTAGTCGGGCTCTTTAGTGTTCAGCTCTGCTTTTCAGTCTATCCACAGATATCCATGTTGGATTTAGGTTGGCCTGCAAGTTCTACAACAAAACAGTTGGGGTAAGTGAGGAGGGAAAGGATTAAAGTTCCCCGCGTCGTAAAACGAGCTCAGAGCTGGCCCAGCACCCAACATACCCCTGAACCCCAGGGATCCCCGGGCACCCAGGAAGCTCCTGACGTCCAGCAGGGCCGTTGATCCCACTATGGTGTGCTGGGGGAAGGTGGTGAGGGTGGGGCCGGGGTAGATGAGGGAGTAGGGAGGCAGGTCGGGCTCCACTATGTCCACTACGGTGTCGGGGTATTTGATCACACAGGTCTCGTTGGAGGTGACAGCAAAGGGCTCGGGGCACAGCAACCCCGGCAGGCAGCACTCGTGGAAGGGAGACATGGGACAGAGCCACACCTGGAACAGGGGCAGAGAGGACAGGGTTAATCCAGCAGGAATTGATATATTAAATACATGGGACAGAGCTGGAACAGGGGGAGAGAGGACAGGGTTAATCCAGCAGGAATTGGTGGATTAAATACATGGGACTGACCTGGAACAGGGGGAGAGAGGACAGGAATTGATATATTAAATACCTGGGACAGACCTGGAACAGGGGGAGAGAGGACATGGTTAGTTCAGCAGGAATTTATACATTAAATAGCAAGGTTTGGGTAAAAGGGCTGCACAGTGGGTATGGGGGGCTTGGGAAATGGGGGAATTGCAAAGGGGAAATGGGGCAGTTATAAAGGGTAAATATGGGAATTATAAAAAGGGTAAATATGGGAATTATAAAAAGGGTAAATATGGGAATTATAAAAAGTGTAGATATGGGAATTATAAAGGGTAGAAGCAGGAGTTATAAAGGGCAAATGGAATTACAGGGGGCAAAGGGGGGAGTTGCAAAGGGCAAATTAAGGAATTGCAAAGGGCAAATGGGGGAAATACAGAGGGCAAATGGGGGAAATACAGAGGGCAAATGGGGGAGTTACAGAGTGGAAATAATTCAGGTGAGAATTTTGTCCAGTTTAGTTTTCAAGCCGGTAACTCTCCTCTTTCCTAAAAAACCCTTTTGAACTCATTGCTTCAACATCTGATGATATTTTCCAGACCACCACTGTTTTCAGGCTAAAAACCTCTTCTCCTATTCCTTCTCCAGGGTTTTCAGTGAGTGGCACTGCTGTGTCTCACTCCTGTTAATTGAAAGCCACAACTCCCGACCCAACTCCAGATTTTAAACTTGGATTTTAATCCTTGCTGCACTGGCAAGACCAAACCAAGGGGGAAAGAAGCTCCTTCCCCTCCTCTCACCTGGTCACGAGGGGAACAGAGTGAGCCAGGATGGAGACCCACCCATCTTTTATTGGTCTCATTACAGATCATCTGAATATTTGAAATCGCACAGCTCTTTAAAACCGAACCTGATATCCAGGCCAGATTTTTCTGGGCATTGTTTAATTACAGATTATCAGGCCCTCCTTGCCCTGGATTGTGCCCACACTAATTGGGTGAGGAAAACAGTGAGGGAGAGGGATAATTTTCTTTATTTTATCTTTGTGAAGCTGGTGTGGAAGAAATCAAGGGCTGGCAAAGGGTGAGCTTGGACTGATTTCCTAAATAAGTCCCTGCATTTACCCCAGGACTCTGTGGGAGAGAGAAAATTTGTGTCTCCCTCCAGATATCCCATTTTAACCTTCTAAAATCCTCAGGGCTTCACCTTCAGCTTTTTTTTTTTCAAGTGATTCAAGTCAAATTGCCTTTGACTTGAAGGCAGGGAAAAGGCAGCACGGAATATTGTCCCAGCTAAAAAGCTGGATCTGGAAGGGCTGATTTTGGCTTGGGGAAAAGAATTGTTGCTGCAAATTGGTCTCAAAATTGGGATCTTGGAGTGGTCCAAGGCAGACAAACAATTTGCCAAAGCTCATCCCAGTGCTCATGAAAAGAGGTGAAGAAGGATGTTCCTTCTGGATTTGGAATTCAGCACTAAAATTGAAACCAGCTAAAGTAAACTGGTTCAAACTTTAAAAAAAATAAAACCACTTAAAACCAAACCAGCAGTAAAGTGGCTTTTTTTTTTTTTTTTCAGTAAGAAAAATCTGTGAGGGTTTGGAAAATATTCAGGATAAGTTCTCCAACCTGTGAGAAGACACCGGAGCCTCCTTGAAGGCAGCTGAGGGTGAGATTTAAATTCAGAATGAATGTTTAAAATTATAATTTCTTTAATGAATCTGTGTCTTTACAATATGAAAGGAGCACTTGCCACTGTAAAATTATTGAGACTCTTTAGAATTCTGAGGGAGTTTTCTGTTGTGTCCCTGCTTTAAATGAACTTCTGTTCTGAACACCCAACAGCTCTGAAATACAGAACTTGAATAGACTTAAAACCAAAGGATAATAGAAAGGATATTTCTGGACAAACACCCCCTTGCCATTTCAGAAGCTCAACCTATGATTTGATATTTAGCCAGCGATAATAATTGATTTAAAAGGCAATAATTGATTCAAAATTGACTTACCCGGATCACCAAGGGAGAAGAGTTAAAGACAAGTGATTAGGAGGGTTCTACGTAGCAAATGCTTTTATACTCTTAGTCAAATGGCCTGGAGGATGTGACACCCTTTTTGCATGAAGTCTTAATTAGTTGCAAAACAAACTTTGCTGCATGCATAACTTCTGCAAGTAATGAAACTGTTTTGCTCCCTGTTTGTGTTTGTTCCCTTCCCAGAGCAGCGCTGGAATTCCTGCCCCATCCCCCAGGCAGGATTCACTTGGCCGTTTCCTGGGCCCCAAAAAAAAAATAAAAGGGACTTGATCTGCTTGGTGAAACCACATTTCAGTTATAGCAGGGGTCTGACACCTGCATGGCTTTTTTCCCCTCTCAAATTTGGGGCTGGGAAAGGGATTTGAGGGAGTAAAAGCAGCATCTTTTCCTGTCAGGGAACAGCATTTTTATTTTTATTTATTTTTATTTTTATTTATTTTTATTTTTATTTATTTTTATTTTTTATTTTTATTTATTTTTATTTTATTTTTAGTTTTATTTTTATTTTTTTATTTTTATTTATTTTTATTTTTATTTTATTTTTATTTTTATTTTTTATTTTTATTTTTATTTTTTTATTTATTTTTTTTCTTCATTTCTCAATTTTTGTCCAGTGTGGAGGAGGTTTTTTTTTTTTTTTTTAATTCTGAAATGCCTTTAAATGTAAAACCTGTATAGTTTAAATCTACAAAAACCTGTAGGTACCAGTGGATATCCAAGAAGGAGAACAACTCAACAGATTCTCAGCCGTTTTCACAGTGACATTAAACATCCCTGGACAGGATCCACCCCAAAGGAGAAAGCTCTGCCTTATCTCACCCCCACCCCAGTCTTTACCATCAGGACTTTTATAGGATTGAAGTGGAGCATCTGGATTTGTTTCTGGGCTCTGAAGAAGGTCTGGCCGTGTTGCAACGAGAGGCACGTCGATACCACCCACGTTTTCTTGTTACTGACTCAAAGTGAAGTCACAGAGTCACAGCTTGTTGGGTTTTTTTTTTGTTTATTGGGGTTTTTTCCCCCTCTCCCCCCAGTTTTTGAGCAGGTTGTAAAGGACAATATTATAGGAAAGGCAATGTCGTGCTCTGAAACTGCTGTTTCCATCCAGGCTCTGTTTTTCTGTGACTGAGGGGGTGGGAAAAATAGTACTTAAGAAATAGCTCTGTCCTGATGAGAACTTAATTTAACACAAATTAGAGACATGAGTTTAATATAAAACCAGTAAATTACTGGAGGAAATGGGTGTGGGCACTTTATGAGGGACCCAGACACGTGGATTTAAAAACGTTTTTATAAAGAGGGAAATCAATATGACAGAAAAAAAAAATCATAATAAAGGGGAGGAAAATCAGGAGTCAGATGGAAACAGATCTCTGGAGGAGCCACCAGTCAGAGCAGCCAGGAGGGTTTCGGTATAACAGTCCTACCAGCTCATAAATCAGAAACAGTTTGATTTAATACATTAAAAGGTGTTCTTAATTTAAATCGTGTTGCCAGGCAGGGCTTGTGCTCACTCACCTATTTGGGGACACACTTAACAAGGACAATCCAGGTCCCTTTGCTGCATCCTGGGTGCACAAAGCCTTGATCTGCATAAATCCCGCTGGAACCTTTTGTTCCCGAGCTCCCACAAAGGCTTTTGCCTTAGGACCCCTCTCAAAGCTGCAGATAATTTATGCTGTGAGGGAAAAAAAAACCTCCCCGAGTAAATAATAATTAGGAACAAAGGGAATCCTTCCTGCCGGTTCGGGAGGCAGCTCCTCTGCCGGGAATTGGAAACCTTGGGAAAGAGGAACAGGAATTTCTGACAGCCTTTGGTGGAAATGAGGTGCCGATGGGGGGGATTTAAGACAAAGTTTAGTGTGGGGTTAAAGCTTTTTGGCACTGGAATAAGGAAGAAAAGTGGCCCAGCTGGGAGGATTTCCCCTGTTGAGGGTGGGAAGTGTTTAATTTATTTATTGGTGCTTTAAGGGAGCTGGAGATCTAAGGCTGAAATATCTCATTTCATCCAACTGACATTTTACTTCAGTTTGTTAAAGTGGAAGAGGGCAGGTTTAGATTAAATATCAGGGATAAATTCTTTGCTCTGAGGGTGGCCCAGAGAAGCTGTGGCTGCCCCATCCCTGGAATTGTTCAAGGCAGGTGGGAATATCCTAAGATTTACCTCCAATTAACCTTCCTGAGCCCTGCTCTGCCACTGAGGAGCTGTGTAACACTGAAGCTGTGCAGGAGGGTTAATTCAGCTGAAAATTCATATATGAACAGGTAGGGGCACTAATAAATAGTTAGATATTTTTATTTTCGTGCAGTAAGATTTGGTCCTTGCAGTTCAACCGCTCAACACTCCTTTCTAAGGAAAACATTTGGTTGTATTAGTGTAGAATTCACACAACGTGCTGCTCCACAGGCCAAGTGAAGATAAACCTGAAACTTGAAGGTAAAATAAAAATTCCATGTTTGAACTGACTGCAAACCACCCCAGGCCCTGTTCTCAGGGAGCAGAGCATCATATCCAGTAGATCCCTTAATTAATTACTGGACTTGCCCCAGTGGCTCAGTTTTATAGGAAAGCAAAGCCACCTTTTTGGGCACTGCATAAAAATGCTCCTTTGCCCTTCCCTCCCAGCTGGGCTTTCCATTGCCTTTGGCACATTTCTAATTCCAGTTATTATCTGGGTTTAATAGCGAAGCACAGAAGCTGAATGAATTGTCAGAGGTCACTCAGGGAGCAAAGGGAACAGCCTGGAGTGAAGCAGCCTTTCCTCATCATGGGCATTTATCACATTATTTCTAATTGGGATCCCAGCAGCCCTTTGAAGTCTGAGCTGAGGTTCCTCTGCCTCCATGGAGCACAGGCAGGTCCTCACAGCCAAGGAAGGAGCAGCTGATTAGGCCTGAGAAACAAAGGAGAAGGGATTTGTACTCTCTCTTGCTGATGCCACAGGGATTAAGGGAGGGGCTGTCAGGGCTGGGAGCTGTTTTTTGATGTGTCCTGAAATGGCTTTTCCAGTTTGAGCCAGGAGAGCTCTGGCACTCAGGGGAGTAAACACAGCCCTGAGTTTGAATTGATTATTAAATCTGAAGAGCAGCCCCAGTTTATCCACGTCTGCCAGCGTTGCTTCATAAAACCGTGGAATGGTTTTGGGGGTTGGAAGGGATTCCAAAAATCCTCCAGTCCCACCCCCTGCCACTTCCACTAGCCCAGGTTGCTCCAAACCTTGTCCAGCCTGGCCTTGGACACTTCCAGGGATGGGGCAGCCACAACTTTGCTGTGCCAGGGCCTCAGAGGGAATAAATTTTTCCTAATATCCTACTCACAGTGGATACTGAACATTGATTTCTTTAGATTTTCCCCTCTCCACAAGACAAAATAAAATAAAAAGTGCCAGGTTTTCCAAAGCTGCTTAAAGTATTTAAAGCACAATCCCTAATTAAAACCCCGTGGCTTTGTTTATGTATTTCGAAACCTAAAGTGGCACTTAAGAAATCTGCAATTACTGCAAATTACTAACTGTGGAGTAATGATCTTCAGTAAAAAAATAATACCTTTTTAATGAAAATCCTGCATCAAAAATCATCCCTTAGGTAATGGTTGGTTCCCAAGGAACAATTGTCTCAATGTGGATTTAGCTGCTCTTCTGAAACACTTAAAGGGGTGGGGAGGGGAGAATAAAGAAAACAAATAATAAAAATAGAAATAGGAGGCCTAAATGGTGGGAATTTTCTTGAATTAATTGAAATATTAAAGAAGCCTTTTGTGTGTGAGATCCTAATTAGCTGCCCAGATTTATTTTTTTTTTTGTTATAAGTTCTGCATTCTCTCTGTAATGGTCAGAATGGCCTCATCTGCATATTTGCATATTTTCTGAACAGCTCAAGAGCTGAGTGTCCTTTGCTCAAATCATTCCCCTGAGCAGCCTCCAAATCTTTATTGAGGGTCTTAATAAGGGAGTATTCAGTTTTTATTCCTTGACCAACAGGAAAATTTCAGCTCTGAGACCCTTCCCGAGTGCAAACAGAGTTAAGAATAAACGGCCTCCACACCATGTTTAAACAATTATTCCCTGTTTGCATTTGCATGTTTGTGTAATTCCTAAGAAATCCAAATAGTCTGGGAACACTCAGCTTTTCTCCTCTGACAGATTTCACCAGTTGCCTGAGAAATCTGTGCAAAGCCACTTTCTAGCCGAAAACCCGGCAGAACGCGACCAGCTCGGAGTAAAACTGGAGAACGTCCACCAGTGACCTTGGCACGTCTCTCAGGGTGACTTTGCACGCCTGTTTTAGGACTCTGCAGTCCTTGCTGGCTGCTTAAAATATGCTAATGAGTGTTTTGCGTGGGGAACTCGTTGATGGGAGTTTGCAAAGCGCGTTGAAATCCTTTAACGCGGAACTTCCGCGGGCCGATCCCGATGACTGGAGTTGCCTCGGGGTCCTGGCAGAGACTCTGCAGGAATAACTCAGGAGATGAGGGCCACTAATTGAGTGAATTAATAAAGAAATGGGGATATAAATTAAAAATGAAATGCTTTTCAGAGGAAGGGGATGGAACACGAAGAGTTTTTTCCTACTGGAATCTCCCAGTGGGGGGGGTGGGTGGGAAGGTTCCTCTTCCCTGCTCCAAACCTTGCCCAAAGTGATGATGACTCTGCTGTGAAATGGTACCACCTGTCTGAGATCCACGTCCTTCTTAAGGAGCAAAGAAAACCAAATTCCCTCTTATTATCAGGTCATGGGAACTCACTCCCTCACCATGAGGGTTCCCTGGATATGGCCAGAGGTTGTTGATCGGGTCATCAGTGATGTGACCACTGGAATGAGACCATCAGGTGTTGGCCATGACCTCTGGTGTTGTGTCACACACAATTTGGGGCTGTCACACACAATTTGAGCTGGGACAATGCCCAGGATCAATCCAGGATGAGCAGGTGGAGAAGGGCTTGGAGGAGCTGATCCCTGCTCTGCTTATTTGGGCATCAACCCCAATTAAAGGGTCTGTCCCTAAGGATCAGGGGGAAGAGCTGCAGCCACCCAGGGTGGCACAAACCTTGTCCCCACATAGCTCATCTTTGGGCTGGTGTGTCCAAACCTGCATCTTTCATCCCAGCACGTCAGGGAAAGTGCCTGAGCACCCTGAGATCTGCCCTTCCCTACAGACAGATTCCCTGCCTGGAGTTGTTTACCTGCTCCTTGTTTGCTTCTTCTGATAAGAGCAGCCAAAATTTTCCTCTGCAAATCCCTCCTAAATGATGAGGTGTGTGTGGGGGGGATCCCTGAGGCAATGACTCTTATCATGGAGCTCAGAGTCCTCCCTGCATCAGCTGCCACATCCCAAGTGCTCATTAATGGTTTATACGTTCCCAGTGCTGTGTTATTATCCCCGGTGTGCTCTTGGCTTCAGACACCCAGGAATTGAGAAATAAAAAACCCTTCAAGATAAACAGAGCAAAGCCTCATCTGTCATTGCACTAATCAGCTCATAATCAGGTCAGGATTCTTAGCCTCATAATGCCTTTTTATTTATTTATTTATTTTTTTAAATTTCCTACACAGTTTTCATATTAAAATCCCACTAATTGAATGAATGGAATCATTCACCAGCTCAGGGAACCTGCATCCAAGGAGATGCAAATGAACTGCTGCCCGTGGGTTTGTGTGTCATTGCCGTGGTTTTACATCAGTCTCGGAGGAGGGATTACAGGAAATCATGGAATCATGGAATAAACCATTTTTGAGGTG
>JAWWLV010000078.1:3680309-3693871 GCA_035041135.1 Platyrinchus mystaceus
GCTCTGGGGGTGCTCAGAGCTCCTTTGATTGCGGCGCTTCCCTGTCCGGCCGATATTCCTACCCCTGCTATTCCCGCTACTCCTCTTACCGTGGTGGGAGCTGCAGGCCCTGCTAAGCCCTGCAGGGATTCCCTGAGGAGTCAGAGCCAGCAGGGACCGGAGCAAAGTCCCAGTCCATGAGCGAGCAGAGGGCTGTGGCTTTCCAAGGGGCAGCAGCTCTCGGCCCCAGCAAACCCTTCAGGCCTCCTCTGTGTCCTCTGGATGATGTTCTGCTACCGTGAAGTCCCTGCCCTCCTTCAATTAAAGTCAGTGTTGCACCACAGCATTTGTTCTCTGGTTTCCTTTTCCCTTCAGCTGAAAACTGTTGGCCAATGGTGCTCAAATGATGCCCTCAGCTGAGGGCCAGGCCAGTGGGGGGGTTGATTACAAGGTGTCCTGGCTGCCCGTTCATCCACCAGATGGGGATGGCCCTAAAACCTTCTGCGAGGATTTGGGGTGAAAGGGGTGGGATAAAGCATCGGGGGAGACCTTCTGGCTCTCTGCAACTCCCTGACAGGAGGGGGAAGCCAGGGGGTTCAGGCTCTGTTCCTAGGGAACAAGGGACAGGAGGAGAGGGAACGGCCTCAGGCTGTGCCAGGGGAGGCTCAGGTTGGGCATCAGCAGGAATTTCCCCCTGGAAAGGGTGGTGAGGCCTTGGCAGGGGCTGCCCAGGGAGGTTTGGAGTCCCCAATCCCTGGAGGTGCCCAAGGAAGTGGCACTGAGTGCACTGGGCTGGGGGATGAGGTGGGGATGGGGCACAGGCTGGACTCCATGGGCTGAGAGGGCTTTTCCATCCTAAATCATCCTGGAATAGAAATAAGGGAGCTCAGAAGGAAGAGAGGGGTGGAATGAACACAGGTCAGTGCTGTGCAATATGGCTTTTAATGGGTACAAGAAGCAAAGCCAACAGTCACAATAACACAGGGAACAGACACTTCAGGACCTTTCAAAATCACAAAGCTGCTGCATTTCCTACTTGAATTTCTGCTTTTCTTAGCACTGCCCTATAATTCCAGCTCCATATCCATTGTTTCTCTGCCGTGTTTTCCACATCCTTGCACTGAATCCCAGGAATTCTTTAGCAGGGACCGCAGCTCCCTCGGCTGCAGGTGCTGTACTGGCGGTAAAGGTACGGGCTGCTACTCCCCCTTCCCAGGGTCGAGGAGCCAGAATTGTAGGATCTACTGGAATTACAGACCCCCCCATAACCACTGGAACCTCCGAAAAGGACGGAGCCCCTCAAACCAACAGGATTTCCGTACCCCCTGTAGCCCAGAGAGCCCCCGGAGCCAAAGGAGCGGCCGATGCTCGGGGGGCTGCAGCTGCCCACGACGCTTTCCTGGGGGCAGGAGCTGAGGATGGGCCCTGGAAAAGTCAGGACGACGGGTGGGGGATAAATGACAGCCTTGGAGTCGTCGCAGGAGGTCACACACAGCTCGTTGCAGGCGTTGGCCAGGGGCTGAGGGCAGGTCACCTCGCAGGGGTTGCTGTAGGGCAGGCACAGCTCTCCGCAGTAGGACATGGCTCTGGTAAGTGCAGGAGGTGCTTTCTTTTTATTTTTCCCCTAAGAAATTGGTCTAAAAAAAACAGGGAGGAGATCGAGATAACATCCAGCACCTCGCCGTTGGTACCCAGCTCCTTCCATCCTAAAAACCAACTCGCAGCATCAAAGTGCTTCTGTAGCGAGACTGGACCAGCGGAGGAGAGAATTTAAAGCTCAAGGCAAAGTGCCTAAAAAAAGGGTCTTTAAGTCTCGAAGTCTCAGATCCCCTCCCCAAATCCACACCTCTCAAAGCCCAATTTGCAGCAGAGACCTGTTTGTAGCCGCCCGGCTTGGCAGAGTGACAAAGCTCAGCGCTAAAAGTAAAGACCAGTCAAAAGAGGAAGCTCCGACTTACCCGATCCGCTGGAGAGGGAGAGTTTAGAGATGCAGGTAAACAGCCTTGAGCTGCGAGTGCTTTTATACAATCCCTCCAAGTGCCCGGAGGGTAAAAGCCCTATTTGTAGGTGATTATCTCATTTACTTGCAAATCGGAGGTTGTTGTTCCTTGGCTCGTTCCTCGCCTGCTGTAATTATCTCTCTGAGGGGTGGTTTTTCTGAGCCCCGGAAGGCAGATATCCATCTGACAAGTGATTTAGGCTTCTCCTTGATCGCCGGGTTGCAGCGACGACACGGAATCGCAAAATCTTTTAGGTCGGAAAAGACCTCCAAGGTCGTCGAGTCCGACTTTTGAACCGTCCCCACCTTGTCAGCCAGAGCAGAGCACTGAGCGCCACGTTCCAAACCGCCAAAGAGGAGGGTTAGAGCAGAAATTAGGAAGGGATTCTTCCCTGTGAGGGGGGGCTGGAAAGGGGGGGAGCCCTGGCACAGGTTATTCCATGGATGCCCCATCCCTGGAAGTGTCCAAGGCCAGGTTGGACGGGGCTTGGAAGCACCCTGGGGGTGGAATGAGACGAGCTCCGAAATCCCATTCCATGTTCGCTGTTAACCGTGGTGGGGAAGCTTTCGGGGGCAGATCCCTTCTCCAGGCACAAATTGTCCCCCACTGTGTTTTTCTCCCACCCCTCGGGTGAGCTCCATCCCCCCCGAGTGGGGTAATTACAGCTCTGAGCCGCCACTTTGCCACTGGATGGGGCAGGAGGGAGGAAAACCCACGTGTGGGATGGGCAGCAGAACCATCCCCTGCTTGTTTACACCCTTCCCTACTCGAGCCCTGTACTTTAGGCACGGATTAAATTCTGTGGGATGGTTATGAGGAACCTCCAGGCAACACTGACCCCTTGTTGTTCTAATTTATATTTTTTTTTTGCCACAGAATCAAGGACTTCAAAGCACCTCTGTGTGATTAACGTGTTGTAGATACAGAGCTCGACTGTAATAAAATTAATTACATGTTGTTGCCCTTTTAGGTTCTTGATAATGAGTAATAGTTTCAGTTTAAAACTTAATCTCATCATCCTCCTGAGCAGACCCTTCCTGGCTCTGCAGGTCATGGTTGTTTTCTTTGACACAGAAGGCAATTTATTTTCTTTGCTGCACTAAAATCAAAGTGTTGAATGTACAAACCTTCTGGTCTTTATGTGGTGTAAATCTGCTCTATCAATTGAAAAATACATAAGAGGATTTCCCTTCATAAAATCTGAGCTTAAGCTGTTAAAAAAAAAAAAAATTGAAACCAGCCTTGTAGTGAGATAAATTCAGATCTCATTAAACATATGTAGCACAAATTCCATAAGCCTTCCTTCTCCAGGAATAGTTCTGCTTGTTATGTCACTGTGTGAAGAATTTTTAATTCACCATGGAAATTGGGAGCCCACAGGTTTATTTACTCTCCAGCTCTGCTTCCAGCTGCAGGATCTGGGTTTCAACACGTTGACCAAGGCATTTAACCCCAAGTTTTCAATATCAAAGGTGGATTTTGCCCATTTTCTTTGAGAAGAAACGTTGTGTTTCTGGACATGCTGCAGCACCTCAGCCAGTGGAGAGAGTGGGACATTCCTCCAAAAACCCCAAAGAGAGACTGGAGGACCCAAAACCTCTTTTTCTGTGCCCTCCAGAGGGAACCCATCCAGCTGCCTCAGCCCTGAATGAGGTGCCTGAAGCAAATCTCTATTAAAAAAAAAAAAAACCTCTTAAAAAAATCTCCAAACCCCCCCCGGGTTTTTGTCTGTCTCACTTTGCACAGAAGGACTTTGAGGGGAAGGGAGAATTGAGTCTTTTTAAGCCCAAAACGTGCAGCAATTGATAAATCAGTAAAAAACAATGTCCAGGAGGGAGTGAATTCCTGCCACTCTTCCACACGGTTCAGGCTCTTCCGAGGAATCAGCAGCAGATTTAGGATTAACAATTAGGGACTCATTATCTTATTACACAGCCTGTAAATTCCGGTAATTGGTAGAAGCTCCAGTTGTGTTGGACACCCTGAAGGAGCAGATGCTGCACAAACACAGGCCCAGGAGACATTTCCTGAGGGCTTTTCCCTATAAACATAAAAGAACAACATGTGGAATGGCAGGAGACAGATTTATAGAACCCATATAAATGCAACCAGTCCAGTTACATTGAACAATTAAGAGGTGCAAGAACAGCAGTGGCTGTTGGGTAACAATGCTCCTGCTAATCCTGATTTTAACAGCATTAGCAGTGCCTTTCTCAACATTTACCTTCCAGTCTTTCCTCCTCTGGTCAGTTGTTTGGTCTCTGGCGCTTCTGAACCAACAGGGAAAACAAATGAATAATTTATAACATGAAAATGCAACTTTAGGGAGGAGTTTCCAGTAGCTTTGAGGGTGGTTTGCTGGTTGCTGCCAGGGGGAACTGGTGTCATAATGGGGAAAATTGTGTTGCTCTTCCAAGTCAGCTCCCCATCCCTGACCCCCCTGAGCACCTTGGGAGGGGCAGGATGGACCAGCTGGTGAGGGTTTGGGCCATGGAGTCGAAAAACAAGCTCAAAGGCTTTGGGTTTAACTCATGACCCATCAATTCTGAAGCTTCCAGAGCTTCCACTCACAACCTCTTTGGGGAAACATCAGCAGTGGCACCTTCCAGAGGGGAATTAGTCAACACTGGGGTGTCTCACTGCAGCAGTTGGGAGGGTGACAACCTGCACAGCCCTGCAGCCAGAGAGCCAGCAGTGGGAACATCTCCTGAAATGCCTGTTCTGAGCCAGCTTTCCCAGGCTGCTGCTCCAGGGATCTCCCAGTGACTCACCAGCACCTGGAGATCGTTTTTGACACACTGGCAGCAAACTGGTCAACAAGGAGAGAAACAGGAACAGGTTAAGCACTGAAACACAAATATTCTCTGTGATGTGAGTAATTCCAGGGCACAGAGCTCCGTCCTCACCTTGTCCTATGAAGTGCAGCCACAGTCACAGGGAATTTTGCCACCATCCTGACTGCTCCTCATTAATGACACCGTGCCTTTTTCCATCCACAAACAGGCTTTGACCTGGATGGGATGTGGGAGAGCTCCTTCCAGGGTCTGAAGGGGCTCCAGGGAAGCTGGAGAGGGGCTGTTCATCAGGAACTGCAGTGACAGGACAAGGGGGGGTGGCTTCAGACTGAAATAGGGAAATTTAGGGTAAATATCAGGAAGAAAACGTTCCCTGTGAGGGTGGGGAGGCCCTGGCACAGGTTGGGCAGAGAAGCTGTGGCTGCCCCATCCCTGGAAGTGCCCAAGGCCAGGCTGGGGCAACCTGGGCTAGTGGAAGGTGTCCCTGCCCATGGCAGGGGGTGGAATGAGCTGATCTTTCAGGTCCCTTCAAACTCAAACCAGTCTTTGATTCTATCTACCTTTTATGCAAAACAAAGCCTTTTGGTTCATCAGCAGGTCTTACTGACTCAAGGTTTGGCAACTCAAGGGCACTGCCTGGAATATTTTCAGGGCTGATTCATGTGCAGAGATTAAATCTTGCTGAGGGAAGGGGCCCTGTGAGAGCTGTGCTCGCCCAAATGGGGTGGTGGAATGTTTCTGAACTGCTTTGAAAATGTTGCTTGTTCGGAGTGGAATAAATGTTTGCACTTGTCAATCTTTTTAAGACACTCTCGGTATTAATTTTTGGATCAAATTGGAGCTGTTCCAAAGGGAAAAAAAAATGTAGGAACAGGTCCCCCTGCTTTGCTTGGGGTCAGGTGACCCTGAAGAGGAGTGACAGGAAAGTCACTTCTGCCCTGATGTGGAGCCCCAAACATTGAATTTATTGAATTTATCTCAGGGCAGCCAAACCTTAGAACTTCTCTGTGGTGTTCAGGAAATCCTGTAATTTATGTCAGACACTTCAAAAGATACCAAAGCTGAGTCTAACCCAGGCTCCCCCACGGGAGCAGATCAATTCTCTTTAGGGCAGCAATTATCTTTTCTATCAAAAGGGATATAATAACCACCTACTTTCCATAAAATAGCAGTGATGGCCAAAAGTGATGACAAACAGAAGAGCTGGGAAAGTGATTGGAGCTGTCTTGGGATGTAAACAGAGACAAAGATGAAGGGGAGGGACCTGCAGGGGCTGATCCATGGGCTGATCTTCAGGAACAGGAGCTGATGAGGACCTTGCAGAGGTTGTGGTTGTACCAGGAGCTCTTCTGGGTGTGTGGTTGGCAGAAAGGGCTCCAGACACCAATCCAGGTCACCCCATGGCTGGTTCACGGTGACCCCAGCTGGGGGAACGTGCTTAGGCTTCCCTGGAACATGGACCTAGAGCAGTCTGGAACATGGACCTGGACCAACCTGGAACATGGACCTAGACCAGTCTGGAACATGGACCTAGACCAGTCTGGAGCATGGATCTAGATCAGTCTGAAACATGGACCTAGAGCAGCCTGGAGCATGGATCTAGATCAGTCTGGAACATGGACCTGGACCAGCCTGGAACACAGACCTGGACCAGCCTGGAACACAGACCAGCCTGGAACACAGACCTGGACCAGCCTGGAACACAGACCTGGACCAGCCTGGAACACAGACCTGGACCAGCCTGGAACATGGATCTAGACCAGCCTGGAACATAGACCTAGATCAGCCTGGAACGTGGATCTAGATCAGCCTGGAACATGGATCTATACCAGCCTGGAATATGGATCTAGACCAGCCTGGAACATGAACCTAGATCAGCCTGGAACATGGACCTGGACCAGCCTGGAACATGAATCTAGATCAGCCTGGAACATGGACCTGGACCAGCCTGGAGCATGAATCTAGATCAGCCTGGAACATGGACCTGGACCAGCCTGGAACACAGACCCAGACCAGCCTGGAACAGGGATCTAGACCAGCCTGGAACATGGATCTAGACCAGCCTGGAGCACAGAGCCAGACTTACAGGTAGGTTTTGCAGTCCCTGCCAGGTTGGATCTGAGTCAGTCTGAGCTAATTCCACAGGAGGGAGCAGCCCCAGCACAGAACTGGGTGACCAGACCCACATCCCAGTCGGGTCCTGCAGCCCCACCAACCTCACCCCATCCCCTCAGGCTGCCCCAGAGCACGTCCCTCCAGGCTGGGAAGGGGGCTGGCAAGGAAGAGGAACCTTCAAATCCTCTGACACTGATTGATTGCTCCACCAGACCTTCCCAGCCACAGGTTCCTGGCTGCTGCCAAGTGTGGGAGCAGTGGTGGGACCTTTGGTGGTTTATCTGCAGCTGGTTTGTGGCTCAGCTTTTCCTGCTTTCCTCTCTCCTCAAATATCTGGATTTCTTTTTACCTCTAGGACCTCATCACCATTTTCCAGCATTTAAAGGATGCCTGGAAAGAAGTTGGAGACTCCCTTTTCCCAAAGACTGAGGTGGGAGGACAACTAAGATGGGAATGTACAGCATGAAGCTTTCTAACCTGGTAACTTGTGGCTTGACAAGGTTTCAATAGAGGAATAAATAAATTATTTTATTTTTAATATTAAAAAAAACCCCCATCTTGTTTTAAAATGCAGCCACCTGGAGAGTGAAATTCTGGAATGACTGAGGTGAGGGGCCCAAATGTATCTTGTGAGCCCCTCTTTTAAACTCAAGCTGATTAGAAACAGCTTTATGTCTTGATTATGGGCATGAAAGGCATCATAAAACAAAAGAAGAGCAACTTCATAGTGAAAATCATCACTTTACTAAAAAAAAAAAAATAAATATCTTGAGAAGATATAGAAATAAACGTGTGTGAAATAATGACCTTTTCCTTCATCAGTTATTACAGAGGCTCGGGGAATGTAACCCAAATAATATATTATTAACATTAAATTAACATACCACGTTACAGGTGTAACACATCAGTGAGTGTCTGGGAGGCATCCTGGCTCCCTTTGTTCTGAGGAAGTCTTGGGATGTTTCTGGGTGGGTGTAATTGCAGGAATAACACGGTATTCCATAGGCACCCAGAGAGCAAACACGTGTACGGAGCCATTAGGGAAGAATGGAATTAACATAACCTTTAGGATAAAAACACCACCTGGAATTGCTTGGCATGAGCAGGACACACCTGATGTCCTAAGCAGACTAAAGGGCTCCACTGCTGGCACCAGCTGGGAGATGTTGGAACCTGAGGCTCTGACCAAGCAGGGAACTGGTGCTGCAGGTCCACCCGTGACTGAGGTGGGGAAAAGAGTCCTGTGCAAAAGCAGTTCAGAAAAGGTGGGATGCAGGAACAAGAGCAGCTTGAATTTGGCTCCCTTCAGTTTGCTCCCAGAGAAGAAAGTCTCCAAAGAGGGCTGGTTATCAGTTAGAACAGGACACCCTAAACCCAGACATTTTGCTGTCATTTGGAGGGTTTAATCAGGTTCCTCTGTGAATTAGACCTTTGCCCACTGCTTTCCTGGACCATATGACTGACATCCCCTCTTGGCACAGAGCAGAACCAACTCCTTGGCTTTACCTGGGCATCAGGCTTTGTGTGGTCTAGAGGAGGAGTCTCACCTGTTCGTCTAAACAAGGCTGAGTGTCACCGAGAGAGCGATGCCACCAAGGAGCAGAGGAAAAAAAGGAGATTCAGAAGGCCAAAACGGTTTGATGCAGGAGCATTTTAATGTGAATGCAAAGTGGAAGTGAACATTTGCAGAAAGAGCAATGCAAGACTAGAAGGAGCATTTCTCTAGAGACAAGAAAAGCTAAACCCAATTCCCCAGTTCCTCCAGCGTGACCCGTTTTCCTCGCGACGTTCCCTTCCCTCGCACTTGCTGAGTCCCGTTCGAAGCCCTACCATTTCCAAAACAAATCCCTGCCATTCGAATCCCAAATCCCTTCCTTCCAGAACCGTGCTCAGTGTCAGACTGGGTAGAGGAAGTTAAAAGCACAGACATAAGATGCAAAGCCACGAGAATAAAGAAATCTAAGCTAAAGCACTACAAGGAGTTAAACTCAGGGTTTCCTGGTTTCCAGCGTCGCTTCCCTCTCCGGTATCCCGTCGATCACGTTCCGTATTCCTTCGCTTCTTTCCTTGTTTTCTTGCCGTGGACTGTTGACTTTCAACTGATCAGACCTTCTTGCAGATGCCCCTCTGGCAAGGGTGCTTCCAGCGGGTGGAGTAGGTGTAGGAGCGCTCCGGCACACACTTGGTAGCGCACTGGGGGGCGCAGGGGGTGGCGCAGGTCGGCACACACTTGGTGACACACTTGGTGGCACAGGGGGCGGCGCAGGGCGCGGGGCACGGCGTGGGGCACGGCGGGGCGCACTTGGCGGCGCAGGGGGTGGCACAGGGGGTGGCACACGGCGGGGCGCACTTGGCGGCACAGGGGGTGGCACAAGGAGTGCACTTGGTGGTGCAAGGTGGAGCACAGGGGGCACACGGTGGAGCACACGGAGCACACGGAGCACACGGAGCACACGGAGCACATGGAGCACACGGTGGAGCACATGGAGCACACGGAGCACATGGAGCACACGGTGGAGCACATGGAGCACATGGAGCACACGGTGGAGGACACGGGGCGCACTGAGGAACGCACACGGGCTCACACTTGGTCCCAAACTTGGGGGCACAGCAGGACTCCAGGCACTCGAGGCCCTTCTGCGACCCCCCGATGGCCACGCCCGACTCCAGCGCCCCCGCCAGCTCGGCCGACTCGGTGGAGCCCACCACGGTCTCCTGCGGGTACGTGGTGAGGATGGGCCCCGGGAAGGTCACCACCACGGGAGGGGGGAAGATGATGACCCTGGAGTCGGGGCAGGCGATGACACAGGGCTCGGTGCAGGCGGCCGCGCGCGGGTCGGGGCACTGCAGCTCGCAGGGACGCGGCTCCACGCAGGCGCTTTTCTCGCAGGACATCCTCGAGCTGGGCTGCCGACCTGCAAGGAACAGAGACACGTGTAGAAGGACAGGATCGACACCCAGTTGGTGGATAAGGTGGTAAACACCCTGCTCCGCTTCGCTTCGCTCTTCTCCGTCACCTTTCAGAGCCCAAATCCTCCCTGCAGACACCAAAGCACCTCTGGGTGACACTGCTGGAGTGACACCCGTCCTCCCCTCTGTGATTTGGAGGGGGAGGTCAGTGAAATTAGGGGTAAAACAGCACCGAGTGTTGAGGAATGGAAAGCACGAGATGTTTCACCGGATTGAATTTGCACAGTCCGGGTCAAGCAGACAAAAGGCAGAAAGAGGAATATCGTCCCTGTGAGGGAATGGATCCCATGAGGATATAAATAACTCAGTCACTTCGGGCCTTAATACAGAGATTTAGCATCAGGCTCGCTTGGAAAATTAAACAAATAAACTTTTGCAAGCTCGCAAGGGAAAAGCTGGAACACAGCAAAAACCTGGCCAGCAGGTCCCTGAATTTAAATGTCAGAGGGAGTAAAGCCACTCACAAACCTGGGCTGAATTCTACCCCTTTTTTTTCAGTCTTTTGAGATGATTTGGAGGGTGGGGAGGTGATTTGGAAAATGTAATAAAACTGCATTTCAAGTTGCCATTCAAATGTAACCAAATTCCAACTCAAAGCACTGAATGAAGGAGCCTCTTAATCTGTTGTTTGAGATTAAATGGAATATTTTGGTTTCAGCCAAGGTGATTCTTTATTGTCTAACAGCTGCATATTGGAAAAGCCTGGGTGGGGCTGAGTTTGACTCAAGCAATTTGTGTTTTCTTTTTCTAGGCACAATGTCAAAATATCCATCATTCCCCCAAACTTCTCCTGACCTTAAAACCTCATCCAGCCACTCTCTTCAGGTTCCACCCTTTAAACCTTCTGCAACAATTAACTCTGTTAATTCTTGGCTTGACCCTCAGCAGAGACCAAACCAGGGGAAAAGGACAAGTGAAACCCAGACCCAAACACAAAACCCAGAGCACAAAAATTCCCACTGGATAATATATTCCTACACAGCCTGTGGGGTGTTTTGCATAAGACCACTGCTTTGCATAAATAGAATAAAACCCCCCAAAGCGACTTCACAAAGAATTTACAGCTTTGAGCCCAAAGGTGACTGCAGCTGTCTCAGTATTTCTGTAGCCTGTGCCAATATTTACACAATATCTCTGCCCAAAATTAGATAAAGAGTAGAAGCCATGAGGTCAGAACCACCCCACCAGGTGGATATTGCTGGTTGAGATATTTTAAGGCTATTTAAAGGCTTAAAACATTAAATTTCCATGAATTAATGGAAATAGGTGGTTTTGATATCATCTAGAATTCAAATACAGTTTTACACCCGAATGAATAATTAGCAAAAGGCTCTTTCAGGAAAAATAAACTCCTGAATATTGCCCAGAATCACAGAACATGAATCCCAAATCCAGCCCTGAGTTAAACGTAAACCTTTCCAAAACTATAATTATTTTTTTTAAAATTTTATTTTATTTTAGGAAAAAAAAAATGATATCAGAATCCGACTTACTCAGTTCACCGGGGAGAAGCCAAGAGAACCTGCTGGAAGGTTTCTGCAGCAGGAATGGTTTTATATACCTGCCTGGACCACCAGGCTGATGCAAGAAAATAACGTCATATTTGGGCATTAAGCCCCATTACTCCCCAAACCCAATTTGGAGGCTAATTACAGTAATTGTTTTGCTTTGCTTACTGTTTGTGTTGATTACCCCGTTCCTGCCAGCACGTGATTTGCAGTGTCTTGTCCTCGGATTCCTCTGGTTTCCCAGTTTTGAGCCTCAAACCCCGTCCTGGAGTGTGGAAGGAGCCGCTGATTTAAAGCCCGGCTTGGTGGGAGCCTGGTGTGAGCTGCAGCTGCTCCCAGAGCTCCCAGGGCTGTCCCTTCCAGTCCTTAAAAACAGCACTTTGTTTTCCTGCCTGTTTTCCAAGAATGCATAAGAGCCTAACCTGACATTAGGCCTGAGTGTGCTGGCTGGTTTAAAGCTTGTTAGGACGTGTTTACAGAGCCTGTAGTCACTGCATGACTGCTGTGATCAAATTGCCTCCAAGAGACAGTCCTGGCTGCCCTGGCTCCTCATCTGACACTCCAAAACACGACAGGTCCCAGGTTTATGAGCACAAAATAAAACAAGACAAGTTCCACCTCAATGTGAGGAAGAATTTTCCATGGAGGGTGGAGCAGCTGCCCGGGAAAGGCTTGGGATCTCCCTCTCTGGAGACATCCCAAACCCACCTGGACGTGTCCTTGTGTCACCCCTGCTCTGGGTGATCTCCAGAGGTCCCTTCACAACTATTCTGGGATTCTGGGATATAAAAACAGCACCAGGACTTGATGGACTTGATGGACTGGAGCCCCAGTTTAGCACAAGATGCCTCTTCCTCCTCTGCCACGCAATTCCTGGTCATTCCCAGGAAGGAACATAAGAGGAGAAAGCTCATTTTGGTAAAAGTGGGATGGTCACAGGGATCCTGGTATGGGATAAATCACTCCATCCCCTGCCCAGTTCACCGTGGTTTTGGTCACAGCTGCACCAGAAACACGTGTGTGAGTGTGAGGAAGAGTGTGGGAAACTCAGGGTGAGGGAGCAGCGCCCTGGCAAAGCCACCAAAGCTGCTCATTCCCTGTTTAACACACAGAAAACCAGGGAAAAGAGGAACAACTGACTGATTTAGGGTTTCTCAGGACAACTTCAGATACAGAGGACTAAGAGTTACAGTCCCAATTTTGACCCAACTTGACCTGCTGTGATGAAGCAGCACGTTTGGAGCTCAGCCCCAGCCCCCTCAGGTGAGAGAAGCACAATCCTATTTAAATCCCCAAATATGGCCTGATTTGGAGAGGTGAATACTTGGCCAGCTTGATTTCAATAATATCATTAGGATAACAAACACAGAGCCGGCTTGTAATCCTAAGAACCAAAGGGATCCCAATTCCCAAGGTGTTTATCATGGTCTGACTCACGGAATCACGTGGGTGGCCCTGACACATTTATTTTCAAGCGACGCTATGATTCAATCCTGGGGAGTTTAATCCCAGCAGCCTGTTATTAAACATCAGAGAGCCACAATACTTTGCATATATAAAATATTACTAGGTGTTTGCAAAACTATCCAAAAGCATTTCCTCAGAACACTTGCAATAAAGTGCTCTCTGCCCAGAGGATCCTCCGAAATCGCTTTGTTTCCAGGAGGTGGAAAACGAAGTTGACAGAGGCAGAAATCACGACAGGAACAGGCCAAAAAAAAATGTTGTGCATGTGCAGAAAGGAGGGAAATGGCCCCAGAAAGTGTTCAGTGTGTTCAGGTACATTTTGTTTGGGTGGGAAATCCCAAGGTCAGGGTGTCAACCAGACCCAACCAGAGCTGCAGGTGGAGCTGCGCAGGGAGGGGGAGATGTGGCACTGAGAGAGGGTTTGAATAGAATCATGGAAACATGGAATGGGTTGGGCTGGAAGGGACCTGAAAGATCATCCTGTTCCATCCCCTGCCATGGGCAGGGACACCTCCCACTAGCCCAGGTTGCTCCAACCTGGCCTTGGACACTTCCAGGGATGGGGAAGCCACAGCTTCTCTGCCCAACCTGTGCCAGGGCCTCCCCACCCTCACAGAGAAGAATTCCTTCCCAATATCCCATCCAAACCTCCTCTCTGTCAGTCTGAACCCACCCCCCTTGTCCTGTCCCTCCATCCCTTGTCCAAAGTCTCTCCCCACATTCCTTGT
>JAWWLV010000078.1:3822575-3833198 GCA_035041135.1 Platyrinchus mystaceus
CACAAAACCTTCCGGAAGCCCAAGCAGTTAGAAGGGTTAAAACCTGGAACCAAGGTGAGGAAATCCAAGGTTCCCCCGTCCTCTCTGGCTCCCTCAGGGGAGTGTTTGTGTTTGCTAAGTGTTGTTAGCAGCATAATTAGTTAATTGGGTGATTCAGAGAGGGAGGGGAGTGAGAGAGAGGAGGTGACAGACTCACCTCTGGAGGTACCTGAGCTCTCTGGACGTGCTCCATAGTTTTTTTTAGGGACAAACTGGCACTTTTGGAGCTCAAATCCAGTGTCCTCTTTGAGGCTCCTGCTGCCCTGGGGGGAGCTGAGTCGTGTCCCTGGAGCACCTGAGCCTGAATTGGGCTACAGAGAATCCCAGAATGGTTTGGGTGGGAAAAGGGACCTTAAAGATCCTCCAGACCATGGGCAGGGACACCTTCCACTAGCCCAGGTTGCTCCAACCTGGCCTTGGACACTTCCAGGGATGGGGAATCCATGGAATAACCTGTGCCAAGGCCTCTCCCCCCTCACAGGGAAGGATTTCTTCCCAATATCCACCCTAAATTTCCCCTATTTCAGTCTGAACCCACTCCCCTTGTCCTGTCACCCCAGTTCCTGATGAACATCCCTCTCCAGCTTCCCTGGAGCCCCTTCAGGCCCTGGAAGGTGCTCTGAGGTCTCCACACAACCTTCAGGGTGAACATTCCCAGCTCTCCCAGCCTGTCCCCATAGGGGAGATGCTCCAGTCCCTTTATCAACTTCATGGCCTCCTCTGGACTTGCTCCAACACTTCCATGGCCTTCCTGAGTTGGAGGCACCAGAACTGGACTCAGTATTCCCAGTGGGATCTGAGCAGAGCAGGGGGAGGGAATCCCCTCCCTCACCTGCTGCCCACATTCCTTGGGATGCAGCCTGGGGTTGGGTTGGATTGTGGGATGCCAGTGCTCACTGCTGCTTCACCCTGAGCTTTTCCTCACCCCTCACCCCCAAGTCCTTCTCCCAGGGCTGCTCCCAGTGCCGTGGCTGTTCCTGGGATTGTCCCAGCCCAGATCCTGCCCCTTGCACTGGGCTTGAGCCTCCCGAGGTGTCCCCGTGGTCCCAGCTCTCCAGCCTGTCCAGGTCCCTGCAGGGTGTCACCCCACCCTCTCAGTGCCAGTCCCACTACCCACAGCACCAGCAGGAAGATGCTCCAAAGGCTCATTTCTGCCCCCTTTTTCCTTTGGTGTCCCTGCAGGTGACAATCAGGGCGTCCAGGGGACAACCGCGGACGCTGCCGGTCTCTTCCAACGACATGTCCCAGGGCATGGGACAGGACACAGCTCCTCTGTCATCATCCTCAGACCCCCAGCCCATCTTCCTGTACCCTCCTGTGCAGAGGAACGTCCAGAAGAGAGCGGTCAAAAAAATGTGAGAACTCCCTTTTTTCCCTTTTTTGGCTGAATTGTCCCTTTCTGAAGGTTTTGGAGGGGCTGCCGTGGGTTGTTTTGGTGCCACGGGGGGGCTGGGGAACACCTGACCCCTGATCCATTGCCAAGGGGGGGTTTACTCCATGACTTTGGCTTCCCACAGAACCAGGATTGTGGTGGGAAAGCCCTAAAGGTGGAGCTGGAATTCCAGAATGAGCTGGCAGTGGAATTCCAGCAGGGGAGAGATTTCTGCCCACCCTAAAGGATCCTGGAGTGGTTTGGGTGGGAAGGGACTTAAAGAAGGGACCATGGGCAGGGACACCTTCCACTAGACCTGTTCCAAGTCCAGCTTGGCCTTGGACACTTCCAGGGATGGGGAATCCATGGAATAACCCGTGCCAGGGCCTCCCCACCCTCACAGGGAAGGATTTCTTCCCAATATCCACCCTAAATTTCCCCTGTTTCAGTCTGAACCCACTCCCCTTGTCCTGTCACTCCACCCCTTGTACAAAGCCCCTCTCCTGTAGCCCCTTCAGGTGCTGCTGCCTCGTGCTCAGGATTATTATTTTGTGTCGTTTTCCCATTTATTCCCCACTTCCAAATGATTTACAGGGAGTGGGAATCGTTTGCCCTGGCCCTGAGGAACGAACGACATCACAGAGTTTCCATGTCCTTAAACCCCCTTTTATCCCAATTAACAGCTACAATTCCACACATCCTTCAATTCCAACCCTCACAAAGCTCTCCCTCCCCTCTGCAGGAGCGTCCTGGGCAGACAGACGTGCCTGGAATGCAGCTTTGAGATCCCAGACTTCCCAAACCACTTCCCAACCTACGTGCACTGCTCCCTGTGTCGCTACAGCACCTGCTGCTCCCGGGCCTACGCCAACCACATGATCAAGTGAGTCCTGGGATCCCCAGGGATAAAAAAAAACAGGGATCTGGGGCAACCCACCTCCCTGCAGTGCTCTGGAAGTCACTCACCTTTTTAAAAAAGTGGGAAGAAGTCCCATCCTTCCCAAAAATTCCAGCGTTGCTGCACGGGAATGGCAGGAAAACTGTCGCCAAACCCGGAGCGTTTCGAAACGGTTTGGTGCCGGTTTTTATTCCTTAGGCACGGGTTTAATCTCCTGGGATACACAACAAGCAGACAAAACATTATTAACCCAGGGATTCTGTCTGTAAACGTGTGTTTTATGTGGGTTTACAGCTGTTTGTCCAGAGTGATTGTCACTTTTGTGAACTCTTTTGTGAACTCTTTTGTCTTCCAGCAACCACGTTCCTCGGAAGAGCCCGAAATACTTGGCTTTGTTTAAGAACTACACTGCCTGGTAATGCAGACCTGGGCTTTTTTATCAGTTTAATTCAATCTCCTTTAATCCCCTGGGAATCTCCTGTGCAGTCCCTTGCTGATCTTCAGCATCTGGAAGGAGCTGTTGATTTTTTTTTTTTAAATTTTTTTTTAACCACCCATGAAAATAAATTGATTAATGGATTTAAGGGGGGGGTAAATGTTGAGATCCTGTTGTGTTCCAGAGGGGGGACACTGCCTGTCTGTCCTGGAGGATGACATGTTTAATGCTAATAATTATTGAGGGCATGGGCATATTTTTAGGGCTGATATGACCTTTATTTCCCCGCTCCCCTTTTTTTCCCTCCCCTGTTTTTTCTCCCCCTTTCCCTCTCCCAGCGGTGTGAAGCTCTCCTGTTCCTCCTGCCTCTTTGTCACCTCCGAGGGGGACTCCATGGCCAAGCACTTGGTCTTCAACCCCTCCCACGAGTTCAGCAACATCATCCTCCAAGGTGAGACTCGGAGCAAGGAGAACTTGGAGGAGAGGGGGAGGAAAAAAAGGAGCCCTGCGGGACATAATCCATCAATTCACGGGCCCGGGGGGTCAAACAGACCTTTGTCTGGGGTTGAATGGGTTGTGTGGGACCTGAATGGGCCTTTATTGTCATGGAGATGGACAGTTAAGCCCCGGGCCAGGCTGGCTCTGCCTGGATCCCCCGGGATCTTCCCATGGCCACACAATGCCAAGGGCTCCAGCCACTCCCTCTGCTCCTCAGGGACATCATTGTCCCCGGTGACACCCGGAGGGGACACCCTGAGGCCTCTGCAGCTGCCAGAGAGACCCTGAGCACACCCTGAAACAGCCTTTAGCTGGGAATTGCAGCTTCCACGTTCCTTGGGGCATTCCCTGCAGGAATGTGCCCAAACCCGAGCTTTGCCCGGCCAAATTTGGGGATTTCCGAGGGCTGTTGGGTTTGGTTTGTCTCGAAGGATCCCTTGACAGATGTGGCTCTGCCTGGTTTGGAGTCTCTGCTGGTTGGCTTGGCTGTGGAAGGAGACTGGGCTTGGAAAAGTGGGTCTTTGCTATTCCTACAGAGAGTGGGGAATAAGGGAGACGCCGGTCCTGCCCTCTGGAGTGTTTCTGTGCGCTGATTTCGTGTTTATTTGCACTGATTTCGTGTTTATTTGCACCGGTTCGGAGTGTTTATTTGCACCAATCGATTCAGTGTTTGTTTGCTGATCCACAAACCGCTTTGTTTTCCTTTCAGGGCCCACTTGGATATCACATTCCAGGTAAACCCTTTGCGAACTCCCCTTTCCCCCTCCTCCCTCCCGGCTGCCTGCCAGGGTTGGGGTTTTTCCCCCCCTCCCTTTCTCCCAGGTTTCCAGGAGTTCCCTGTGTTCTCTCCCTGCCAGGCACCTCCAAGCCCAGGACTCGACCCCCCAGCCCCCCTGCCCTCCCTGCTCCCCCGGCCAAGCTGTGAAATCCACGCCCGTGGCTCCTTCCCGAGGCGACCCAGAGCCCGATCCCGATCCCGATCCCGCCCCGGCAGCCCCGGACAGACCCCTGGAACGGCAGCAGCAGGAGGAGGAGGAGGAGGGCGGCGATCCCGGGGCTGGGCAGGACGAGCAGCCCCCGAAGGAGCCCGAGGGGGCCCTGAGGAAGGAGCAGCTGTCGGTGAAGAAGCTGCGGGTGGTGCTGTTCGCCCTGTGCTCCAACACGGAACAGGCGGCCGAGCATTTCCGCAACCCGCCGCGCCGCATCAGGCGCTGGCTGCGCCGCTTCCAGGCGTCCCAGGGGGAGAACCTGGAGGGCAAATACCTGAGCCTGGAGGCCGAGGAGAAGCTGGCCGAGTGGGTGCTGACGCAGCGGGAGCAGCAGCTGCCGGTCAACGAGGAGACCCTGTTCCAGAAGGCCACCAAGATCGGGCGCTCGCTGGAGGGGGGGTTCAAGATCTCCTACGAGTGGGCCGTGAGGTTCATGCTGAGGCACCACCTGAGCACCCACACGCGCCGGGCCGTGGCTCAGCCCCTGCCCAAGGACGTGGAGGACAGCGCCGGCTCCTTCATCGAGTTCGTGCAGCGCCAGATCCACACGCAGGACCTGCCGCTGGCCATGATCGCCGCCGTGGACGAGATCTCCCTGTTCCTGGACGTGGAGGTGCTGGGCAGCGACGACAGGAAGGAGAACGCCCTGCAGACCGTGGGCAACGGGGAGCCCTGGTGCGACGTGGTGCTCACCATCCTGGCCGACGGCGGCGTCCTGCCCGCCCTGGTCCTGTACCGGGGCCGCGTGCGGGCGCCCGCCAACGTGCCCGAGTCCATCCTGCTGGAGGCCCGGGAGGGCGGCTACGGCGACGACGAGGTCATGGAGCTCTGGGCGTCCCGCGTGTGGCACAAGCACGCGGCGTGCCAGAGCGCCAAGGGCATGCTGGTGCTGGACTGCCACCGCGGCCACCTCTCCGAGGAGGTGCTGGCCGTGCTCAGCTCCTCCAGCACCCTGCCGGCCGTGGTGCCCGCCGGCTGCAGCTCCAAAATCCAACCCCTGGACGTTTGCATCGAGAGGACCGTGAAAAACTTCTTGCACAGGAAGTGGAAGGAGCAGGCCAGGGAGATGGCGGACTCCACGTGCGACTCGGACATCCTGCTGCAGCTGGTGCTGTGCTGGTTGGCCGAGGCGCTGGAGGTGATCGGGGACTCCCCGGAGCTGGTGCAGCAATCCTTCCTCGTGGCCAGCGTCCTGCCCGGCCCCGACGGCACCGCCAACTCGCCGGCGCGCAACGGGGACATGCAGGAGGAGCTCATCGCCTCGCTGGAGGAGCAGCTCAAGCTCGGCCAGGAGCCCCCCGAGCCCCCCGAGCCCCACGAGGGGAACCAGCCCGAGGAACCCGCCGACCCCGAGGTGCTCCAGCAGCTCTTCGAGGGAGAGAGCGAGACAGAGTCGTTCTACGGCTTCGAGGACGCCGACCTGGAGCTGATGGAGATCTGAGGGCGGAGCCCGAAAGGAGGGGGGGGAAAACACACAAAACACACAAAACACACACACAAAACAAAACAAAAAAACCAACAAAAAGGAAAAAAAAAGGGGGGTTATTTTTTTGGAATAAATGTCGGATTGAGACCATTACACTTCCCTGTGGATTTGTGGGTTATAGGAATTTCGTAGGCGATCACTCAAGAGGAAGAAAAACAAAAAAAAAGAAAAAAGGAAAAAAAAAATAGCCATTTCTGCTGTTTCATTTCGGGAGTTTTTTGTGATTTTTTTTTCCTTTTTTTTTTTTTTTGTTGGGTTGGTTTTTGTTTTTTTTTTTTTTAAAGGAGAAAAAAAATCACTGTGTTTTTTGGTATTTTCTGAAAATATCTCGTGGGTGGTTATTTCTTTACCTCACTTGTATCAGAGTTTCTGTTTTTATCGTGCAGAAATGTTTTGGGCTTTTTTTATTAGTTTTTTTTTGGTTTTTTTGGAATTGGACATTTGTCGACGTGACCTGTTTTTTTTTTTTTTTTTTTGGAAAGGAAGGAGAAAAGCAGATGTAGCTCTGAACCAGCTCTCCAAACTTTTGGGGTTGTCTTAAAACAGGTTCTTTTGCTTTTGTCAAACCCCCCCCCCGAGCCAGGAAGTTCCATCTCTGTGGAGATTTCGGCTCCAAGTTCTCCCTCTCCACATGTGAACCCTTGGATCGACCGGGCAGGTTTGGGGTTGTTTTGGGTCTTTGGGTTTTTTTTTTTTATTTTTGGTTAATGAATTCGGCCACACGGGGTGTGAAAAACCCAACACTGGTTTTCCTGTTCAACGCCAGCAGTTTTTAAGGGGCAGAACAGAACCCCCCACCCTCCACTCCCCCCAAAAGCTCCTGTTTTCCCGGTGATTTCCCCACCAGGGGGCCGGGATTCCAATTCTCCACCCGGGAAAACCACCCGGCTCAAAGAATTCCCGACAGAGGGCACTGGAGGGGTGAGGATTGTGAGGATTAATGAGGATTAAACCCCGAGTTGTTCTTGGCTCTCCCTCCCAGTGCCCACAAAACGTGGCCCTTTAATCACCAACAGTGACAAACCTGCTTTGGGTCCATCAAACACTTCGTCCCTTTGGGATTAGAAAACGGGATATTTTGGAACCAAACTGTGACAAACAACAACAACAGCAGACAAAGAACATTTTGGGGTTTTTATTTTTCACTGCCAGCTTCGATTTTTTCTACAATTTGCATGTTTGGAGGGTTTGTTTTTTTTTTTTAATTGCCTGGGGTCTGGTCCCAGGATCCAGAGGCACCTGCACCTTTCTGTTTCCATAGGTTTTGTGAGCCTTCCCCTCTTCCCTAAGGAAAGCAGGAAGCAGCATGTGCAGACCTGTAAATGGTTCATCTTGGAATTGTACAGCCGTGGAACATTTAATAAAACCAGGGAAATGGATTTCTAAACACGTGTTTTTATTCCCCACCAGTCTGGAATTCCCCCCAGGGCAGCAGGGATTGCTCCCCCCAATCCCCCCTGAGTCCTTCCCGTGTCCTGGAGAACCCAGAGATGGGTTTTAATTAAGTTTTAATTTAATTCCCAGCCCTGCCACCCCTTTTCCAGGAGGTTCAGGGCCACGACTGACTCTTCCCGCTGAGATTTCCTTCTCTTTTTAAATAAAAGTCGGAAAAAAAGGTCAATAAAACTCACCTGAAGAAACGGATTTGCTGGTGGTTCTCTGTGCTGGTAAAAAATGCCACTTTCATGTCAATTTATGTCCTTATTTTACTGACATTTTTCCTTATTTTACCGAAATATTTCCATGTTCTACTGAAATAGTTCCATATTTTACAGAGAGTTTTGTATTTTACTGAAGTGTCTCCTTTTATTAATTCCTTATTTGACCAAAATATTTCCTTAAGGTTCATCAAACATTTTTATTATTCATTTCTTTCCTGTAAAGCTGAAAATGCCCCAATCCAGCCCTATTTGAAGGCCCTTTATCCCTGTTTTTTTCTTTTCCCTGGATCCAGCCCCATCCCTCAAAAAACCCCCCCTGCCCTGAGGTCATTTTGAACCTCCCAAAAAACGGGATTTTAACAAAATCTCTCCCCAGCCGTGTTTTCCTTCCATCCACAGGTGACTCCTAAAGGTGGATTGAGCCTTTTTGGCCTTCCCGGAATTCCCGGATTCCCAGCTGGAATAATGCAGCACCTGCTCTGTGTAAGTCTTGATTTGGGGCAAATCTGGGCTGTTTTGGGGGCAGCCAACAGGTCCCAACCCCACCTGGGCTGATCCCGGAGCCCAGGACCGGCCTGAAGCTGCTCCAGGGGGATTTTGGGGCGGATATTTGGGAAAATTCCTTCCTGGGAATGCTGGGCAGGTCTTGGCCAGTGGAGCCACCGCCCTGGAATGCCCAAAGAACCTGTGGATGTGGCACTTGGGGACAGGATTCAATGGTGGCCTCGGACTCCACGATCCCAGAGGGCTTTTCCAACCTCAACAATTCCAAGATTCCAGCAGAAAACAAGGACCTGCAGCTCCGCCTGGAACTCCGAGACTCCCTCAAATCCCTGTTTTTTGGAGGATCCCACATTTTTTTGGAGGCACAAACACAGAGCCTGGCCTTAAAACGGTCTGTTTTATTCCCAAAACACGGATCAGACATTCCAAAGGAACAGGGTGTGGAGGGAATGGGACACAAAGGCGACCTCGGAGCAGCTCCTGGAAGTTCACTCGAAGCCGCTGCAAGGAAGGGATGGGGAAGGTCAGGACGATCCCCCTGGATGTGCCAGGGGGGATCAGGGACATTCCCACCCCTGGAATGTCACCTGGGAACGTTACCTGACCACGTGGGCGATGTCCCAGTTGGCTTCCAGGGTCAGGGGTCCCTCCACCTGCACCCCCTTCTCCGTGACGGTGGCGAGTTCGTACTGAGGAGAGAGAACGTGGGAACCTTGGAATTCCACGCCCGGAGCAAGGTGGGCCTGGAATTCCACACCCTGGAGCAAGGTGGGCCTGGAATTCCACACCCTGGAGCAAGGTGGGCCCCCAATTAACAAGACTGTCCCCAAAAAGGGTTTGGGGTTGATGGGGCAAGCCAAGAGGGAGGGGATGGTGGGAAACAATTCCCCAAGGGAAAAGATCGGAGCCCCCAGCTGCCACAGCTGCAGGGACAGGAATTATCCAAGGAAAACGCCCCAAACTGGATCCCAAAGAGCTGGAACGATTCCCAGGGGAAAAGATTGGGGATGCCACAGCTGCAGGGATGGGACAGTTATCCAAGGAAAGCCCTAAAAGTGGATCCTGGCCGGCTGGAGCTCAGGATCTCCTCATCCCCCAGCCTCCCCCTTTTCCTGGGATCAGGGAAGTGTGTCCAGGAGGGGCTGCAGGAGGGACCCCCGGGTCTCTGGGATCACAGGGGGGAAGGACACGGACCCTGTTGAAGGATCTGGCGTCCCTGTAGTACAGGATCCGCAGGCAGCGCTCCAGGAGATCCCGGGCCTCCTCCTGGGACAGGCTCTGCTTCTTCTCCAGCACCTCCCTCATCAGGGGCTGGGGAGAGGAGAGGGAAAGGAATAAAATAAAATGACAGAACTGCAACAAAAGATGATGAAATACAGGTAAACAGGAGAAAACAGAGCTTTAAAAGTAAAATAAACCAAACTGAACTCACCTGAGCCAGGTAGGCCCCGAAACCCGTGGCCAACGTCGGCGCCTCGTAGGCCACTCCCAGCATGTCCACATATCCCAGGAACCTGGGGGGACAGGGAAGAGGAGCCTCAGGGAAGCTCAGGGGGGCAGAGCCTTCCCCACCCCCCTGGATCTCCCCGAGGGGACCCAGCCCGGCCCCGCTCACCCCTGGCCGCCGGAGAAGCCGCCGATGACCACGGTGTTCCACAGGGGGTTGATCTTGGAGCGCCGGTTGTACATGACCCTGGTGAGCCACGAGTGGATGGCCCGGGGGCTGTAGGTGTGGCCGTCCCCCAGCAGCTCCTCGTCGATCCTGGGCCGGGAAAAATCCCCCCCCAAAAAAAAGAAACCGGGGAATTGGTGCTCGGGGAAGGACCGGAGATGACACAAGGTGGGCTTGGTGGGCACGGAGGGCTTTTCCAACCTCACCAACCCCACCAAAGCCAAGGCCTCGTGGCTGCACCCACCACCCAAGACGACCCCAAATCCCTCTTTTTTCCCCCCCAAAGCCCCTGTTTTGTGGGGTCAGGATCCCGGAGCAGCAGCAGCAGGGCTTACACCATCTGGTCGATGACCTGCCGCAGGTACTGGAAGTCGGCGTAGTCGCCCGAGGCGCCCAGGACGGTGCTGTCGTTGACGCGGAGGAGCCGGGAGATGCCCCGGAACCGGGCGAGGGACCCGTAGGAGCCCATGGTGTCGGCGGCCAGCATCACCCCCCCCTCGAACTTCACCCCCAGCACCGACGTGCCCGTCACCATCGGGTTCCTGGGGGGGGGGGAAAAGGGTGGGGGTGAGTCCAGCAGAGCCCCCCAAATCAGCCCTTGGGGACCCTCCGCAGTCCTCCCCCAGCGCTGGCTGCACCGTCCCACAACTCCCCCCAGGCCATCTTTGGGATCCCCCAGCCCTGCTCCCAGTCACCCCAGAGCCCAGGAACCTTCACAGATCTCCTTCCATCCCCCCAGCCTCATCTCTCCCCATGTCTCCCCCATTTCCACCACCCCCCAGCCCCATCTCCCCGCTCCCCCCCTTTGCAGCCCCCCCATCCCCGCTCCCAGTTTCCCCAGTCACCCCAGACCTCGGGAACCCTTCTCTGCACCCCCTGACTCTCTTCTCCTTCCATCTCCCCTTCCTCCCCCCACACCTCAGGTCCCCCCAATACCCCCCCAGCCCCCTCAGCTCCCCTACTCTGCCCCCCCCTCCACACACACCCCCCAAGGACCCTCCCCTTCCCCCCAAGGACCCTCCCCTTCCCCCATCTCCCTCAGCCTCATCCCCCCCTTCCCCAGAGAGC
>JAWWLV010000078.1:4063919-4076214 GCA_035041135.1 Platyrinchus mystaceus
GGGGGGGGCCCTGGGGGGGGGTTGGGGGGATCTATGGGGCAGGTTGTGGGATCTGGGGACAATTTGAGGGTCTGGGGGGGGGGGCACGTGGGGTCCCTTACAGGCAGTTTGGGGGGGGTGGTCCCAGGGATGCTTGGGGGTCTCTGGAGGGCACTGAGTGGGGTCCTGGAAGTGATTTTATGGGTCTCAGTGGGTTTTGGGGGGGGCTCTTGGGGTGATTCTCAGGGGCACACAGGGGGTCCTGGGGTGTGAACGCCCCACTGACCCCCCTCTTTTCCCCCCCCCCAGCCTCCCCCAGACCCCCCCACCCTGACCCGGTGGCTGGAGCTGCTGGTGGGGCCCCACCCTGAGGGACTCCAAAAGTCCAGGCCCTGCTGAAAATGGGGGACCCTCTCCCCAATAAACCCACTGCAACTCTCTGCACCCCAAATAAACCCACTGTGCCCCCACCATAAACCCACTGTACCCCACAATAAACCCCCCACAATAAACCCACTGCAACTCCCTCCACCCCAAATAAACCCTCTGTGCCCCAATAAACCCACTGAACCCCCCCAACAAACCCACTGTACCCCACAAGAAACCCACTGCCCCCCTAATAAACCCCCCAATAAACCCACTGCCCTCCACTCCTGGCTCTGTGTCACCCCCAAACAAAGGGGGTTCCTGGGGGGGTTGCAGGAGCAGCTTTATTGGGGTGGGGGTGGGGTGAGGGGGGTCTAGGGGTGCCGGGAGCCACCCTGGTGTGGGGGTACCTACGGGGGGGGGTCCCCACGCCGCTTGGGCTGGTTCCGCTCGGGGTGCAGGAGGATCACGTAGACCTTGGGCGCATAAAGGAGCCCCAGGGGCACCGAGGCCGAGAGGCTCATGGACACCGTCAGCGTGGCCATCTGCACATGGACCTGCACCCCAGAAACGGGACCCCAAAACTTACTGAGCCCTAAGACCCCCAACCCAAACCCCATCACCCCCTGAACCCGCCAAACCCGACCACCCCCCACCCCGGGGCTCACGGACACGGTCAGCGTGGACATCTGCACATGGACCTACACCCCAGAAACAGGGGAACCCCAAATCCTACTGACCCCTGAACCGTGTGTGTGCTGCCAGGGACCCCTAAAACACCCAGGGACCCCCCCCACATCCCCCTCGGGGACCCTCAACCCCCCTTCTCGCCCTCTCAGCCAACTGAGCGGCCCCGAAGAAGATGGGCCCAAAGGCGAGCACAGACCATGCGTGTGCCCCCAGGGACCCCAAAACCCCCTCAAGAACCCCCCGAATACCCCAGCGGACCCCAAATCGCCTCTCAGCTCACCCTGTCAGCGGACTGGGCAGCCCCGAAGAAGATGGGCCCGAAGGCGAGCCACACCACGCACGTGGTGTACATGGCGAAGCCGATGGGCTTGGCCTCGTTGAAGGTCTCGGGGACGCCGCGGGCCTTGACGGCGTACACGGTGCAGGTGAGCATGAGCAGCAGCGCGTAGGCCAGGCAGGCCAGCGTGGCCCCCTCGGCCATGTCGCACCGCAGGACCCCCCGCGCCGCCTCGGGGTCGGGTGTCCGGCCCATCTCGTAGTCGATGAGGGCGTGGGGCGGCCGCACCAGCAGCCACGTGGCCGCGGCCACCAGCTGGAGGCCACTGAGGGTGAAGGTGATCACCAGCTGGGACGTGGGGCTGATGAACCGCGGCGGCGTCACCGAGCGCTTACCTGGGGGGGACAGGGGGTCAGGGGGCACCTGGGCACCCCTGAGACACACATGGCTTAAGGTATAGTGGGTCAGTGTAGGTGGGACCCTGCCCCACATCCCTCAGCTTCATGTCCAGGGTCCCTTCCCATCCCCTTGTGTCCCCAGGAGTCACCTGGGCACCCTCAACCTCTCGGGCCTCCCATAACTCCCCTTTCCTGGTGACCCTGTGGCTGTGGCTGGTCTTGGGGAGGAGCACAGTGGTGGGGGACACCCTGTCCCACATCCCTCAGCTCCGGCCCCTCACCTGGCCCCCCACACCCCTGTGCTCCCCTGTGCCACCCCTCCGTCCCCTCACCCTGCTCAAAGATGTGGGAGCTGTTGGTCTTGGTGAGCAGGGCAGCATAGGTGGGACCCCATCCCCTGTGCCCCCCACACTCCCCCAGCCCCTCAACCTGCTCGAAGATGCAGTAGATGTTGGTCTTGGTGGGCAGGACGGCTCAGGTGGGACCCCATCCTCCATCCCCTGTGCCCCCCACGCCCCCCGCAGCCCCTCACCCTGCTCGAAGATGCGGTAGATGCGGTTGGTCTTGGTGAGCAGAGCGGCGTAGGTGAGGCTCATGCCGAGCCCCAGGAAGAGGCGGCGCAGGGCGCAGACGCCCACGCCGGGCTCGGCCACCATGAGGAAGGTGATGGCGTAGACCAGGGCGATGCCCGCCAGCAGGACGTAGCTGAGCTCGCGGCCCGACGCCTTCACGATGGGCGTGTCGTGGTGGCGCACGAAGGTGGCCAGCACAAAGGCCGTGGCCATGAGCCCCAGCGTGGCCAGGGCGACCGGCACCGCGGCGCAGGGGTCGGCCCAGCGCAGGCGCAGCACCGGCGTGGGCCGGCAGGCCGTGCGGTCGGGCGTGGGCCGCAGGTGGGGGGCGCAGGGCAGGCAGGTCAGGGGGTCGGCGCGGTACTGGTACCCCCCGCACAGCTCGCAGTGCCAGCAGCACGGCACCCCCTTCACCGGCTTCTTGCGCTCGCCGGGCCCGCACGGCAGGCTGCACACCGAGGGCGGGGGAGACGTCGAGTTGGACCCCCACGCCATGGCCTCCTCCTGGGGGGGGACACAGGGTGAGACCCCGTAGACCCCCCCCAAACCCACCACAGACCCCCTCCCCCCACAGGAGCTTGCACACCAAGGGAGGGGGAGACGTTGAGTCGGACCCCCACACCATGTCCTCCTCCTGGGGGGCCACAGGGTGACAGACACTCCAGGGACACCCAAACATCCCATAGATACCCCCATGGACCACCCCCCAAATTCCTCCATGGACCCCTCAAACCTCTCATGGACCCCCCAAACCCCGCATAGACACCCCACCCACCCAGGGGAAACAGGGGAACACCCCCAGCTAGAGCCCCCAGTTGGCCACTGGAACCCCACCAGCTGACTGTGGGGGGGCACCCATAGGGGGAGTTGGGGGCATTCTGGGGGGTTTTGGGGTTTCTGGGGGTTTGGGGGCTCAGGGGGGGTCAGGGGGGTTCAGGGGTCCCACCCTGGGTGTCCCAGCCCCACCTGCAAGCGCAGCCCCTGCACCCACTGCCCCACGGCCCTGTAGGCGCCGGTGCCGTTGCCCCCCTGGAACTGGAAGATGTCGTAACGTCCCGGGGCGTCCCCGTTCTCATTGAAGGACACCGGGGTGCCCGCGCTGCCTGCACACCAGTACAGACCAGTATGGATCAGTATGGACCAGCATGAACCAGCACAGACATGTATAACTCACTAAGCCCCAGTGCCACCCCGCAGTAAAGCTGAGAGACACCCCAGCACCAACATACCCCCACTACAGAGCAAACCAGTGCGCCCAGTATGGCCTCCCAGTTCATTATATTAAGGCCCCCAACCCCTCCCAGTGCTCCACAGTCCCCTCCCAGCGCTTCCCAGTTCTTCCCAGTACATCACAATAAGGCCGAGTACAGTTTCCAGAGCCCCTCAGTGTGTCCCAGTGTGGCCTTCAGTGCCCCCCAGTCTCCTCCAGTGTCCTCCAGTTTGTCCCAGTATGGCATCCACTGCGCCCCAGCTTCCTCCCAGTGCCCCCAATTATATCCCAGTGCCTCCCAGTGCTTCCCAGTATGGTCTCCAGTGCTCCCACCCCACTCCCAGTGCACCCCCAGCCCCTCCCAGTGCCCCCAGTACCGTTGAAGGCCACCCTGCGGATGTGGGCGAGCAGCTGGCGGCCATCGGGGGGGTCCATGCTGGGGCAGAGCCCCCCGCCTGGACAGGCCTCGCCCAGCAGCGAGTGCAGCCCGTGGGCCATGGCCAGGACAGCGTCGATCACGAACTGCACCTTCCCCTCCTGCTCGTAGGGCGAGTCCCGGCCGATCCGCTCCCGGCCTGGGGGGCACAGGGGTGGGACAGGGTGAAATGGGTGGAGGGGGGTTCAGGGACCCCCGGGGCTGCCACGGCTGGGGGGCACCGGGGGTGGGACCGGGGGGAGGGGAGGGAGGCTCTGCCCCACACGAGGGGGGTTCAGGGACCCCCTGGGTGTCCCGTAAGTTGGGGAGCACCGAGGGGTGACCCCCGGGAGGTCTCTGTGGAGTGAGGGGGGTCAGGCGGAGCGGTACCTGTGCACTTGCGCACGGGGGTCCCGGCCCCGCCCGGGGGGTCCCCGTTGCCCCCTCCGTGGGGGAGGCGACAGTTGAAATCGTCCTCCCAGAACTCGTGGAACCAGAGGTTGCGCCGGTTGTTCTCCAGGGACCGGGACGTGAAGTACTCGTCGAACCCTGGGGGGCACAGAGGGAGGCACAGCAGGGGGCCCAAAGGGTCACAGGGGGTCCCAAGGGGTCAGGGGGGGTACTTGGGGCACGGGGGGGGCCCAAAGGGTCATGGGGACACCCAAGCATCACAAGGGACCCCACAGGGTCACAGGGTGTTCCACAGCGTTATTGCCCCCCCCCTCAGTGTCCCAGGGTGCTCTGCAGCCCCACAGGGTGTCCCATAACTCTGTGGGGCAGCAATGGAGGGGCAGGAAGGTGAGAGAACCCTCTCCAAACACCTCCCTCCACCCACATGGGGCTGAATGATGCCTCCCGTGGTCCCATAGGGTGTCCTCGGAGCCCCCCATACCCCCCAGTGCCCCCAGACTCACCAGGCACTGAGGGTTGGGCAGGATGGTGATGCGACCCTCCCCCATAGGGTGCCCCCACAGCCCCATAGGGTGCCCCCCCAGCCCCCCCCAAAGAACCCAGACTGACCTGGCACCGAGGCCCGTTTGGGCAGGATGGTGATGGCCCCGTGAGCTGCCTCCTCCAGCCCTTGCACTGGGGCCATCTTGGCCCCCCAGCTGTCAGAGCCCACCCAGGAGAAGTGGCCTGACAGGTTGGCCAAGGTGGCCGCCTCCAGCACCCGCCTGTGGGGACAGCGTCACTGAGGGCACTGGGACTGACTGGGAGGGGCTGGGAGGGGGACCTGGAGGGACTGGGGGAGTCTGGGAAACACAGGGGTGCACTGGATTGGACCAGGGGGCTATTGGGAGGGACTGGGAGGGGATCTGAATGAACTGGAAGGGACTGGGAAACACTGGGGGATTAATGGGATGGACTGAGAGAAACTGGGAGGGGACTTGAATGGACTGGGGAGGGAACATGGAGAGGGGACCTGAAGAGATTGGGAGGCTACTGGGAGGGATTGGGAGCCTAATGAGAGGGACTGGGAGGCTACTGGGGTGGACTGAGGACCACTGGGGAGGGACTGGGAGGCTGCTGTGGAAGACTGGGGCAGTGCAGGGTGGGACCAATCCGTACTGGTCCGTACTGGTCCGTGCTGGGCTCACCGGATGTCGTCCTCGTTGGCGAACAGCACAACCCCCCGTGCCGTCGATGTCTCCATCAGGCGCCCGATGACCTTTGTGAACTCGCCCGGGCGCGGCTCCCGCGGGATCTTGATGGACTGGGCGATGCACAGGCCCCCTGCGCCAGCACAAACCAGTATGGACCAGTATGGACCGGTATGGACCGGTACGGACTGGTAAGAACCAGTACAGGCTGGTACTGCCCCCCCCAAACTCCAGTGACTCACTGGGGGTCACTGAGAGGGCAGCGCCTCCCCCTCCCTGCAGGACTCACCCTCCCAGTACATCCCAGTATAACCCAGTGCCCTCCCAGTATAACCCAGTCACTTACTGGTCCCAGTGTCCCAGCAGTGTGAACCACAGGGAAGAATGGAGCTTGCCCTCTCAGTGCTCCCAGTACATCCCAGTGCCCTTCCCACTACTCCCAGTACATTCCAATGACCTCCTAGTGCTCCCACTACATCCCAGTGCCCCTCCCAGTACATCCCAGTGCTCCCAGTGCCCACCAGCCTCCCTGGAGCTGTGCATGAAGGCCTCCACGCCGCTCTCCCCGTAGTTGCCCTCGGATGCCAAGGTGCTGACGTAGCTCCAGCCCAGCGCCCTCACCACGGCCACCATGGCCTCGGCCTGGTATGAGTCCGGCGGCACCACCCGCGAGAAGAACTCGTAACGCCCGGGGTCCGACAGCTCCGGGGCCGTGGAGGCGTAGCTGATCTGGGGGATCTGGGGACAGGGGACATCGGGGACATCGGGGACATTGGGGACACTCACAGGGGTCTAACAACTCGGGGGGACATCGGAGGTGTGACAGTTCCGGGGCTGTGGAGGCACGGCTGATCTGGGGACCTTGGGGACATTGTGGGGCTTGGAGGCATCAGGGGGCCATGGGGAGAGGGGGGTGAGGGGAATTGGGGGGCTCAGTGGGGGGTTGTTGGGGGGGGGGGGTCTGGGGATCAGGGGGACACTGGGGCCCCTGGGGATGGGGGGGGCCCAGGGGACCCGGTGCTGAGGGCCACCCCCCCATCCCTGTCCCCCCCCACCCCGTCCCTAATCCCCCCTAATCCCCCTGGGCCATTTGCTGCCATCCCAGGGGATTGTGGGAACACTCGGGGGGGGTGGAAGGTTCTGGAATGGCCCCAGGGGGATGAGGGGGGCCAGGGGAGGGACCAGGTGTCCAGGCCTCCCCCCCAAAGGGAAGGGCCATGATGGGACACTGTGGGGACACCGTGGGGACACCATGGGGATAGTGCTGTCCTGCAGCTCCCTCCCCTGTCCCCTCAGTGTCCCAAAAGCCTCCTCACCCCAAATACTCCCCACAGCTCCCCAAATGACCCCAACACCCCCCCCAAGACCCCCACCCCCCGGCGTAAACAGCTGCAGCACGTTGGCGACCATGATGGACACGGGGTTGGCCAGGACGCCAACAACCCCCCAACATCCCCGTGTCCCCAAAGCCCCCGATGTCCCCCACGTCCCACCAGTGCCCCCTCACGCCCCCCAAAGGCCCCCCCGCGCCTCCCCTCACCGCAAAGAGCCGCAGCACGTTGGCCACCATGATGGAGACGGAGCTGGCCGAGGCGCCGATGACGCCCACCAGGCGCTCGGGCGGGGGCCGGTACGGGACGGAGCCGTCGGGGCAGCGGCCGTCGCCGCCCTCGGGGGGCAGGAGGCTGCGCACGAAGCTCAGCGCCTGCTCCAGGGCGTAGGTGTCCCGGGAACACGTGTCCAGGATGCGGGCGCCCAGCGTCAGGTTGGGCAGCACGCGGGGGTCCCCGTTGACGCGGTCCAGCGCGTACAGCATGGCCTCCAGCCGGTGGATGCCCTTCTCCTTCTTCACCGGCCCGCACGGCACCCCCGCGGGGCCGCGGGCGTGCACCGGGAACAGCCCCCCCAGCGTCAGGTCCCCCTCCAGCCGGATGGCGTGGGGCTGCGTGGGGGCCGGGGGGCAGCGCCCGGGGGGCAGCAGGGACAGCAGGGTCACCGTGGGCATCACCAGGGTGGGCAGCGGAGGAGACATGGCGGGCTGGGGGGCAGAGGGAGGGGTTTAGGGGGCACACGGTGGGCTGGGAGTACCCTGTGAGGGTTTGGGGGGCACCGGGAGATGGGTGGGCATCACCCCGTGGGTGAGGAATGGCACCCTACGAGGGCTTAGGGGGCACTGGGGGTGCAAAGGGTACCCCATGGGGCTGGGTTGGGGCCGGGGGGCAGCACCCGGGGGTCCACAGGGACAGGAGGGTCACCAGGAGGGGGCTTGGGGGGTGATGACACAGAGTGGGGTTATGGGGGACCTTGGGAAGGCACCCAGGGGGTGAGGGGTGATGGGGGGGCACCCTATGGGGTGTGGGGAGGTGATGGCACCCACTGGGGTGGGGGGTCCCACCCTGTTGGGGGCAGAGGTCACCCCATGGAGCAGAGGGCAGCACCCTATGGGGGGCTCCCTATGGGTTGTGGGGGGGGGTAAGGGCACCCACTGGGGTGGGGGTCACACCCTATGGGGGGTTCCCTATGGGGTGGGAAGGGAGGTAATGGCACTCATTAGATTGGGGGGTACCCCGTGGGGGGGCTCTCTATGGGGTGTAGGGGGGGTAACAGCAGCTGTTGAGGTGGGGGGGTCCCGATGGCCCCCAGTGTGAGGGGCAGCTCCCTGTGGAGTTGGGGGGGATCAGGTCCTCCCTCGGACAGAGATTTGGGGTCCCCAGCCCCCCCGGGGGGTCCTGCTGCTCACCTCCCTGCTCACCTGGGCCGTGGGTGCTCCGGGTCCCTGCGGAGCCGCCGGGGAATGAGGGGTGGGGGCGGCCCCTGCCCTGGCCCCCCTGAATCCCCCCCCAAAATCCTCCCTCCAGCTGCTGATGGGGAGGGGCAGCTCCCCCTCCCCTCCGCTTTGGCTGAACTCCCACGGCACCCTGAGCCCCCCAATTAAACCAGATGTTAATTATTGCGGGGGTGGGGGGGGATTTGGGGTGCCCCCCACCGAACAAAGGGGACCAGGGGGTCCCACTGAGGGGCTGAGCCCTCCGGAGGGGTTTGGGGGTGGTTGGGGGGGCCGTGGGTGCCCTTAATCTCCCCCAGCTGCTGGATTAGGGGGGGACGGCAGGGGGGATAATCCACTGCTCGGCTGCAGCCTGGACCCTCGGCGGCGGGGGGGGACACGGGAGGGACACGGGGGGGGGCGAGGAAGATTTTGGGGGGGCTGAGGGGACCTGAGAGGACCCAGATGGGGATTAAGGGGACATTGGGGAGGTGAGTGGGATATTGGGGGGCTGTGGGTGACATTTGTGGGGCTGAGGGGGTCCATGAGGGTACAGGGAGGGTCTGGGGGGGGGTGTTGGGAGCCATGGGGGGTACAGGGAGGTCTGTGTGGCACAGCGGGGGGGGCTGAAGGGGGGCATTGAGGACACCAAGTGGGACACTGGGGGGTTCTCAGGACGTTTTTGGCGGGCCTGAGGGGACACTGGGTGGTCAGTGGGTCCTGGGGAGCTCTGTGGGTGCCGAGGGGTCCCGCTGGGTCCCGGGGGGCTCTTGAGGGGCCACCGGGGGGGTCCCGAGTGGGCTCCGGGCCGGGCGAGCCGTTCCCGCCAAAACGCCGCCTCAGCCGTTCCCGCGCAAACCGCGGCGCGCGCAAACCGCGAGCCCGCGGCGACCGACCACGCCCCTACAGGAACCACGCCCCTACAGAAACCACGCCTCTGCAGAAACCACGCCCCTACAAGAACCACACCCCTACGCGAACCACGCCCCTACGAAAACCACGCCCTACAGAAACCACGCCTCTGCAGAAACCACGCCCCTACGGGAACCACACCCCTACGCGAGCCACGCCCCTACAAAAACCACGCCCTACAGAAACCACGCCCCTACAGGAACCACACCCCGACCAGGCCCCGCCCCCGCCGCGCTTTCCGGCCTTTTCGCGACTCCCCCTCTCCCTTTACGGCCGCGCTGGAGTTTTACGACCGTCGGGGTGAGGGAACGGGAGTCCCGGGGGGGGTTGGGGGGTCTTTGTGGGGTCCCGGGGATGGTTTGTTGTCCTTGAAGGGGGTTTGGGGGTGCGGCGGACCCGGGGGGGGGTTGAGGGGGTCTTTGTGGGGTCCCGGGGATGGTTTGTTGTCCTTGAAGGGGTTTGGGGGTGCGGCGGACCCGGGGGGAGGGCAGTAATGGAGGGGGCTCTGAGGGGGATTTCGGAGGGCCTGGGGGTGTTTTGGGGGGTTCTCCCCCCACCCCTTAACCTCCTCCTGCCTGTCCCAGGGGCCATGGCCGGGGCAGAGCGGGACCGGCGAGGGGCGGCCGAGGAGGAGGAAGAGCAGGAGGAGGAGGAAGAAGAAGAGGAGGAAGAGCAGGAGGAGGAAGAAGAGCAGGAGGAGGAAGAAGAGCAGGAGGAGGAGGAAGGAGAAGAAGAGGAGGAAGAGCAGGAGGAGGAGGAAGAACCAAAGGAGGAGAGTCCCGAGGGCTCCTCCCCCGCAGCCGAGACGCCCCCCGGGCCGCCCCCCCGGCCGGTGGTCCCGGGGGTCCTTTACTTGTCCTTCCTCCCCCCGGGGTTCGGGCCCCGCCAGGCGCGGGCGCTGCTGCGGCCGCACGGGGAGCTGGGGAGGGTCTTCCTGCAGCCCAAGGGTGAGTCTGGGGGAGCTGGGGAGGGTCTTCCTGCAGCCTAAGGGTGAGCCAGGGGCGGTCCTGGGGGGGCTCAGGGTGTCCCTGGGGGGGTCAGAGGGCCCTGTAGAGCCCCTGGAGGTACAGAAATGGGGGGGGGGAATCTCAGCCCTCCTGGGTTGGGGTCTCTCAGCCCCCTCTCCGTGTGCTCTGACCCCCCCCCGTCTTTCCGCCCCGCAGGGGGGTCAGTGCGGCGGCGGCGGCAGCGGCCGGGGGGGCCCTCGGGGGGGTCCTTTGCCGAGGGCTGGGTGGAGTTTCGGGACAAACGAGCGGCCAAACGAGCGGCCAAACTCCTGCACGGGACCCCGATGAGCTGCCGGCCCCGCAGCCCCTTCCGCGAGCAGCTCTGGAGCCTCAAGGTGGGCACTGGGGGGGCTCGGGAGGGACGGAAGGGGGGGCGTGGGTACGGCACCCCAAAACCACGAGGGGGATCAAGGGAGGGGATTTGGGTCCCTCGCAGGGTGGGTGTGTTTGGGGAGCCCTTCCTGGACACCCGGGTGAACACGGAGGGGTTGGGAACCCCGAAACCTTATGGGGAGGGGTAGAGGGGATTGGGGGGGGCGTCCCATGACCCTTCCTTTGCCCCCCCCCAGTCCCTGCCCAGGTTCAGGGGTGTTTTGGGGGGTGTTTTTTGGGATGTTTAGTTGCCCCCTTCCCCCTCAGTACCTGCCGGGTTTGGGGTTGTTTCAGGAGGTGTTTGGGGGTGGTTTTGGGGCACTTACGGGTGTTTTGGGGGTATTTGGGGTGTTTCATTGTGCTCCCTCCCCTCGCAGTACCTGCCTGGGTTCCGCTGGCCCCACCTGAGCGAGCGCCTGAGTTACGAGCGCCAGGTCCGGGCGCAGCGGCTCCGGGCTGAGGTGGCCCAGGCCAAGCGCGAGGGGGGGTTTTACACCCGCCGGGCCCCCGCCAGAGACCCCTCTGGAGACCCCAAAGGCTCCGCGAAGCCCTCCCGGCCCTGGGGCTTCAGCCAGAGACCCACCGAGGAGGAGATCTGGGGGCGCAAAGCTCGGCCCCCCCCGGCCGCGCCGCCCCGGCGGCTGCTGCAGAAGGTGTTTGGGGGAGGGGGGGGCTGAGACTCCCCGGCCCCTCCCCCCCCACATCCAGGCTCACCCCTCGACGACCCCCAAACCTTCGTTTATTGTCCTTAAAACTTTTATTACTTTTAACAAAAATAATTAATCGCGATCTCTTTAATTCTGCCGAGGGGGCGGGGCCAAGGGGGGCGGGGCCAAGGGGGGCGGGGTTATGGCTTCGGCGCGAATCCCTGAAAGCAGCGCGGGGGGCGGGGCCAAGGGGGTCCAGACCACGCCCCTCGTTACTAGAGCAGGGCGTGGTCTGCAGGGTCACAGCAGGCGGAAGACGCGCGGGGGCCGAACCCAAGGGGCGGGGCTTGACTCGACCACGCCCCCTGCCTTAAAGGGGCCGCGCAACAGGCGGGGTCCACCTTAAACCTCCATGGGGCGGGGTCCTAAAGGGGCCGCGCCCCCAATTTCGGGGGGCGGTTCCAGTGTCAAAAATAGAAACTCTGGGGGTGGGGGAGGGGCCCCAGTTTGGCACTGGGGGGAACTGGGACAAGAAAAGAACTTTTGGGGCCCCCTGAACCTGATATCCCCAAACTGGGGGGGTGGGGGGTTGGGAACCCCCCAAAAAACGGGTGCTGGGGGCACCTCAAAATCCCTGGGAAACAAAACGAGGGGTGGTACCGAACTAGGTTCCCCCCTCCCCCAAACGTGGGGTGGTGCCACCCAAAAATGCCACTTCCGGGGTCCCTCAGCCTTGGGTTGTCACTGGGGGAGGGGGGGTCACCAAAATGGGGGTGTCACCCTGACCCTCACAGGAGGGTACTGGATCCCCCCAGAGTGGGATGGGTCCTCCCCGGGACCCCCACTGCCCCTCCCCCACCCTCTCCAGGTCCATCCCCAAATCAACTCCCCACCCCAAAGGTGCAACACCCAAATCCTCCCCCCCACCCCCACATCCCTCAACCTTTACTCAACCCACTTTCATCTCCCTCATTTTCCTCCCCCTCCAAATTTCACATCCCCCCCAACCCCACCATTTCCTTCACCCCAATTCCAGTTCCTTCCCCCATCACTTCCACCCCCCCCCAATTTCTGTTCTTTTCCCA
>JAWWLV010000078.1:4102380-4117824 GCA_035041135.1 Platyrinchus mystaceus
GGACACGGGGAGCACACGGGGAGCACACGGGGAGCACACGGGGAGCACACGGGAGGACACGGGGAGCACACGGGGAGCACACGGGGAGCACACGGGAGGACACGGGGAGCACACGGGGAGGACACGGGGAGCACACGGGACCCCGAACCTCCCCCCGCACCCCTCACCATGGTCGCGGCCGCTCCGCTCCGCACGCGCCGGCGTCACCTCCCAGCACCGCCACCGCCCATTGGCCGAGAGCCAGCGGGCCAATGGGAGCGCGCGGCGCTGCCCTTGGGGCGGGGAAAGCTGCGCCCTCACCCAAGATGGCGCCCTGTGAGGCGTCACCTCCCAGCGCCGCCGGCCCTCAGTCAGGCCCCGCCCCTCCCTGACGCTCTCGCTGATTGGCCAAAGCGGCCCCGGGGGCGGCTGCTATTGGAGGAGGCGGGACCCGAGCTGAGGCCGCGGCGCGGGCGGCCATGGAGGGTGAGTGAGGGGCCGGGGGGGCCGGGGGGTCCCCGGGGTCCCCCCGGTGTTGATGTGGGGTCCTGTGTCCCCCCAGAGTCGCTGTCGCTGTCCCTGGACGCGGCGGCGCTGGACCTGATGGAGGCGCTGGAGCTGCTGCAGGAGCGCCGGGAGCGGCTGGAGGAGCATCTGCGGCAGGTCGGGGGGGACGGGCGGAAACGGAGGAGACAAGGGGGTGTGGGGGACATGGTGGGGACACAGCACCCACTCTGGGGACACGTGTGGGGACGTGCCACCCAGCACCAGGACTCACCGGGCCGCCCGCTGCGGTGACAGAGAAGGACTCACCACTAGGATGTGCACCCCCGGGTCCCCAATGTCCTGTGTCCCCCCAGGGCTGGCTGTCCCTATTCTGTGTCCCCACTGTCCCCCCAGGGCTGGCTGCCCCTATTCTGTGTCCCCACTGTCCCCCCTGTCCCCCCAGGGCTGGCTGTCCCTGGCCCAGGCCCGGTACTCCCTGGGGTGTCACCGTGTCTCGTCCCTGCAATACGGGGCCACCATGGTGCCCCGAGTGCGTGTGAGCCACAGGTGGGTACAGGGACATGGGGGGGGCACTGGGAGGGGGGGGACACAGGGACATGGAGGGGGGGACACTGGGACATCAGGGAGACCATGGCGGGGGCTGGCAGGGACATGGGGAGGACATGGGATGTTGGAGACAGTTGGCAGAGAGACACAGGGCTGGGGGAACACCAGGGGACACACAGAGAGATGTCCTTGATTTGGGGAGGTGACATAGGGGTGACACTGATGTCCCCATGGGGGGGTTGGGGTGCAGGGCGGGTGTCAGGGGGCTGCTGGGGGCTATCAGGGGGTTCGGGGGGGGTCTCTGTGGTGGCGGAGGGACACCAGGGGTGGCAGTGACACTGTGTCCCTGTGTCACAACCTAGGCAGGACCCAGAGGGACGCCCCCACTTTGAGGAGGTGCCTGGAACAGGGGGAGACCCCGAGGACGCTGACCCCCAGCAGGACAGGGCTGATGGTGAGGGGTGGTGGGGTGGTCCCTGGGGAGTTCTGGGGGGTTTGGGGTCCCTTGGGGGACCATGTGGGAACTGGGGGTGCCAGGGGTGCTCAGGGGGGGTCCCCTGTGGGTGCTGGGGGGAAATGTGGGGTCCTGGGGACATCACCCATGGGTGCTGGGGGGCAGTGCTGGGGGGTGCAGGAGAGGAACTGGGGTGCTGTGGGGTGTTCTCAGTTGTTTTCTGGGGGGTCACTGACCTTGTCCCTCCCCCCAGGGCTGCGGCAGCGCCGGAGAGTCCCAGAGAAAGGGGGGGCCCCCCCCAAGTCCCCCCCAGACCCCCTGGGCTGGTTCGGGGTGCTGGTGCCCCCCAGTCTGCGGCAGGCACAGGGCAGCTTCCAGAGGGGTGAGAATGGGGGCCTGGGACTGGGGTGTGCCTGGGGGCCCACCAAAACCAGGGGGGATCGGGGGGGTCCCTGAACCCTGGGGGGAACTGGGGGATCCAAAACACGGGGGGTCCCAAATCTGGGGTGTCCCTAAAGAAGAGGGGATCAACCAAAACTGGGAAGGGCCTGAAGGTCTTGACCCCATGTGACGCCTGTGGCCCCTTGTCCCCAGGGGTGACACTGGCCGTGGAGGTGGCCGAGCTCCAGGGCGCCGTAGACGCCGCAGCCACGCGGTACCGGCACCTCCTGCGGCAGAAACGGCTCCTGGCCGGGGACCGAGGGGACAGAGGGACCCCCGGGGACAGCAACACCTCAGAAACCCCAGGGGGCTCTGAGACCCCCAGCAACACTGAGACCACGGGGCTGCTGGACGACGTCAAGACCCAAGGGGACACTAAGGGTGGCACAGTGACCTCAGGGGACACGGGGACTGCGTGACACGGACACTGGGAGCACCGTGGACGCTCTGCAGGTGACACGGGGGACACTGAGGAGCACAGGTGGCACCGCAACCCACCAGGGCGACAGGTAACACAAGGGCTGTGCTGACCCTTCACAGGTGACACAGCGCCTGCCCGCGGTGACACGGAGCCCCCAAGGACCCTGTGGGTGACACTGAGATGCACTCGCAGGTGACACGGAGCCCCCGAGGACCCTGTGGGTGACACTGAGATGCACTCGCAGGTGACACGGAGCCCCCGAGGACCCTGTGGGTGACACTGAGCTCCGCCAGTGGGTGGCGGTGCTGTCATCACCCATGTGGCAGGACCGTCCAGGGCCGCCTGTGTCTCCCCAATAAAACTGCTGTGGTTCCACCAGCACTCTGTACCCTCTGTCCCCAACGCGCCGCCATCTTCGTGCACCCATGTCACCTGGCAGCCATGTTAGTCCAACGTGACCCCTCCCTGGCCCCGCCCCTGCCCCACCCAATCAGTGGAAGCCCCTTTGCCAACGTCTATGTTTATTGGGCGGGGCCCTCGCCCCGCCCCCAGGCCCCGCCCCCGGTGGGCGGGCCCGACACGACAACGACTATGGGGAGGGGTGGGGTGCAGGGGTGTGGTCTGTGGGGGCGTGGCCGGGGCGTGGCACCCCCTAGCGGATGGTGTAGCGCACGTAGGGCACCTCGATGTCGGCGTCAGTGTCATCGTTGCAGCAGAGCTCGAACACCAGCGCCTTGACGTGGCGGCCCAGCTTCTTCTTGGACACCCGGGTCACGATCTCCGTCATCCTGAAGGCAAAGCAGGGTCACGGGGGGAACATGGGGATTGGGGGTCTCTGTCCTGGGGATCAGCACCCAGAGGGGATGCAGCCATGGCCTGTCCCCACACCTGGGGTCCGTCCTCTCTGGGACCCTGTCTCTTTCCCACAGGATATGTCCCCACCCCTGGGACGTGTCTCTCAAACCTCATGTCCTGTCCCCCTCCCCAGACCCTGTCCCCCTCCCCAGGACATGTTCCCCTCCCAAGAACGTGTCCCCCCCAGCCCTACGGTTGGTCGTGGCGCTCGCGCAGCTTCGCTGCTGGCATGAAGAAGGAGTAGAGCATGGACACGCCCTGGGACAGCATCGTGATCTCCAGCCGGTGCTCCTTCTGGGGGGACACATGCAGGGGACTCAGTGGGGCACAGGCACCCACGACCGCCCCGCCCCTCACCCAGTCCCCCCAGTCCCTCCCAGTACCTTGAAGTAGGCGAGGAACTGGCGCAGGGTCATCTCCTGCCCGTCGGGCTGCAGCCCCTGCACCTCAAACCGGTCCCACAGCGTCCACTCCACCTCGTAGTACTGGGGGACACAGCACAGGGGGCAGAGGGGGAAGATCAGCCCAATGCCCAGGGGGTTCAGGGGGTCCAACCCACAGAGCCATGGCTGGGCACAAAAACCCACAGGGGCAATGGGGAGTCTTGGGGGCTCACTAAGACCACGGGGTGAGTCGGGGGCCCCTGCAGGTTCCCCCCCCCAACCCCTGTGGGGTAAGGGAGCTGTGGGGCAGCAGCTCAGCCCAACCGAGACCCCAAATCCCCTCCAGAAGTGAACCACCCCTCCCCACCCCCGAGGGCAGCCCCTGGCCCCACCTTGTTGCGGGGGCAGGCGAGGGGCTCGGAAAAGCCAACGAAGGGCAGTGCCAGGTTGAGGAAGGCGTTTTTGTAGGAGCTGAGCCGGCGGTGCCCCTGCACCAGTTTGTAGAGCTCCAGGCAGGCCAGGCCCACCACGGCCGCTGTCGTCGTGGCGATGGCTGGGATGATCTTCCCCGCGATCAGTTTGCTCTGGGAGCAGGAAAGGCCTTTAGGACCGGGGGGCAATGGCCCCACTGACCCCCCCCCCCCAGGGTCTGCAGCCCCCTAGGGCTCCATAGCCCCAATGGACCCCGTGTGAGTCCTGGACTCACCCATGTGTGACTGACATCCAGTAACAGCCCTGGTAACACCCCACAGAACCTCCCCAGCACCCACAACCCCCATCACAACCCCTGGCACCCCCCCATAGCACCCATGGGATCCACCCGGCACCTACTGCACCTCCCCAGCACCAACAGGTCCCCCCCAGCACCCACAGTACCTGTCACAGAATCCACAGGATCCCACACAGCACCCATTAGGACCCACCCAACACTCACAGGACCCCCATTAACACCCCGGGACCCCTCCCTGGCCCCCACCTTGTGGCGGTCGGCTGGGGGGATGTCGTAGTTCTCTGCACGCAGATTAGAAGCGGCGACGATGAAATCCATGTGGAAGTTGGTGTCATCGTCCTGGAGGTACCCAGGGGGGCAAGGAGTGAGCATCCAGGGGGCACCCGGGGGGGTTGTGAGTCCCCTCGGGGGTGGGGGGGCAGCACCCACCTTCTCAAAGTCGATGGGGAACATGCGGAACCCGGGCAGCTCCTCCGGGCTGGGCAGTGACGCCTTCAGCTCCTCCAGGCGCCCGTCATCTGGTGGGGGGGGTGGGCACAAGTGGGACCCTGGCACCCACGGGACCCCAGTGGGACCCCACTGCATGCATGGGACCCTCCCAGCCCTCCAAATGCCCCTCAACCCCAGCAGTTACCCCAACCCCCTGATCCAACCACCATCCCCTCCCCCCAAGCCCCTCCATGCCCCCCAGCCCCTCACCCAGGGCAGCGTTGGCGCTCTGCAGCTCCTGGTCGGACACGTGGATGCGGACGCCGGCCCTGGGCGCGAAGGGAGGGACGCGCACGTGGCGCAGCAGTTCGGCCACGGCCGCCCGGTCCCGCGAGCCCGCGATGCCGTAGCTCTGCGCAAACAGGTTCGCCGCCGCCATCACGTAGTCCAGGTGCAGGGGCTGGAGGAGCACCAGGGTCAAAGGGGGCACCCAAGGGGCGTGGGCGGCACCCAGGGCTGACAGGTGACACCCAAAGGTGATGCGGGGACACCCGAGAGGGGTGGGATGACACTAAAGGGGGACAGGTGACACGCAGAGGTGGCATGTTCAAGAGTGAGAAGCATTAGCCAAGGGCCACGGGGTGGCACCCAAAGATAAGCAATGGCCACCAGGAGAGATATTCATCACCCAAGGGTGACATCCTTCACCCAAGAGTGACAGAAACCTCCCAATAGCGACAGCCACCCCCAAGGGCCACGGCAGGACATTGGAAAGGGACAGAGAGCACCCAAAGACAGTAGAACCCAACGATGGCCAAAGACACCTGAGGTGATCGATGGCCCCCCATGGGGACTGATGGCCCCTGAAGGATATGCCTCCCCCACCAGGTGACAGCCCTTCCTCCCCCCAGGCCCAACTCACGTTGTCAGGGTCAAAGACAAGGGGGTGGGGGCAGCGCTTGGGCCCCGACCAGAACAGGGTCCCCGAGTTCGTTTTCTGCAAGGGAGGAGGTGAACAGGACAATTACGGGTTAATTAACCAACCGACATTAACAACGCTCCCCGTGGGTGCCCTCCCCTCTCCCAGGGCCCCTGTGTCCCCTCCCTGTGCCTCCCAGGCCCCCCACCTGTCCCGGGGGGAAGTTGTGCAGCAGCTGGCGGATGTTGTTGCTGTACTGGCGGTGCCAGTGCCGACAGGCCCAGGCCACGCAGTCGGGCCAGGCGCGGGGCCGGTCGCTCACGAGGCTGCGCTGGACGGCCTCGAGCACCTCCAGTGGCTGCGTCCCTGCCAAGCGCAGCGTCCGCTCCAGGAACTTGGGGTCCCTGGGAAAAGGGGGGACAAGAGAGTTACAGGGGGATACATAGGGTTATGGGGAGTTCAGGGGTCCCAGTCAAGTGCAGTGTCCGCTTCACGAACTTGGGGTCCCCAAGGGAACTGAGATACAGGAGGGTTATGGGAGGTACAGGGGTCCTGTCAAAGCACAGTGTCCACTCCAGGAACTTGGGGTCCCTGGGGGAAAAGGGGGTGCAGGGGGGTTTACAGGGGTTTGTGATGGGTACAGGGAATCACAGGGGAGTTACGGGGAGGGTTACGGGGGGTACAGGGATCAGGTGTAGTGTCTGCTCCCCAGGAGAAAGGGGGGTAATGGGGTGCCATGGGGTGTGGGGGATGGGCATGGGGCTATATGGGTGCTGCATGTGAGGGACAAGGGACATATGGAGGAGATTCATGGTGGGTCTGGGGGTGCCCCATCACACTCACATCAGGTACTGGTTGACGTTCTCAGCCGGTTGCTTGAAGAGCCCCTCAAACTCATCACGTGCCCACTGCAGGAGAGGGGCTGTCACTGGGGGGACCCTGGTGCCTGGGACCACCCAAAACAGGGACCCCGGCACTCGGGACTCCCCAAAATGGGACCCCAGTGCCTGGGATTCCTCAAACGGGATCCAGGTATCTGTGAATCCCCCAGTGGGGCACCCAGACATCTGGAATCCCCCCAAAACAGGACCTTGGCACCTGTGGGCCCTTCATGGGGCACCAGGTACCAGGCACACCTGGACACGCCTGGCAGGTGCTCAGCACACCTGGACACACCTGGAGCGTGTGCTCGATGGCGTTGGGGAAGTTCTTGAGGGTGCAGATGGGAATGGCCTTCTCAGGGGGGTCCTGGCTGGAGCTGTACGACTCACTCAGGAACGGGATCACCACCTGCACGTTGCCCTTCGTGCCCAATGTGCCAGACTCCAGCAGCGGCTTCCGGTAGTACACACAGCGCCGGTCCATGTACAGCCCTGCCGGGACCTGGGGTCAGCTGGGGACACATCTGGGGGCCACGGGGCACCCTTTGGATATAGGGCATCCCAAATGGTGCCAGGTCCCAGGGTGGCCCCAGAAAAGGCCATTCTTTATAGGCCCACAGGGGTCTCTCCAGCCCCCTGAGGACCCTCCAAGGCCCCTGCAGCCCCCAAACGATGTGCCCCGAGCCCCCCAGCCCCCCGCTCACGGGCGTCCACGTTGTCCAGGGCGTTGGCGACCCCGTCCAAGCCCTCGAAGAAGTCGTCGTCGTAGACGCGCTCGGTGTCGGGCCCCACGCGGTCGGTGCGGCTGCTCACGCGCAGCGCCGGGTTCATTTCCCGCGCCGCTGCCGCCGCCCGCTCCGACTTCAGCTTCTGGTGGGGGGAAGATGGTGCTGGTAAAGGCACACCCGCCGGGACACACCGTCCTGAGCCACCCCACCCCGAGCCTCTCCCAGTCCCAAAACACATCCAGGAAACTCCACCCAACTGTTGACACACACTGAGCTGACATTGAGCAACTCCATGGCAGCATCTTGGTGGGGGTTCCCCAAGTCCCACCACTGCCTCCACCTCCTCACCCTCCCCCTCGACTCCTCCATTAGGCCCCTCCAATCACCACCCACCTCCAGGTGACACCTGACGGCCAAGTCAACGTTGACCAACCCTATGGAGGTTCCCACCCCGAGGCCCCATCTGCTCCCAATCCGGCCCCTCACCGTGACGTCCCAGGGCCGAAACAGGAACTGGCGGTTGAGGTTGGACTTTTCGATGGTGTCCATGTCAGTGACGGTGACGCTGCCCTCGGGGCCACAGCCCAGCCCCACCATCGCGAAGTTCTTGAGCAGCTCACAACCAATGGCCCCCGCCCCCACCTGCCAGGGACATGTGGGGACATGTGGGGACAGAGCCCGGTGACCCAGGGGGTTGGGGACACGTGGGTGGGAACAGAATGGCACTGAGGGAACACTTGGGGATGCTCATGGGATACACAGGAACACTTGCGAGACACTTGAAGGGAAATGGGGGCATTCTGGGAACACTGAGCACCTGGGTAAAACCTGTGAAAACACCAGGGAACGCTTTAAGGATTCTCAAAGACAATCAAGACACCGCCAAGGACACATGGGGACACCTGAGGACACGACCCAAGGTGGCTCAGGAGGGCTGGGGACTCGCGGGTGGGAGTGGTGGCGCTTGTAAGAGTTACGAGAGGACATTTTGTGACATCTGAAGGACAGGACACGAAGCAAAGAACAGAGTGCCATGGAACCTGGGGACAGCTGGGGAGTTGAGGACACTGACCACAAAGTACTTCTGGGCACCCAGCTTGGCCTGCAGCTCTGCCCCGAACACGGCGATCTGCCCGTCGTAGCGGCTGTTGCGCTGGGGATGATGTGACACTGGGGTCACCCAGCTGGACCACCTCCAGGGGACACCCCTGGGGCCACAGAGCCACCACAGGGCCCAGGGGTGACCCAAGGGGGTACAGTGAAGGGGTCCTCGAGGCATGGCCACCCACGGGGGTTCAGGGGCCGCCCCAAGCCCATCAAGGTACCCACTCATGGGTGTCCCCAAAAACGGTGTCCCCAACAAAGTGACCAATGGGTCTTCTCCAGCAAATGTTCTATAATCAATGTCCCACCAAACAGACACCCCCAGGGGTGCCCCAACCCCCCCCCCAGGGGTGCTCCAGCCCACCCAGGTGCCCCCAGCCCCTCACCGGCCGGCACTGCTCCTCGGTGAGCAGCGAGTCGCGGTTCTCCTCGGGCAAACACTCGAGCGCATCGAAATAAAGCCACTGAGTGATGGGCGTGAACTTCCCCGACACGGCCTGTGCAGAGACAGCGCGGGGACCCCGGGGGAACGTGTCAGTGACGAGGCAGAGACTCCAGAGGGACGTGTCAGGGACAAGGCAAGGACTCTGGGGGGACACGGGGGCCTGGGAGATCCCGGGTGCGGTACCTTCATGACCTCCTGTGCCGCCAGGCCCCCGATGAAGGCGTTGACAGGCGCCAGGTCCCCAGTGGCCTGGAAGGCCAATTCCCGCACCAGCTCCTCGTCCAGCTCCGCCCCCGCGGCCACTTCCCGGGTCAGGGCCACCACCTCGGCTGCGTCACCCTGGGACACACACACACACGGCGTTGGGGGACACACACACGTGGCATGGGGGGCACACACATGTGGCATTGGGGGGGGCACATACATGTGGCATTGGGGGGGCACACAGAGCTGGGGACACCACCAAGGGGCCATGAGCAACGTCGGTGGTGGGGGTGAAGGGGTTGATGGCCTCCATGGCCTCAATGGTCCCCACAGTGTCCCCAAACACCTCCCCAGTGTCCCCAAATCATGGTGGGACCATGGTGGTGAACCCTGTTGGTGCAGGACCTGGCGACTCCATGTGGCCCTTCAAGCCACCAATACCTCTGACAACCTCAAACATGGGCAGGGCCGTGGTGCCCTCTGTGTCCCCAACACCCTCAGTGTCCCCAGTGTCCCCAGCAGCTGGAGATGAGCCACAGGGGTGGTCATGCTGGGGTAGGGCCTGGTGGTCTCCACGTCTCCGACACCCTCAACGTCCCTCCACCCCACTGTCCCCACCCCGTCCCTGCTGTCCCCCCATGTCCCCACCTGATGGCGGGGCCGGGGGGGGCGGCCGTGCTGGCGCATGAAGTGGTGCAGCCCCTGCCACCCCCAGTGCATCATCGAGGGTCTCTCGACCTTCCCAAAATCCGTCACCATCATCTCCGGCTCGGCCAGAGCATCCCGGAACCGCTTCTGGGACAGCGACGGCGACAAGGACAGGTGAGTGCTAATATCCCCAGTGTAACCCAGCAATGCCCCAGTGCCTCCCGCAGCCACTTTTGGGACAGCAACAGCTGAGAGTGTCAGTGACCCCAGTACAACCCAGCACCTCTCCAGTGACCCCCCAGCACCTCTCCGCAGCCGCTCCTGGGCACTGGGACAGACACACGTGAGTGCCAGTAACCCCGACTATAAACCAGTGCCTACCATGTTTCCTCCTAAACTTCTTTTGTCACTCCCCCAGTATGTCCTGCTGCCATCCCAATAACCTCCCACCCCTCCCAGTGCTCCCCAATCTCCCCCAGTGCCCCACAATACAACCCTGCCCCCTCCCAGTGCTCCCAGATACCCCCAAACTCCTGCCAGTCCCCCCCCTCTCTCCCGCTGCCCCTCCCTCCCTTCCAGAGCCCTCCCAGTGTTCCCCAGAGCTCCCAGTGCCACTCACGAAGTGGATGTGCTTGGGCATCTTGACCTGGGTGACGATGCCCCCCCGCACGTAGTCCCCGAACCCGCTGGTGTCCCCGATGCTGAAGGTGTATGGTCCTGGGGGAGGGGTGTCACCAGGGCACCCCCACTCCAGGGCACCCCAAAAAGCCACCCTGACATCCAGGAGACCCCCAAAAAGGGCCCCAGGTGTGTCAGACGCTCCCTAAAACAGCCCCAGGTAACTGGGGCTGTCATCAAAAAGCCCCAGGGCTCACCGAGGACACGGATCTCGACGGGGCCGCAGCGGTTCAGCTCCTCCATCCCCTCCACCTCGGTGAAGGTGACAAAGTCGCCCGTCTCGAAGCCGTGACGCGCCTCGTCCAGACACGTCACCTCCCCGGGGCACCCCTGGGGGGACACAGCAGGTACTGAGGGGACCCTGACACCCAGGAACCCCCCCAGGTACCCCGGAGGGGACACACAGCGGGTGCTGAGGGGAGCCTGACACCCCAGAAACCCCCAGGGTACCCTTGGGAAGGGGGAGGACACACAGCGGGTGCTGAGGGGAGCCTGACACCCCAGAAACCCCCAGGGTACCCTTGGGAAGGGGGAGGACACACAGTGGGTGCTGAGGCAACCCCGTACCTTGGTCACCATGGAGACCATGGCGCTGAGAGGCTGTTCCCCGTTGGGGTCTGTCACCACCATGTCATCTCCAAAGTCACAGAACAGCTGCCTACAAGGGAAGGGTCAGTGGAGGACTCCGAAAATGAACCTCAGTCTTCAGGAACCCCCCAGAGAGTTCTCCCAGCCACCCCTCCCCTAAAGAGCCCTCCAGCCCCCCTTCACCCAAAGAGGCTCTGGCCCTCAAGAACCCTCAGCCCCCCTCACCCGAAGAGCCCACGCGTGTCGGCCACCACCAGTTTGATGCCGTGGCTGTGGCAGAAGTCGCCGACCCAGAGCTGCTCCTCCAGGGGGGAGTTGGTCAGGACCACCACCTGTGGGGGAACAAGGGTCACCTGTGTCACCTGGGGCACCCACCTGGGGCACCCAGATCATCTCCTGCACGTGGTTATCAGGGGGGGTTGGGGGCACAAGCACCCCCAGGTGGGTACAGGTGGCCCTGGGGGGGTACACCTGGCCCCTGGGGGGGGCACACCTGTCTGGGGGGGGGGGGTTACACCTGTCTCAGGGGGTTATACCTGCCCCCTGGGGGGGGCACACCTGGCTGGGGTACCTGGAAGGGCGCCAGCAGCTCCTGGGACAGCGGCTCCCGCGTGCTGGTCACGGCCACGTAGGAGTTGAGCTCCGCCAGGCGCGGCAGCGTCACCTCCGCCCGGCTCTGCCCCACGTCCTCCTCCCGCAGGTAGAACTGGGGGGGTCAAAGGGGGATCAGAGGGGGCCCAGCACCCTCAAACACTCCCACCTTCTTCTCCTTCAGGTAGAACTCGAGAGGAAAAAGGGGGGTCAGGGGAGCCCCAGCAACCCACAACCCCCCCAACCTCCCCCAACACCCAGGGACCCCCACCCCTGAATCCAGGCGGAATTTAGTGACCCAAATGGAGCAATTGTGGGGGATTTATTCTCTCTGGGGGCTATTCAGGTACCCAGAGAACAGTTAATAGCCACGGAAAATACCGAACGACCACAGACAACATCCAAGGCCCACGAGGGCTATTTATATCCCTGGAAATACTTAAGGTCCAAAAGAACCTCACCCCTCACCAAAGCAAATGTGGAGGGCGTTTCCTCTCTCCCCCAAATGAACTACCCCAGGTGGAACTCAGCTGGGAAGCAGGTTGGGCCAGGGGGTGAAATGGAGGAGACAGGTTACCTGCCTAGAGATTGTTACCTACTCTGGAGAGTGTTACCTGCCCAGAGTGTGTTACCTGCCCTTGGGGGTGTTACCTGCCCAAGGGGTGTTACCTGCCCAGAGTGTGTTACCTGCTCTTGGGGGTGTTACCTGCCCAGGGGGTGTTACCTGCCCAGGGGGTGTTACTGGCCCAAGGGGTGTTACCTGCCCAAGGGGTGTTACCTGCCCTTGGGGGTGTTACCTGCCCAAGGGGGTGTTACCTACTCCGGAGAGTGTTACCTGCCCCGGGGGGGTTATCTGCCCTTGGGGGTGTTACCTACTCTGTGAAGTGTTACCCGCCCATGGGGTGTTATCTGCTCTGGGACGTGTTACCTGCCCAGGCCCAGGGGGTGTTACCTGCCCAGGGGGTGTTACCTGCCCAGGGGGCGTTACCTGCCCAGGGGACTCACCTGGGAGGCGAGATCTGTCCAGGCCGCAGGGTGGGGATCATGCAGGGTGACAGACTTGACGCCCCCCAGCACCAGGTTCTTGGCCACCTCCACGCCGAGCCCCCGCAGCCCCGACACCAGCACGTTCGAGGTCTGCATGCGCTTCATGGCCTCGTGGCCCAGCACGTACCTGGGACAGGGGTCAGGGGGGGCCCCAAATGCTCATGGGGACCCCAATCCTCACAGGCACCCTTGAATCCCCACAGCGCCCCCTGAATCCTCATGGCCCCCCCCCCTCCAATCCTCACGAGGCCCCTCAGTCTTCACAGGGCCCCCTGATCCTCACAGGGCCCCTCGACGCCACGGGAACAGCTGAAGGGACCTGGGATGGTCCTGGGTGTCCAGGGGTCCCCAAACCTGCAGGGACCCCCCAACCCACGCAATTCTACCTCAATCCATGGGGACTGATCCCCAAGTCCATGAGGAACCCCTATAAGAACCCTATAAGAACCACCTGCCAAATCCATAAGGGCCCCGTTCAAGCCTATAGAAAGTCCCCCCAACCCAACCTATGCAGATACCACAGCTCCTCAGGAAGGACCCAGGCAGGTGGGAGGCCCCAAGCCCCCCCAGGGATCCCCAAGCCCCCTGAAGCCTCCCATCACTCACAGCTGGCGGGAGTAGAGCCCCTCATCGATCTCGGCCTCGGCCCCGTTCTTCGCCATTCCCTGGGGACAGGGGGGACAGCGGCATCACCGGGGGGACACCCAGGGGACACCGGGGCTGTGTCACCCCGGGACCAACAGCAGGACCCCCCAAGGGTGACACCAGGAGTGAGGGGCTGTGTCACCCCCGCTTGGTGACACTGTCCGTGACAAGGGACATACGTCACCTCCAGGACACATAAGGGCACTTGGGTGACACCGAGTGACCACGTGCCACGTCCAGGCCACACCGTGTCACCTGGAGCAGCTCCGGCACCTCAGAGGTGACAGTGAGAGCAGAAAAAGTGCCAGTCTCCCCAAGGGGTGACAGACAGGCCCCCCCAGAAGATACCAGGGCCTCTGTGGGGTCGCACGGCCCCATCAGGTGACACTCACGTTGGTGGGGGTGACGCTGGGGGACACGGCGGGGGCGGGGGCGCGGCTGGAGCCCGTCGGCGGCTCAGACCCGGAGACGCGGCGCTTCTTCGACAGCGGGGAGCTGGACATCTGGGGACAGGGACAAACAGGGTCATCTGGGGGCACAGGAACACTGGGGAGCTGGACATCTGGGGACAGGGACAAACAGGGTCATCTGGGGTCACAGGAACACTGGGGAGCTGGACATCTGGGGACAGGGACAACAAGGGGTCAGCTAGAGTCACAGGGAAAGCAAAGCTAGACATTTGGGGACAAGGGTCACATGAGGACAGCAGGAGGGACAGCAGGGAGCTGGACATCTGGGGGCAAGAGGCAGCCAGGGACAGGGGGACACTTGGAGGAACTCTGGGGGTCAGAAGTGACATCTGTGGGGACGTGGGGTGACATTGTCGGGGTGGGTGACACATGGGGTGGCACTGAGTGGGACACAGGGCACATGGGGTGACACCAGGGACAAGGAGTGATGCTGGGGGAGGATGTGGGGTGGCACCAGGTGACACTGGAAGTGGCATCAGGGATGGGGAGGGCGATGCAGAATAATATTAGCTGACACCACAGGATGGACAGGGTGACACCAAGTGACACCTGAGATAGACAAGGTAACGCTGGGTGACACCAGGTGATGCTGGGTCACGGCGGGTGGCACCAGGTGATGCCACGGAATCAAGGGTGACATTAAGTGACACCAAGGATGGACAGGGTGACATGGGGTCATGGGCGGGGACACCAGGTGGGACGGCAGGTGACACCAAGTGACACCAGGGATGGATAAGGTGACACTGCCTGACAGCAAGGGATGGACGGGTGCAAGGGGGACACTGGGTGACACTAATGAAGGAGGACACTGGGGGACAGGGACAGCGGCACTGAGGGACAGCGGGGGACAACAGGTCGCAATGCCAGCACCCCCCGGACCCAGGCACCGGGGGCTCCAAGAAACGAGGGTCCCGGGGCGGGTCCCGGTCCCGGGGTTCCATCACCGGGGGAGGTTCCATTGCGGGGGTTTCTCATTAACCGGGGCGTTCCCCATTAACAGGGAGGTCCCAGTTCCGGGGGTTCCATTGCGGAAGTTCCCCATCACCGGGGCGCTTTTCCAGCCTCGGGGATCCCCGAGAGAGGGGCCCCAGTCCCGGGTCGAGTTCCCCGTCCCAGGGGTCCCTGGGAGGGGGCGGTTCCCCCTCACAGACCCCCCCGTCCCCCCTTCAGCGCCTCCCCTCAGGCCCGGCCCGGGGTCCCCCCGCCCGGTGCCGGCCCTGCGCGCCCCGGGGCGGCCCCCTCGCGCCCCTCCGTCCTCAGGCGCCCCCCGGAGCCCCCCCTGTGCCCCTGTGGGGCCGCACCAATGTCGCTGTCCAGGCCCCGCCGCCGGGTCCCGCCCGCTCCGCTCGGCTCCTCCGCGACAAGATGGCGGCCGCGGCCGCTGCCACCCGCCGCCCCCTCCCTGAGCGCGCCCGGCCACGCCCCCCGCGCCTCTCCATTGGCTGTCCCCGCCCGGCGCCGCGCGCCCATTGGCCGGCGCCTCCCGCCACCGCCCGCCCCCTCCGCCCCCCTCCTTCGCCCGGCGCGCGGATTGGGCGGGCGCGCCCTCGCCGACCACGCCCCTTTCCCGCCGCAGGACCCGGATGCGGAGGCCACGCCCCTTTCGTCCGTCTGCGGGAGGGGCGGGGCCTCGTGACACAGCGCGGCACGCGCAGCCGCAATGGCGGCCGGGAGGGACGGGGGGGCACAGGGAACCATGGGGGGGCACAGGGACCCTTGGGGGGGCACAGGGACCCTTGGGGGGGCACAGG
>JAWWLV010000078.1:4261890-4275176 GCA_035041135.1 Platyrinchus mystaceus
GCCCCAAAAATATCGGGAAAAGCCCCAAAAATATCGGGAAAAGCCCCAAAAATATCGGGAAAAGCCCCAAAAATATCAGGAAAAGCCCCAAAAATATCGGGAAAGCCCCAAAAATATCGGGAAAAGCCCCCAAAATCCCGGGAAAAGCCCCAAAAATATCGGGAAAAGCCCCAAAAATCTCGGGAAAAGCCCCAAAAATCTCGGGAAAAGCCCCAAAAATATCGGGAAAAGCCCCAAAATCCCGACGGAATTTGGTTTGGGGTTGGGGGCGTGTCCAAGGGGGGTTTTTTGGGGGTTCCCCGGCGGTTCCGCCGCACTCGGGGCTCGATCGTCATCCCTGTCGCGATAGTCGGGGCTCCCTGTCGCGGGTCCCTGTCGCGATAGTCGGGGCTCCCTGTGTCGGGTCCCTGTCGCGATAGACGGGAGTCCTTGTCGCGAGTCCCTGTCGCGATAGGAGGGGGGTCTCTGTCGCGACACCCCCCGCCATGGCCCCGGCGGGCCCCGCGCTGCCCCTCGCCCTGCTGGGCGTACTGGGAGCACTGGGAGCGCTGGGAGAGCTGGGAGAGCCGGGAGAGCTGGGAGAGCCGGGAGAGCTGGAGCGAGCGGCGGAACCAGGTGGGACTGGGGAGACTGGGAATACTGGGAGGGACTGGGAGCGCTGGGAGCACTGTTAAAGAAGGGGAATTGGGGCTACTGGGAGCACTGGGAGCGCTGGGAGAGCTGGGAGAGCTGGGAGAGCCGGACCGAGCGGCGGCACCGGGTGGGACTGGGGAGACTGGGAGGGACTGGGAGGGACTGGGGTGGGAGTTTGGGGGGACTGGGATGGGGGGATGGAGGGACTGGAGACACTGGGAGGGACTGGGAGAGAGTGGGATGGATGTTGGGGGGACTGGGATGGGAGGATGGAGGGACTGGGGTGGGTGTAGGGGGGAACTGGGGGAACTGGGAAGGACTGGGAGGGCCTGGGATGGGAAACAAGGACTCGTGGGGGGGACACACCCAACCACTGGTGTGTGTGTGTCCCCCAAACCCCCCAAATCCCCCCAAATCCCACTTCATCGCCACATCCCCCCTAAATCCCCCCATTCACCCCCTAAATCCCTCCCATATCCCCCTCCCACGGCCCCCCCCGTGTCCCCCCGTGTCCCCCCGTGTCCCCCCGTGTCCCCCCGTGTCCCCCCGTGTCCCGGGCGCAGGGGGGGTCCCCGCGGGGGGGTCTCCCCTGGAGCGGGGTCTCCACGCCATCGTGGGCACCTTCCACCGGTACGCGGGGGGGGCGGGGGGGGCGGAGCCGGGACTGGACCCCCCCCAATTCCAGCAGCTGCTGCAGCGGGAGCTCGGCCACCAACTGCGCGTGAGTGTCCCCAGAGCCACCCCCGGGTCACCCGAGTGTCCCCAGGACCCCCCTCTGTGTCACCCGAGTGTCTCCATGTCCCCACAGTGTCCCCACAGTGTCCCCAGTGTGTCCCCAGTGTGTCCCCACAGTGTCCCCCCCTGTATCCCCATGTCCCCAGGTTGTCCCCATGTCCCCCTGCTGTCCCTCCGTGTGTCCCCAAGGTGTCCCCCAGTGTCCCCAAGGTGTCCCCCCGTGTCCCCAGTGTGTCCCCCTGTCCCCTCACGTCCCTCGTGTGTCCCCCCCCCCAGGGCACGTGGCACCCCGGGGCGGTGGCCGCGCTGTTCTCGCGTCTGGACGGGGACCGCGACGGCCGCGTCACCTTCGCCGAGTTCTGGCCGCTAGTGTCCTGGCTGTGCCACGTCCTGTGCCACCGCCACTACGGGGCCACCGCCGATGTCCCCCCCCTGCTGTCCCCCGACCCCTGCGGGGACTCCTGGGAGCCCCCCCTGGACCCCCCCGGGACCCCGACACGGCCCCGACCCCATAGAGGGGACGGGAGTGTCCCCGGGGTGGTGTCCCCGTGTCCCCAGTGTCCCCAGAGTGGTGTCCCCAGTGTCCCCAATGTCCCCAGGGTGGGTGTCCCCATGCGTCCAACCCCCACAACGACGCTTGGCCACGCTGTATCGCAACAATAAACGGTGCCGTGGCTAATTGTGACCCCTGGGGGGGGGGTGACACCCGGGGGGGGTCGCCGGTGGCGGGAAAACCGCGCGATTAGATTTTGATTCGCGCGTTTAACGAGGTATTACGGTAAAGAGAGGGCGCGACTCTCAACGCGTCATTACGGTAGAGTGGGCGTGACCGTAGGACGAAGGGGCGTGGTTTATGCTAATAAGATCATATGGGCGTGTTTTCCTGGTTGAAGGCGTGGCTTTGTGAGTAGGCGTGGCTTTGTGAGTGGGCGTGGCTTTCCAGACATAGGAAGACGCTCACGGCTCCGTGAGGGGAAACTCGAAACTGCGCATGCGAAGTGACGGACCGCGCGCTGATTGGCGAGGAGGAGCGGCGCCGCGCCGCGCGCTGATTGGCTGAGACGCGAAGGGGCGGGAAGGCGCGGCACGCACCGCGCGCGGATTGGCGGAGCCGTGAGGGGCGGGAAGGAGGGAGGAGGGAGGAGGGAGGTGTCATGGCGGCCGCGGCCATGGCCGGCCTGGAGCGCTGGGTGTCCGGGCAGCTGCAGGAGCTGCTGGGGCTCAGCGCCCGCCACGTCCCCGCCTTCCTGGTGGCGCTGGCGCGGCGGAGCCGCAGCACCGAGGAGCTGCTGGAGCGGCTGCGGGAGACGGAGGCGCTGCGGGTGGAGGAGCCGCGAGTGAGGGAGTTCGCCAGGGAGCTGTGGGAGAAGGTGAGCGGGGCCGCCCTGACGGAGGGGGGGGGGCGGTGTTTGGGGGCGTGGGCGGGGCTGCGGTGAGAGGGTCCCGGTGTGAGGAGAGGGGGCGGAGCTTGAGGTGGGAGGGGCGTGGTCTGGGCAACAAAGGGGTGTGGCTTAACGAGCCGAAGAGGCGGAGCCAAAGTGAAGGGGCGTGTCCGCCACGGACAGAGGGCGTGGCTTCCGCACCGCCACTCCCTCCATTCACGCATCACCCAATCAGAACTCTCGCAACGGCAGTGGGCGTGGTCACCCAGTAGGCGTGTCCGGCCCCGGGTGGGCGTGTCCTGCCAGCGCCCCCTTTCCCCGCAGGTGCCCCGCGAAGCCCCCCGAGAGCCCCCCGGCCGGGCGGCCGAGCGGGCGGCGCTGGAGCTGCAGCGCCGCTCCCAGCGGTACCGCCTGGTGGACAGCGACGACGAGGGGGCGGGGCCGGCCCCGGGACACGCCCCCCACGAGGAGCCACGCCCCCCGCCCCACCGCCGCAAGAGGGGCCACCTGAGGAGGCGCCGCTCGGAGTCCCCCGAGAGCCCCCCCGGGACCCCCGCGGGCGATGGGGGGGAGTCGCCCACGTGAGTGACAATGGGGAAGGGGGGGGGTCCCTTCCCATGTTTGGGGGGGTCTTGGGGGTCCCTCATGGCTCGGGATCCCCCCTACAGGTGCTCAGAGACTCCCTGGATCTTGGGGTCCCCCCGTTTTGGGGGTCCCTCCTACCCCCGGGTGGGTTTCTGAGATTCCCCAGGTGGGTTTTGGGATCCTCGAGTGGGTTTTCGGGGTCTCTTTGAGCTCCCTGGGAGTGTGTTTTGGGGGTCCCTGAGCGGGTTTTCCGGGGCCCCCTGTTGCCCGTTTGGGGTCCCTCCATGTGCTCCCCCCTCCCCAGGACCCGCAGCCCCACCGTGGACCCCGAGGAGGAGGAGTGGGAGGCGTCGGAGCGGGAACGGCTGCGGGACCTGGAGGAACGGGACGCCTTCGCCGAGCGGCTCCGGCGCCGCGACCGCGCCCGGAACACCCGCCCCGAGTCCAAGGTGGGGGCCGGGGGGGCCCTGGGGCAGTTTGGGGGGGCCCTGGGGCAGTTTGGGGGGCCCTGGATGGGATTTGGGGGGTCCCAAGACGTGTTTGGGGGGGGTCCTTGGGGGACTCTGGAGGGAGCTGAGTGGAGTTTGGGGAATCCCTGGGGAGGGTTTGGGGTCCCAGGGTGGGATTTGGGATTCCCTTTTCCCCTTTTTCCTCCATTTTCTCCCTTTTCAGGCCTATGAAGAAGCCCAAAAACGCCTCAAAATCGCTGAAGAGGACCAAAAAACCATGGTGGGCTCCCCAAATCCCCCAAATCCCCACCCCCCGATCCTCCTGCCCTCCCCAATGCTCCATTTTCCCGTGGTTTTCCCCCATTTTACCTGATATTCCCTTGTTTTTCCCCTATTTGTACCCGCTTCCACCATTTTCCGTCCATTTTCTGCTCTGTTTCCACATTTTTCCTTGTTTTATCTCTACTTCCCCCTGTTTTCCTCATGTATCCCTGTTGTTTCCTGTCTTATCTTCATCTTCTCACATTTTTCTCTTTATTCCTATTTCTCCATTTCTCTTCACGTTATCCCTGTTTTTCCCAATTTCACCCTCATTTTCCCTGTATTTTCCCTGTTTTTTCCCTGTTTTTCATCCACTTTTCCTAATTTTTCTGTGTTTTCTCCTCACATTTTATCTCCCCATCTCCATTTTCCCCCCATTTCCATCCCTTTTTCCTCATTTTCCTTTCTTTCTCCCCGTGTTTCCCCCCCCTCCCAGATCCCGGAGCTCCGCAAGCGCTCCCGCCGGGAATACCTGGCCAAGCGGGAGCGGGACAAGCTGGAGGAGCTGGAGCTGGAGATCCAGGACGAGGAGTTCCTGTTCGGGGAGGAATCCCTGACGGCCCCGGAGCGCCACGACCTGGAGTACAAGCGGCAGCTGCGGGACCTGGCGCGGGAATACAAACGGGCCGGGGACAGGGAGCGCCTGGAGAAGAGCAGCCGGTACCACATCCCCGAGGAAACCCGGGGCAAGGTGGGAATAACGGGGTTTGGGGGCTCAGGAGGGTGGGAATGCCGGGGTTTGGGGGCTCGGGAGGGTTGCAATCCCAAAGTTTGGGCACTCAGGAGGGTGGGAATGCCGGGGTTTGGGGTCTTGGGAAGGTGGAAATCCCAAAGGAGGTTTTGGGGTCTCAGCTCTGTGCTGTCCCCCATCCCAGGTGCTGGACTGGGAGCAGGGGGGGCAGGACGAGGCTCTGGCCCCCCCGGGACGAGCAGCAGTGACCCCCACAGGCCCCATTTTCCCTGTGGGAGGGGGTTTTTGGGGTCTCAGCTCTGTTTCCCCCCGTCCCAGGTGCTGGAGCAGGAGCAGGGGGGGCAGGACGAGGCTCTGGCCCCCCGGGACGAGCAGCAGCGCTGGGAGGAGCAGCGCCTGGGCGCGGCCTCGCTGCGCTTCGGGGCGCGGGACGCGGCGCTGCAACGGCCGCCCCGCGACTACGAGCTGGTGCTGGAGGAGGAGGAGATGGTGCAGTTCGTCAGCGCCGCCCACATGGAGGGCACGCGGCCCCACGAGGTGGGGAGGGGGGTTTGGGGGGCCTGGGAGGGTCCTGGGGGCGATGGGAGGGATTTAGGGGGGATTTGGGGTGATGGGGAGGGTCCTGGGAGTGATGGGAGGGATTTAGGGGGGGGGTTGGGGTGATGGGGAGGGTCCTGGGAGTGATGGGAGGGATTTAGGGGGGGGTTTGGGGTGATGGGGAGGGTCCTGGGAGTGATGGGAGGGATTTAGGGGGGGATTTGGGGTGACGGGGAGGGTGCTGGGGGTACACTGGCGTGGCACTGGGGACACTGGGAATTGCCCTGGTGGCCCTGGGGGTGCCGTGGGGGTGACACAGGGACCCCTGAGGTGACCCAAGGGTTGTGGGGGTGCCCAGGAGGCCCCCCCCGAGGCGGAGCGGTGCCGGCACTGGGGACACTGGGGTGGCATTGGGGTGACGCTGGTGGCACTGGGGTGACACTGGGGACCCTGGAGGTGACCCAGGCGTTGTGGGGGTGCCCAGGAGGCCCCCCCCGAGGTGGGCGAGGCGGAGCGGCGCCGGCAGTCGGCCCAGGAGAGCCGCCGGAGCCTCCCCATCTTCCCCTTCCGGGCCGAGCTGGTGGCAGCCGTGGCCCAGCACCAGATCCTGGTCATCGAGGGTGAGACGGGCTCGGGGAAGACCACCCAGATCCCCCAGTACCTGCACGAGGAGGTGGGCAGGGGGCTGGGGGGTGGTTTGGGGGTGATTTGGGGTAAATAGAGGGGCTGGGGGGGGATTTTGGGGGGGTGTTGGGGACGTGATTGTGGGTCTGTGGAGTCTGTTTTGGGTCTGGGGGATCAGTTGGGGGTCCTGACCCCCCTCTTTCCCCCCAGGGGTACACAAGGCAGGGGCTGGGTCCGTTTTGGAGGGCGGGTTCCATTTTTTGGAGTCGGTTCTGTTTTATGGGGTTGGTTCCGTTTTTTGGGGTCTGTTCCATTTACTGGGGTTTGTTCTGTTTTCTGGAGTCAGTTCCATTTTGGAGGGGCCGGTTTGGATCTGTGGGCTCTGTTTTGGGTCTGGGGGGTCAGCTGGGGGGTCCTGACTCCCCCTTTCCCCCCAGGGGTACACGAGGCAGGGGCTGAAGATCGGGGTGACCCAACCGCGGCGCGTGGCCGCCATGAGCGTGGCCGCCAGGGTGGCCGTGGAGATGGGGACAAAGCTGGGCAACGAGGTGACAGCGGGGACACTGCGGGCCTTGGGGGGACACTGGGGGGACCTGGGGACACGTCCTTGTCCTGGGGGACCCTGGGGACACATCCCCACCCTGGGAGACCCCAAGGACAATGTCCCCACCACAGGGACCCCAAAGGACCCTTGGGGACACTTCCTTGTCCTGGGACACCTTTGGGGACGTATCCTTGTCCTGGGGGATCTTGGGGACACCCCCTGACCCTGGGGACCCAAAGGGACCCTTGGGGACACTTCCCCATCCCGGGGACCCTGAAGGACCTCTGGGGACTCGTCCTTGTCCCGAGGGACCCTGGGGGACACTGGGGACCCTGGGGGGGCTGAGTGGCCCCAGGGGGGTGTTGGGTGGCCCCAGAGGGGTGCTGAGTGGCCCCAGGGGGGTGTGAGTGGCCCCAGGGCCCCCCGGGGGGGTGACAGTGGCGCTGTCCCCTGTCCCCAGGTCGGGTACAGCATCAGGTTCGAGGACTGCACCTCGGAGAGGACGGTGCTCAAGTACATGACGGACGGGATGCTGCTCAGGGAGTTCCTCACAGAGCCCGACCTGGCGTCCTACAGGTGACACTGGGGACACCTGGGGACACCTGGGGGACGTGGGGACACAGCAGGGACACTGGGGTACCTGGGGACACTTGGGGGACGTGGGGAGAGTGCTGTAAACCCCGTCCTTGGGCTTAGTGGGGTCGTTTTGATGTCCTTGTTCCCATGTCCCTGTACCCTGTTCCTTGTCCCCGTGGTGACCCCGCTGCCCCCGTGGTGACCCCGCTGTGCCCGTGGTGACCCCCCTGTCCCTGTGGTCACTCCCCTGCCCCCGTGGTGACCCCGCTGCCCCCGTGGGGTGTCCCAGTGTGATCATGGTGGACGAGGCTCACGAGCGGACGCTGCACACGGACGTGCTGTTCGGGCTCATCAAGGACATCGCCCGGTTCCGGCCCCAGCTCAAGGTCCTGGTGGCCTCGGCCACGCTGGACACCCAGAGGTTCTCGGCCTTCTTCGACAACGCGCCCGTGTTCCGCATCCCGGGCAGGCGCTTCCCTGTGGACATCTACTACACCAAGGTGACACCTCCGGGGACACTGGGGACACTGGGGGACACTGGGGACATCTACTACACCAAGGTGACACCTCCGGGGACATTGGGGGACAGAGGGGACGTCTGGGGGGACACAGGAACGGGGGGGTGGGACACGATGGGAACACAGCAGCTCCCTGTGGGGAGCCTCTGGGGTGCTGATTGGTGTCCCCTGGTGTCCCCAAACGTCCCCCGTGTCCCCGCAGGCCCCCGAGGCCGATTACCTGGAGGCCTGTGTGGTGTCGGTGCTGCAGATCCACGTCACCCAACCCCCTGGGGACATCCTCGTCTTCCTCACGGGACAGGTGGGTGTCCCCAAGTCCCTCCTGGTGTCCTCAGGACCCCCCCAGATGTCCCCAAGTCCCTGCTGGTGTCCCTGTCCCACTGTGTCTCCCCCCTCCCCCCTTTTCTCCCCCACGCCCTCCAACGCCCGCAACGTCCCCGAACGTCCCCGAAACGTCCCCAAATGCCCCCAAACGTCCCCAAACGCCACCCTGGCGCGCAGGAGGAGATCGAGGCGTGCGTGGAGCTGCTGCAGGAGCGCTGCCGCCGCCTGGGCTCGCGCCTGGCCGAGCTGCTGGTGCTGCCCATCTACGCCAACCTGCCCTCGGACATGCAGGCCCGAATCTTCCAGCCCACCCCGCCCGGCGCCAGGAAGGTGCGCTGGCCCTTTAACACGGGGGGGCGGGGCCTCGGTGAGGGGGCGGGGCGGGAGGGATGGGCGGGGCTGGAGGGATGGGTGGGATTTAGGGGATGGATGGGGCTTGAGGGGTTGGGCTTTAATGGGTGGGGCTTAATAGGGAGGGGTCTGCATGGGTGGGTCTTATTAGGGTGTGGTCGTGGGGTGTGTCCTGGAGGGGTGGAGCATGAGGCCCCTCCCAGGGGTGGGGCTTAATAGGGCAGGGCCTAGAAGGGTGGGGCTTAAGAGGGTGGGGCTGAAGGGGGTGTGGCTTGAAGGGGTGGGGCTTAAGGGGCAATATGTGAGAGGTGGGGTTTAAAGGGGTGGGGCTTAATAGGGCATGGTCTGAGAGGGAGGGGCTTATCAGGGCAGGGCTGTGGGTGTGACCCGGGGTGGGTGGAGCCTGAGAGGCCCCTCCCCCAGGTGGTGGTGGCCACGAACATCGCGGAGACGTCGGTGACGATCGACGGCATCGTGTACGTGCTCGACCCCGGGTTCTGCAAGCAGAAGAGCTACAGCGCCAGGACCGGCATGGAGTCCCTCGTGGTCACCCCCTGCTCCAGGGTGAGGCCACCTGGGCCACCTGCTGTCACCTTCTTGTCACCTGCTGTCCCCCACTGCCACCTTATTGCCCTCTACTGCCACTTTAATGCCACCTTCTGTCACCTCCTGTGCCCCCAGGCCTCTGCCAACCAGTGTGCAGGCCACGGGGGTCACAGGTGACGGTCCCACGTCCCTGCTGTCCCTGGTGGGTGACAGGTGGCTCTCCCGTGTCCCTGGTGGGTGACAGGTGGCTCTCCCGTGTCCCCAGGCCTCTGCCAACCAGCGTGCCGGCCGCGCCGGCCGCGTGGCCCCCGGGAAGTGTTTCCGGCTCTACACGGCCTGGGCCTTCCAGCACGAGCTGGAGGAGACGCCGGTGCCCGAAATCCAGCGCTCCGACCTGGGCTCCCTCGTGCTGCTGCTCAAGAGCCTCGGTGGGGCCACCGGGAGGGGGTCTGGGGGGGTACAAAGGGGTCTGGGGGCATCTCAGGGGGGCATTGGGGTCCCAGGGGTGGCCCCTGAGGTGGTCCTGGTGGTCCCAAAGGTCTGGGGTGGTCCCAGGGTGGTCCTGGTGGCCCCTGAGGTGGTCCTGGTGGTCCCAAAGGTCTGGGGTGGTCCCAGGGTGGTCCTGGTGGTCCCAGAGTGGTCCTGGTGACACCCTCGGTGCCCCCCAGGGATCAACGACCTGATTCACTTCGACTTCCTGGACCCCCCTCCCCACGAGACCCTCGTGTTGGCCCTGGAGCAGCTCTACGCCCTGGGGGCCCTCAACCACCTGGGCGAGCTCACCACGGTACTGGGAGCACTGTGGGCACTGGGAGGGGTGCTGGGACAGACTGGGAGGCTCTGGGAGGGGATTGGGGGGGCTGTGGGAGGGACTGGGGGGGCTGTGGGAGGGACTGGGGGGCACTGAGATGGGGGCTCTGAACCACCTGAGTGAGCTCACGAGGGTACTGGGAGCACTAGGACAAACTGGGAGAGACTGGGAGGGGGCACTGGGAGCACTGAAGGGGTTACTGGGAGGTCGCAGGAGGCAATGGGAGGTCACTGGTGGCACTGGGGGTGTTACTGGTGTCACTGGGAGCTCACTGGTGTCCCCTTGTCCCAGCTGGGGCGCCGCATGGCCGAGCTGCCCGTGGAGCCCATGTTGGCCAAGATGATCCTGGCGTCCGAGCAGTGAGTGACCCCTGCCCCCAGATGTCCCCAAATGTCCCCTGGGTGTCCCCAGGGTGTCCCCAATGTCCCCAGGGTGTCCCCAGTGTCCCCAGGATGTCCCCTGTGTCCCCAGGTACGGCTGCACCGAGGAGGTGCTGACGGTGGCCGCGATGCTGTCGGTGAACAACGCCGTGTTCTACCGGCCCAAGGACAAGGTGCTGCACGCCGACAGCGCCCGGGTGGGCTTCCACCTGCCCGGGGGGGACCACCTGGTGCTGCTCAACGTCTACAACCAGGTATGGGGACATGGGGGACAAACAGGGACATGGGGGGGTACACGGAGAGTTTGGGAACACGGGGGGTGTCCAGGAGCAGCACTGACGGCGTGTCTCCTTGTCCTCCCTGTCCCTGTGTGTCCCCCCATGTCCCCCTGTGTCCAGTGGGTGGCCAGTGGTCACTCCCTGCAGTGGTGCTACGAGCACTTTGTCCAGGCGCGTTCCCTGCGCCGCGCGCGGGACGTGCGGGAGCAGCTCCAGGGGCTCATGGAGCGCGTGGAAATCGCCCCCTCCTCGTGCGGGGGCAACCTGGACCTCGTCAGGAAGGTACCTGAGACCCCCCCCAGACCCCCTGGGACTCCCCTGACCCCCTGGGACCCGCCCAGACCTCCCCACAGACCCCCCAAACTCCCCCCAAATACCTCCCCTTCCTCGTGCGGGGTCAACCTGGACGTGGTCAGGAAGGTACCAGAGACCCCCTGGGACCCCCCTGACCCCCTGGGACCCCCCCATATCTCTGGGACGCCCCGGGACCCCCAAACACCGCCCTGAGACCCCCCCCTTTGAACCTCCTCCCCCTTTTTGTGCCCCCCCCGACCATCACAGCCGGGTTCTTCTACCACACAGTGCAGCGGGGACCCCCTCCAGTCCCTCCCAATGCCCTCCCAGTCTGTCCCAGCGCCCCCCCAGTCCCTCCCAGTGCCCCCCAGTGACTGAGCCCCCCCATTCCTGCTCCCCAGGCGGTCACAGCCGGGTTCTTCTACCACACGGCGCGGCTGTCGCGGGGCGGGTACCGGACGGTGAAGCACCAGCAGCCCGTGTTCATCCACCCCAACAGCGCCCTGTTCGCCCTCCAGCCCCGCTGGGTGCTCTACCACGAGCTGGTCTGCACCTCCAAGGAGTTCATGAGACAGGTGGGCACATGGGGGCAGCTTGGGGACATCGTGGGGACAGTGTGGGGACACGGCAGGCACCTGGTGGCCATGTCCCTGTGGAACTACGATGACACGGTGGTGACCCCATGACCTTATCCCCACAAGGACCACACTGACAGGGACCTGGTGGCCATGTCCCCACAGTGACAGGGACCCAGTGGACGTGTCCCCACAGTGACAGGGACCCGGTGGCCATGTCCCCACAGCCCCCACAGTGACAGGGACACGGTGGCCATGTCCCCACAGCCCCCCCAGTGACACAACGGTGACCCCGAAGTGACTGAGACCAACCCAACCCCGACCCCACAACTCCTCCCCCTCTGTGCCCCTGACAGTGCCACCCTGTCAGCACGTCCCTGCAGGGTCAGTGCCACCCCCGCTGACCCCCTGTCCCCTCCCTGTCCCCTCCCTGTCCCCAGGTGATCGAGATCGACCCCGCCTGGCTGCTCGAGGTGGCCCCTCACTACTACCAGGCCAAGGAGCTGGAGGACGGCAGCGCCCGCAAGATGCCCAAGAAAGCCGGGAAGTGCCGGGAGGAGCTGGGCTGACCCCCCTGGGGACACTGGGGGACACTGGGGGGACACCTGGGGACACCCCAATACAGCCTCTGGGGCCGGGCCCAGCCCCGGGGACACGTTCGGTGGCCACAGCCGCTCCGTCCGACTTTATTCTGTACATTAAGTTAAGGGGGGCCCGGGGGGGACACGGAGGACAGGGGGGACACGGGGGACGCGCCGGGGGGCTCAGGTGTCCCCCGAGGTGGCCTCGGGCCGCAGCAGGAGGCGCAGGGCGGGCGCAGGGTCGGCCACGGCCACAGCGACGGCCGCGGCCACCAACAGCTTCTTGGCCTCGGGGACGGCCGTGGGGGCCGGCATGAGCTGGGGGGACACGGGGACAGCTCAGGGCGCTGCCCTGCTGTCCCCAGGGGGTCCCAGAGTGTCCCCAGGGGGTCCCAGGGGTGGCCAGGACTCACCTTGTCCACGCGGTGGCAGCGGATGAGTCCCTGCGAGTTGAGGAAGAAGGTGGAGAAGGCGTCGTAGGACCTGGGGGGGACATTGGGGGACGTTTTGGGGACACCGGGGCGGGACATCCTGGGGGTGGCAGGGGCGTGGGGACAGGGGGACACTGGGGTGGGACATCATGGGGGTGACATGGGGGGTGACAGGGGTGACACGGGGTGACACAGGGTGATGCAGGGAGATGATGGGTGACACGGGGGTGACAGGGGTGACACGGGGGTGACAGGGGTGACACAGGGGGGTGACAGGAGTGCCCCCAGGGTGTCCCCAGCACTGACCTGAGCAGCTGGCGCTTGTCCCTGCGGTAGAAGCGCAGCAGCAGCAGGTGAAGGGGAACCCCCGTGAGCCTCCAGCGGGCGCGGACGCTCCAGTCCTCGGGGTGCCGGGTCAGCGCCAGCACCTCCAGCCTGAGGCTGGCAAAGTACCCCCAGGCCAGCGCCCTGCACAGCGCCACGGCCACCTGGTACATGGGACGGCCCCTGGGGACGGGGGGACAGCGGTGTCACCTCCCTGTCCCGCCCCCGTGACGCCCCCCGCTGTGTCACGGCCTGGCTCTGCCCACGGGCACGGGGGGGGGGGACACTGTGGGGACGGGGACAGCGATGGTGGCACCTCCCCCTGTCGCCCCCCCGGCGTCCCCAGGCGTCCCCACACCTGGTGTGCAGGTGCAGCAGGTGGTTGATGAACTCCACGTCCTGGGAGTACAGCCCGTAATCCGGGATTTTCAGGAAGAAATTCGGGAGCTGCGGGTTGGGGACAAAAGGGGATGTTCCCAGATTATTGTCACCCCTCCCTTGCCAAATGTTGTCATCACCCCTTCCTGTCAACCCCCCCCTCAGTTTTATCACCTGCTTGTTACCACCTCCATTTCCCCCCCTTTTTCTCCAGTATTTTCCCATTTTCCTTCCCATTCCCCCTTCTCCTGCAACCCCTCAAGCCCCCCCATTTTTTCCCCATCTCCCCCCTTTTTCCCCGCATTTTCCCCCTTCCCCCCCCATTTTTAACCCTCACCCCCCCCCATTTTTCCCCCCCACATCCCCCTGATTTTTCTCCCCCATCTCCCCAATTTTTACCCCCCGTCTCCCCCATTTT
>JAWWLV010000078.1:4375989-4421273 GCA_035041135.1 Platyrinchus mystaceus
ACACCTGAACCCCCCAATATCACCCCAAAACCTTCCTCCCACACTTGAACCCCAAAATCCCCCCCATACCTGCCCCACACCTGAACCCCCCCAAATCACCCCCCAAACCTTCCCCCCTAACACCAGCACTCCCCACACGTGTCCTCCCTTTAGACTCCCCCCAAATCCCTCCCGCGACCACCCCCCCAAAAACCGCTGCCCCCCCTCCCGGACCCCGCGGTCCCTCCGGCCGGGCCCCGCTCACCTGCGGCCCGAGTGAAGCCGAACGGGGCCGAACGGTGCCGAAGGGTACCGAACTGGGCCGAATGGAGTCGAACCGGAGTCGAACGGGGCCGAATGGAGCCGAACCGGACCGAATGTCTCCGAATGAAGCCGAACCGGCCCGAAGGTGTCCGAACGTCCCCGAAGATGCCCGAGCCGAGCCGAACAGGTGCCGAAGGTAACCGAAGATGCCCGAGCGGGGTCGACGGGGGCGCGCGGAGACACGAGGAGGGAGCGGGGGACCCCCCGCATTAGGACGCCCATAGAACTCCCCCATAGAACTCCCCCATAGAGCCCCTCAAACACCCCCCAGAGACCTCCCCAATAGATCCCCCCATAGGTGTCGCCCCACGGGGGGTCCCGAGACACACGTGAAGGGGGATTTGGGGGTCTCCTCCTTCAGGGGATCCCGGGACACACCGGGGGGGAATTTGGGGGGGCGGGGAGGAGCTGGGGGGGGTGTCTTTCCCCTCTCGGTGGATACGTGAAGTGTATCTGGGGGGGGAGCCAAGGTAATTTCAGCTGTCCCTGGTGGTCTAGTGGTTAGGATTCGGCGCTCTCACCGCCGCGGCCCGGGTTCGATTCCCGGTCAGGGAAGAAAGGGGCTTCTTTTTTGTTTCAATTTTTCCCTCTTCCTCTTTCCTCACCCGCCAAACGCCTTTTCTGTAATAGTTAATACATTTTTACAATAAATACGTTACATAGTATATATATATATGTGGTATTTTCTGCAACTGAAGTTGTCTCTCGCATTGGCCTTTTTAGCCATCAGGGAGCTTGTAGCAAGCATGGTTAGAGTCCTTCTCAAATCTTCGTTCGCAAAGCCTAGCCATGAATGAATATGTGGTGTACTATATTATGTGTAATATATAAAAGCGTATAATAAATTATATTATACTATAATAAGAGTTAAATATTTGTAATAGGTATTATTATTTATTATAAAAACATTAAAATACATTAAAACATCAAAATACATAAAAATGCATAAAAGCACATAAAATACATAAAGTCGCCATAAAAACACATTAAAAAAAACCCGAGAAAGCCGTTAAAAGCCAGGGCAGACTATGGCATCAGAGGCACCGCTGGGATTCGAACCCAGGATCTCCTGTTTACTAGACAGGCGCTTTAACCAACTAAGCCACGGCGCCGGCGCTACCGGGGCCCTGATTGGGGACACTCAGACCACCCCCACCACCGCCCCGCCATTCACTTGGGATTCGGGACCCCCGAGAGGAGACGCCCTCCAAAAACATCTATTTCCTTCTCTCGCGGGGCATTCGGGACCCCCCGAGTGAAGAGAGCCCCCAAAAATCCTCATTTCCGTCGGTCACAAGGGACTTCCAAAACCCTCCCCTTGACACCCCCCTTACGAGTGATTCGAGACCCCCCGAGAGGGGACACCCCCTAAAAAAACCCTTTCCCACCCCCCATCCTTGTCCCGGGACCTTCCCGAACCCCGCCACGAGTGTCCCCGGACCCCAAGCGGGTGGACACCCCCCAAAATAAAAACTTTACAACCCCAGAAAAGGGAAGAAAACGAGCGGGGGGGGAAGGAAAATTAGTGCGGAAAAAAAGGAAAATTAGGGAAAAATAGGGTGAAAAAAGGAAAATAAGGAAAATGAGTGGGGCAAAGAGAAAATAAGGGGAAATCAAAAGGAACCTAGCAGAGGATGGTTTCGATCCATCGACCTCTGGGTTATGGGCCCAGCACGCTCCCGCTGCGCCACTCTGCTGTCCGATAAAACCCTTTTCATTACTCGTAGTTAACTATATTCAATTAGAAGGGGGCTCAATTGTTGAAAAATGGGAGCGGTTAAAAAAATATGTAATTTTTTGCATCTTACTAACGTGTTTTTATTTATTTTATTTAACTTTTAAATTGATTTTTTTACTTTAATTTATTATTTATTTAAATTTATTTAATTTCTTAATTTTAATTTGCTTATGTTTTTCCTTGAATTTATTCGTTTATTTTTATTCACTTAATGTATTTATTGATTTTGTAAAAATACGTTTAAAACCCTCCCCCTCATCCCCCCTGTGGCCCCACAGGGATTCGAACCTTGTACTTCCCGGGTGGATAAACCACGCCCAGAGCGCGCCCCCTGCTCGAAGACCGTGCCTCTAACCACGCCCCTTTGGTTGAAGCCACGCCTCTTAAGAAGGCAGATCACCGCGGGGCGGAAATGCGCAGCCGCGGACGAGGTGGCCGAGTGGTTAAGGCGATGGACTGCTAATCCATTGTGCTCTGCACGCGTGGGTTCGAATCCCACCCTCGTCGGCCTGCCCGTTTCGGGGGGCTGCTCTGCAACATGGCCCCTCTTTTCTTTCGGTTCGTTTTTGGGGGGATCCACAGCAAACCCTGGCGTTTTTCCCTCCTTTTACCTCATTTTTTCCATCCTTTTTTGTCGTTTCCCCCCCTTTTGAAATCCATTTCCTGCCTTGCGTGGTTTTCAACGATTTTTCCGCTTTTTTCCACCCTTTTCCACCTTTTTCCTACTCTTTCTCATCCTTTCCCACTGTTTTTCTTTTTTTCCCCTCTATTTCCATCATTTTCCACCCTTTCCCCACCCTTTCTCCACCCCTTTTTCCTCCCTTTCCCCCCCCCTTTTCCCACCCTCTTCCCACCTTTTTCCACCTGGGAGCCCCAAACAGGTAAAAACAAGTTAAAAAAAAAAGGCAAAAAACAGGGAATTTTATTCAACTCCCCTTTTTTGGGGGTCCCCAGGTATTCCCAGCTCATTTCCAGGTGATTCCATCCCATTCCCCAGTTTTCCCATCCCATTTCCAGGCGTTTCTATCCCACTTCCAGGAGTTCCATCCCATTCCCAGATATTCTCAGCCCATTTCCAAGTGGTTTGGACCCATTTCCAGGCATTACTATCCCACTTCCAGGAGGTTCCACCCCATTTCCAGGTATTTCCAACCCATTCCCAAGTGTTTCATTTCCACTTCCAGATGCTTTTATCCCATTTCCAGGTGTTTCCAGCCCATTCCAGGTGTTTCCAGCCCATGTTCGGGTATTACTGTCCCATCCCCAGGTGTGTCTGACCCATCCTCAGGTACTTCCAACCCACTTCCAGGTGTTCCAGACCCATCTCCAGATGTTTCTGACCCACCCCCAGGTGTTTCTATCCCATCCCCAGGTGCTTCCAGTTCATTCCCAGATGTTCCTTTGCCATCCCCAGGTGTGTCTGACCCATCCCCAGGTGTGTCTGACCCATCTTCAGATGTTCCAGACCCATATCCAGGTGTGTCTGACCCACCTCCAGATGTTCCAGACCCATATCCAGGTGTGTCTGACACATATCCAGGTGTGTCTGACCCATCTCCAGATGTTCCAGACCCATATCCAGGTGTGTCCAACTCATTCTCAGGTGTTCCAGTCCCATTCCCAGGTGTGTCTGACCCATATCCAGGTGTGTCTGACCCACTCCCAGGTACTTCCAACCCACTCCCAGGTGCGTCCAACCCATCCCCAGATGTTTCTTTCCCATCCCCAGGTGTGTCCGCCCTATCCCTAGGTGTGCCCTCCCTGCTCCCACCCCCCCTGGGCCCCCCTGCTCCCCCTCCCCAGCACCTGTGCAGGTACCTGTTCACCTCCCCAGCGTGGCTCCGCCGGTCGGGCTCAAGCCGGAGGAGCCTCCGGAGCATCTCCAGTGCCGCCTCCCCCAACCCCCGCCAGCCGCATGGCACCTCCCCCCCGTCACAGGTGAGCCCACCTGGCTGCCAGGTGCGGCCCTGCCACACCTGGAACTCCCCAAACTGGGGATCCTGGAGCACAGCAGCCCCCCAGGGGAAGGTGCCGGTGAGGAGGGCAAAGAGGAGGATGCCGAAGGCCCAGCTGTCCAGGCTGGGCTCCAGGTGCAGCGTCTCCGCCGCCCGCAGGTGGCACAGCTCAGGTGCGGCGTATGGGGCATGGCCCGAGCCACAGGTGGGCCCCACCTGCCAGCCCATGACGCGGGTGAGGCCGAAGTCACCCAGTTTGACCAGGTGGCACTGGGGGTCAAAGGCCAGCACGTTGTCCAGCTTCACATCGCGGTGCACCAGGGCATGGCCGTGCAGGTAATCCAGGGCCGCGCCCACCTGGGCAGCCACACGCTTCACCTGCGGCTCGGGGAGGCCCACCTGGGAAGGGGGGAGACACGCCTGGTGGGACACAGGGTCACCCAATGTCACCTGGGGTCACCCGCTTCCCCTGGGGTCTCCCACTGTCACCTGGGGTCACCTGGGGTCACCCACAGTCACCTGAAGTCATCGTTTGGGTACCTGTGGGGTCACCTGTGAGTGCAGGGATTCACCTTGGACTCAGGGAGACTCACCTGGGGACAGGGGGGGGACACACCTGGGGTCACCTGGAGACACCTGAGGTCACCTGGTGTCACCTGCGGTCACCTGGAGTAACCTACTGGCACCTGGGGTCACCTGTGGGGTCACCTGTGAGTGCAGGGGTTCACCTGGGGCTCAGGGAGCCCGCAAAGCTCCCCGGCAGGTGCATCCACACCCTCCCACACACACCTGTCCCCCTCCCAAACACACCTGTGTCCACTCCAGACACACCTGCACCCACCCCAGACACACCTGAGCACTCACCCCAGGTGTGAGCAGCCCACACAGGTCCCCAGCAGGTGCGTGTTCCTGCGCGAAGCCGAAGTGGGTGGGGGTCTCGAAGGCCAGGGGCAGCACCTGCAGGCAGGTGAGCTGCCCCCGCAGGCACAGGTGGGTGCAGAACTCCCGCAGGAAGCCCCACCTGCCCGTCCGGTCCTTCTGCAGCAGCTTCAGCACCACCGGCGCACCTGGGCGGGGGGGGGGGGACACACACACATCTGGGCACACCTTCAAGCACCTGTGGATGGGTTATAGCCCCACAGACACACCTGGGCACACCTGGGGACAGGTTATCCCACCCCAGAGACCCCCCCACCGAGTCCCTTGGATCTCCCAGGTGTGTTTGGGGACGGAGCCTCAGGTGTGCCAGGTGCTCACCTGGCACACAGGTAATCCCAAATCCCCCCTCCTCGGCCTCCCCAGTGCCCCCCCAGCCCCTCACCCCCGTCCCGGGGCTGTGCCAGCACCACGCGCCCATAGGAGCCGCTGCCCAGTTCTCCCAGTACATCCCAGTCCTGCTCCAGGTGGCACTGGGGGAGGTCCCGCCCTGTCTGAACCATCAGGTGCTGCAGGAGCCGCTCCTGGGCCTCCCCCTCCTCCTCCTCCTCCTCCTCCTCCTCCTCCTCCTCCTCTTCCTCTTCCTCCTCAGCCACCGCTTCCATGGGCCCTGGGAAACCAGTATGGGAAACCAGTATGGACCAGTATGCACCAGTATGCACCAGTTCACTCCAATACAGCCCAGCCCAGTTCAATCCTCATCCTCCTCATCTTCATCCTCCTCCTCCTCCTCTGGGGCAGTCCAGTATAGACCAGGATAGACCAGTACAGTCAATCTCAGCCCAGCTCAGCCCATTCCATCCCAGTCCAGCCCAGTATAGCCCAGTTAACCTAGTGCAGCCCAGCTTATCCCAGTGCAGCCCAGCTCATCCCAGTCCAGCCCAATCCATCCCAGTCCATTTCAGTATAACCCAGTCCATTCCAGTCCATCCCAGTCCAGCCCAATCCATCCCAGTACCACCCAGTCCACCCCAGTCCTGCCCAACATCTGGGTGTCCCCCCCTCACCTGCCCCCAGGTGCCCCCCGCAATACCTGTCCCCCCCCAGGCCACCTGTCCCCGCCCCCCTTGTCCCCACCACGGTGCCACCAAGGCCACGTGCCCCCTCCGGTGGCCTGGGTGTCCCCAGGGGTGGCCCAGGTGTCTGACCTGTGTGCCCCGGCGGGTCAGGAGGTGTCGGTGCCCCCCCAGGTGTCCCCCCAGGTGCCCCTCCAGGTGCCCCCTCGGCGGCCCCCACGGTTGTGACTCAGAGTTTCCCGTGCCCGCGGTGCCACCCGGGCCCCGCTAATCTCTGTCACCTGCGTGTGGGGACACGTGTGTGTCACCCACGGCCAAAGATGGGCACGGGGGGGGGGACACAGAGGGACGGGGGGGTTGGGGGGACAAGGGGGACATGGGGGAGCTTTGGGGACATGTAGGGACTCGGGGACATTGGGGACACTGGGGACACGGCGGGGACACAGGGGGACATGGGGGGCTTTGGGGACATGGGGGGACAGAGGGACAAGGGGGGGACATGGGGACATGACAGGAACAGGGGACATCAGGTGGACATGAGGGGACAAGGAGGAGACAGAGGGACAGGTTGGGGGACAGGGTCCCCAGTGTCCCCCTAGTATCCCCAGTGTCCCCGGTGTCCCCAGTGTCCCCAGTGTCCCCAGTGTGAGGGGGTTTCAGTGCACTGGGAGGGGGCTTGGGGGGACTGAGAAGGGATTTGGGGGCACTGGGATGGACTGGGAGGTGCTGGGAAGGGACTGGGATGGACTGGGAGGAGGTTTGGGAACAACAGGAAGGGATTTGGGGACACTGGGATGGGGCCTGGGTGGCACTGGGATATACTGGGGGGCACTGGGAAGGGCCCAGTCCCTCCCAGTCCATCCCAGTACTCCCAGTGCATTGAAACTCCCCTCCAGTGCCTCCCAGTATACCCCAGTTTACCCAGGTCCCCTCCCAGTTCCTCTCAGTCTCTCCCAGTCCCCTCCCAGTGCCTCCCAGTCCAAATTCAGTGTCTCCCAGTATAACCCAGTATACCCTAGTATCTCCCAGTGCCCCCCAGTCCGTCCCAGTGCCCCCAGTGATGGTGCCACTGATGCCACTGGTGCCACCTGGCCCTGCCCCCCCCGGCTATTTCGGGTCCCCCCGCACCTGTCCCTGCCCCTCCTCCACCCGGGCCCCCCGCCAGACCCTCCCCCACCCCGGGGGGGGGTTGCTCAGGGCACTGGGAGGCACTGGGAGAGACTGGGAGGTACTGGGGGGCACTGGGAGAGACTGGGAGGTACTGGGAGGGGATTGGGAGATACTGGGGGGCACTGGAAGAGACTGGGAGGGTCTGTGAGAGGACTGGGAGGGAGTCTGAATGCACTGAGAGGCACTGGGAGGGGACTGGGAGATACTGGGAGGGAGTTCGATGCACTGGGGAGGGACTGGGATGGACTGGGGGGGACTGGGGGCAGCTGGAAAGGGATTTGGGGACACCAGGAGGGACTGGGAGGGGATTGGGGGCACTGGGAAGGGCTTTCAGTGAACTGAGAGGGAACTGGGATGGACTGAGAGGGAGTTTCAATGCACTGGGCTGTACTGGGAGGCACTGGGAAGGGGTTTCAGTGTACTGGGCCATACTGGGAAGGCACTGGGAAGGAGTCTAAGTGCACTGGGCTGTACTGGGCCATACTGGGAAGGCACTGGGAAGAGGTCTCAGTGCACTGGGCTGTACTGGGCCATACTGGGCTATACTGGGAGGTGCCGGGGCCAGGCCAGGTGTTGCCGGGGGGGGGGCATTTGGGGGGTCGTGACCCCCCCCAGGAGCAGCTGTTCACTAACGAGCTGCCGGGGGTTAATTACCGGCCGGGGATGATTCATTGCCCCGGGCAGGTGATTAATGAGCCCCCGGCAGTGATTAATCGCCCTCGGAGGGGGATATTAATTACCCGTGGGGGAGGGGGAGGGGATTAATGAGCCCCCGCAGGGTCACGGCCCCAACAGGTGACACCGACAGGTGGGGAGGGGGAGGGGAGGGGACACTGCGGGGGGGAGGGGAGGCACTGGGGACACTGGGAGGGAGGTTAGAGGCACTGGGAAGGGTTTGGGAGGGACTGGGAGGGACTGGAAGGTACTGGGAGGGGATTTCAATGCACTGGGGGGCACTGGGAGGGACTGGGGCCATACTGGGGGGATACTGGTGGTCAGTTGGGCCATATTGGGAACCACTGGGAATTAGCTGGGCTGTACTGAGGGCATACTGGGACCATACTGGGGGGTACTGGGGCCCATACTGGGTGGAAGTTGGGCCATACTGGGACCATACTGGGAACCACTGGGGGTAAATTGGGCCATACTGGGGGGATACTGGGGCCTTACTGGGAGTCAGCTGGGCTGTACTGGGGCCATACTGGGACTCAGTGAGGCCGTACTGGGAACCACTGGGGCCACACCAGGGGTTGCTTGGGCCATACTGGGGGATACTGGGACCATACTGGTCATGCCCCATAATCCCCATGGACCCCCAGGTCCATGCCCCAAATATGACTACGCCTCCTGAAGGCCCCACCCCCCCAAGGATGAGACACACTTTGAGGGGGCAGGGGCACCTTTATTGCCAGGAGGACACAGGTAACACCCCTCCTCCCCCAGGTACCCCGTCACCTGGGGCAGGTGCCCCCCCAGGATCCCCTTCACCTGCTCACCTGGGGCAGCGCCCCCACAGGAACCCACAGGTACCCCCTCACCTGCTCACCTGCAGGCACAGATAGGCAGATGCCCCCCCCAGCACCTCCAAGGTCTCCAGATGGGGACCGGGCACCTCCTCCGTGGGTTCCAGGTGCACAGGGGGCACCTCCAAAGTCTCCAGGTGGGCATTTGTCACCTCTTCCATAGGCTCCAGGTGGGCACTGGGCACCTCTATCACCTCCAGGTGGGTATTGGGCACCTCTGAGGTCTCCAGGTGTGCACTGGGCACCTCCTCAGGGGGTTCCAGGTGGGCACTGGGCACCTCCTCAGGGGGCTCCAGGTGCACAGGGGACACCTCCAAGGTTTCCAGGTGAGCACAGGACACCTCCTCGGGGGGTTCCAGGTGGGCACTAGGCACCTCTGTGGTCTCCAGGTGTGCACAGGGCACCTCCTCAGGGGGCTCCAGGTGGGCACTGGGCACCTCTGATGTCTCCAGGTGAGCACTGGGCACCTCCAAGGTTTCCAGGTGGACGTTGGGCACTTCCATCACCTCCAGGTGGGCACTGGGCACTTCCGTGGCAAGTTCCAGGGTCACAGGGGGCACCTCCAAAGTCTCCAGGTGGGCACTGGGCACCTCTGAGGTCTCCAGGTGAGCACTGGGCACCTCTAAGGTTTCCAGGTGGACACTGGGCACCTCCTCTGTGGGCTCCAGGTGGACAGGGGGAACCTCAGGCGGTGTTGGCAGCACCTGAAGCTGGACATTGGTCACCTGGGAGGGTGGTGGCATCGCTTGGAGCTGGACACTGGTCACCTCAGTGGCCTGGAGATGGATACTCGTCACCTCAGGTGGTGGTGACAGCACCTGGAGTCGGACATTGGTCACCTGGGAGGGCAGTGGCAGCTGGACATTGGTGACATCTGAGGGCGGTGGCGGCACTTGGAGCTGGACATTGGTCACTTCCCTTACTTGGAGGTGACCACTGGTGACATCCAGGGGTGGTGGCAGCGTTTGGAGCTGGACACTGGTCACCTGGGAGGGTGGTAGCAGCACCTGGGGCTGCACACTCGTCACCTCAGTGGCCTGGAGATGAACACTGGTCACCTCAGGAGGTGGTGGCAGCACCTGGAGCTGGACATTGGCCACCTCACCTGCTCGGAGCTGGACACAGGTAACACCTGAGGGCGGTGGCTGCGCCTGGAGCCGGACACTGGCCACCTCAGGGGGTGGTGGCAACACCTGGAGCTGGACATTGGCCACCTCACCTGCCTGGAGCTGGACACAGGTGACATCCAGGGGTGGCGGTAGCACCTGGAGCCGGACTTTGGTGACCTCAGGGGGAGGCGGCAGCACCTGGAGCTGCACTCTGGTGACACCTGAGGGAGGTGGCAGTGCTTGGAGCCGGACACTGGTCACCTCAGACGGCGCCGGCAGTACCTGGAGCTGCAGCCCTGTCACCCCTGTCACACCTGGCACTCCTGTCACACCTGGCACCCCTGTGACACCTGGCACTCCTGTCACACCTGTCAGACCTGTCATACCAGGCACCCCTCTCACCTCGGTGGCCTGGAGCTGCACCCCTGTGACACCTGCAACACCTGTCACACCTGTGACACCGGTCACACCTGTCACACTTCTCACCCCCGTGACACTTGTGACACCTGTGGTACCTGTCATCCCTGCCACACCTGTCACTCCTCTCACTCCTGTCACCTCCCTGCCCTGCACCTGGACATTGGTGACCTCCTGGGCTGCCGGCAACACCTGGAGCTGCACACCTGGCACCCCTGTCACACCTGCCACACCTGGAACAGCTGTCACCCCTGTCCCCTCCCCGCCCTGGACCTGGACATTGCTGACCTCTGGCAACACCTGGAGCTGCACACCTGGCACCCCTGTCACACCTGTCCCACCTGTGACCCCTGCCACACCTGTCACACCTGTGACACCTGCCACACCTGTCATCTCAGCAGCCTGGAGGAGCGGCACACCTGCCCCACCCACCCCACCTGTCATACCGGTTGCCACCCCTGCCGCCTCAGCCACCTGCACCTGCACACCTGCAGGCCCCAGCCCGCCCCTCAGCACGATCACACTCGTCCCCACCTCCTCCTGCCCCACCCCAGGTGGCACCACCAGGATGCTCTGCCAGGTGTGCGGCCCCTTCCCCACCTGCGCCAGGTGAGCCTGGGCGGGCACCTGGGCAGGCTTGGCAGGGCTGGGCAGCAGCAGCACCTTGCGGGGAGCGGCAGGCGGCAAGGCCGCCCCCCCCCGCAGCAGCAGGCAGGCCGGGGGGCGCGGCTCGGGCGTGCGGTGGGTGCGCAGGTGGCGCTGCAGGTAGGCGGCCACGACAAAGGCCTTGGGGCAGGCGGGGCAGCGGAAGGGCCGTGTGGCCGAGTGGGTGCGGCGGTGCAGGTGCAGGTTGGAGGAGTGGGTGAAGCTCTTGCCGCAGGTGCCGCAGGTGTAGGGCCGCTCGCCCGTGTGCACCCGCAGGTGCTGCCGCAGGTTGGCCGCCTGCGCGAAGCCCTTCCCGCAGGTGCCGCAGGTGTGGGGCCGCTCCCCCGTGTGGGTGTGGCGGTGCCGCCGCAGGCTCGACGAGTTCTTGAAGGCCTTGGGGCAGGCGGGGCAGCGGTAGGGCCGCTCCCCCGTGTGCGCCCGCAGGTGGTACTGGTAGTGCGACGCCCACTTGAAGGTGAGGCCGCACTGGGCGCACTCGAAGGCCCTGATGCCAGTGTGCACCCGCAGGTGAGTCTGCAGCAGCGAGGAGCGCTTGAAGGCCTTGCCACAGGTGGCGCAGGCGTAGGGCCGCTCGCCCGTGTGGTCCCGCAGGTGGTAGCGCAGCCCCGAGGAGCCCTTGAAGGCTTTGCCGCACTCACCGCACCGGTACGGCCGCTCAGGGGGCGGCGGAGGCTCCTCGGGGGTGGGCAAGGCCTCAGCCGCCTCCCCTGGGGCATGGCCGAGCGGCCCCACCAGGTGAGCGCAGGGCTTGGCACAGGGGCCTCCCCGGGGCCACTCGGGCAGGTGAGGCCGTGCCGAGGGGCTCTTGGGGCTCTTCCCGCAGGCGAGGCAGCGCTGGGCTGGCGCCGGGGGCGGCCCAGCCACCTCCCGCCCTGCGCAGGTGAGGCCCCTCCACGGCGGCTCCTCAGGGGCGTCGGGGCCACAGCCTGGCAGGGGCCTCTGCGGGCAGGTGAGCGAGGCCGAGAGGGCGTGTCCCGGCGGGTGGGCAGGGCCGTGGGTGCGGCGGTGCAGGTGCAGGTTGGAGGAGTGGGTGAAGCTCTTGCCGCAGGTGCCGCAGGTGTAGGGCCGCTCGCCCGTGTGCACCCGCAGGTGCTGCCGCAGGTTGGCCGCCTGCGCGAAGCCCTTCCCGCAGGTGCCGCAGGTGTGGGGCCGCTCCCCCGTGTGGGTGTGGCGGTGCCGCCGCAGGCTCGACGAGTTCTTGAAGGCCTTGGGGCAGGCGGGGCAGCGGTAGGGCCGCTCCCCCGTGTGCGCCCGCAGGTGGTACTGGTAGTGCGACGCCCACTTGAAGGTGAGGCCGCACTGGGCGCACTCGAAGGCCCTGATGCCAGTGTGCACCCGCAGGTGAGTCTGCAGCAGCGAGGAGCGCTTGAAGGCCTTGCCACAAGTGGCGCAGGTGTAGGGCCGCTCGCCCGTGTGGCCCCGCAGGTGGTAGAGGAGGGCGGAGGAGCCCTTGAAGGCCTTGGGACACTCGGGGCACTTGTAGGGCCGCTCACCGGTGTGGCTGCGCAGGTGGTGGGACAGGCGGGACGACCAGCGGAACGACTTCCCGCACTCCCGGCAGGTGAAGGGATGCTCAGGGGTGCCCGGAGCGGGGGTGGCGCCCGCCATGGTCACACCTGGAGGGGGACACGGGGGGCAGATGAGACCCCAGACCCAGCATAGAAGGACACAGAGACAGAGCGGAGGGGGCGTGACCAACACAGGGGGAGTGACCAGAAAACCTCCGTCCCCGCCCCCTCCGTCCCCTCAGGCCACACCCCCACCCCGCGTGATCCCGCTCAAGCCCCGCCCCCTCCTCTTCAGGCCCCGCCGCGCGCGAGCCCCGCCAGGCCACGCCCTGTCCTCCCCTCCGGCCCCGCCCCGTCCTCCCCTCAGAGTCACCTCCCCTTCCCCCCCCAGGCCCCTCCCCGCGCAAGCGCCGCCGCCGCGGCCCCGCCGCTTCCTCCTCTTCCTCCTTCTCCTTTTCCTCCTCCCGTCAGTTGTCGCTCACCCGCCAGCGCCGCGCCGGGATCTCGGAGGCTCCTCCGGGGCCCGAACCGGGGCACGGCCGGACCCGCCACCGCGGCGCAACGACCGGGCCGCGCCGCTTCGCGAGGCCACGCCCCCTCACTCACGAGGCCACACCCCATCTCTGAACGCACAGCGGCGGAGGCCACGCCCCGTCCCGGCCGGCCACGCCCACGCTGTCGCTCGCTGGGAGGTTTTACTAGTTTTTACCGGTTTTTACTGGTTTTTAACGGAAGTTACGGGTATTTTAGGGGCTTTACAGGTATTTTAGGGGGGTTACAGATCCCGTGTGTGGCTCTAGTGGCCCCTCCAGTATGGCCCCAGATACTGGGTATCCCCCCGGTATGGTCCCAGTGTCCTCCCAGTACAGCCCCAATATCCCCCAGTAAAGACCAACACACACCTAGAACAGCTCACAGGTATCTTTGGCGGGGGTCCCAAGTCATTTTGGGGGGGTCCAGGTGATTTGGGGGGGTCCTAGATGATTTGGGGATGTCTCAGATGATTTGGGGGGATTCACAGGTGGTTTTAGGGGGGCTCCTATGGCTCAGGTGAGGTCCCGGCTTCCTCTGGCACCTGGAGCAAGGGCTTGTCTGCAAAATTTTGGGAGGTCATAAGGGTCCTGGGGGGCTTGGGAGGGATCTGGGGGAGGTTTGGGGGGATTGGGAAGGATTCTGGGGGGGTCCCGGGGGTCTTAGAAGGGATTTGGGGGAGGTCTGGCAGGGGGTTGGGGGGACTGGGAGAGATTTTTGGGAGGTTTGGGGGTTCTTGGGGTGTCCTGGAGGAGTCCTGGGGTCTTGGGATGGTTTGGGGTGGGGGGGGGATCCTTGGGAGGGGTTTGGAGTGTCCCTGGGGTATCCTGGAGGGTTTTGAGGGGTTCGGAGAGGCTCTGGAGGTGCTTGGGAGGGGGTTTGGGGGGGTTGAGGGGTCCAGGGGGGCTTTGGGGGTCTGGGAGAGGTTTGGATGGGGTCTGAGGAGGGGCTGGGGGTCCTGGGGGTCTTGGGAGGGATTTTGAGGGCTTCTGGTGGGTTTTGAGGGGTCTTGGGGGGTCTGTGGGGGGTCCCTGCCCCGCCCCCCAGCCCTACCTGTGCAGCGCCGGCCCCGCCGGGCACACCTGGCCCACAGGTAGAGCCCCAGGAGGGCCCCGCAGAGTGCCCCCCCCACCCCCAGCAGCCCCTCCAGCACCGAACAGGAGCCCAGCAGGTCTGCAGGCAAGACAGGTGAGATGGGACAGGTGAGACAGATAAGACTGAGACAGGTGGGAGAGGTGAGACAGGTGGGACTGAGACAGGGACTGAGACAGGTGAGCACAGCTGACAGATGATGACATACAGGTGAGGACAGGTGAGAACAGGTACCCACAGGTGCCTCACCTTCCAGCTCCTCGCAGGCCACTCGGGCGGCCCCACCTGCATGGCAGGTGCCTGGCCCCGCCCCCTCCTTCAGGCACTCCAGGAGCAGCATCTCAGAGCCCCGACAGGTGAGACCCTCCAGCGCCGCCCCCGGGGCCAGGTGAGCCCCAACAGGTGCACTAAGCGCGGGGCCGCAGCCCAGCTCCCTGCACACCACTTGTGCCTCCAGCAGACTCCAGGTGCGGCTGCACACGCCCAGCCAGGTGTGGTTGTACAGCACCTGCACCTGCCCTGCGCATGGCCCTGGGCCATCCCGCAGCCGCACTTGCAGGGGGGTGGGACCTGCAAGGGAGGGGCACACACCTGAGCACACCTGGGCAACCTACAGCCCCCTACCCGTGTTACCTGAGCTCACCTGGTCACACCTGAGCACACCTGAGATTCCCCCCTGCACCCACCCAAGTGCCACCCCCAGGACCCACCTGGGTACCCAAACCCTCCTGTTCCCCCTAGCCCCCCTGATTCCCCCCCATGCCTCCTACCCACCTCTCCTGCGCCCACCTGAGCCTTACCTGAGTACATCTGAGCCCACCGCCCCTCCTGCCACCCCCACACCCCCCCAGACTTCCTTTAGCCCCACACCTGAGCCCACCACCACCCCTCCTGCTTCCCCCTAACCCTCCCCACCCCTCCGCACCGGCCTCACTTGCGCCCACCTGTACCTCACCTGTGCACACCACACCCGCGTCCTCGCCGTGGCCGCAGTCGTGCTCGCCCCAGGTGTGCAGCTGGCACTGAGTCAGCTCCTGCTCCCTACCTGTGCAGTGGGCGCCGTCCAGCCAGATGGGATCCTCCCCCCGGCCAAAGTGGGCGTGGCCGGGCGCGGCCAGGGCGTGGCCACAGCCCAGCTGGCGGCAGATCACCTGTGCGTCCTGCAGGTCCCAGGTGTCGTCGCAGATGGTGCCCCACTTGTGCTCGTGGAACAGCTCCACCCGGCCCACGCAGGCGCTGGAGCCGTTGGCCAGGCGCACCTGCAGCCGTGGCACCGCCTCTGCATCTGCAGGGGAGAGGTAGGACGGGTGTGGCGCACCTGGGGCAGGGCTCCAGGTGTGGCTGGGGCGCAGCTTCAGGCGGGAAAAAGGGTTCTGGAGCCAGCAGGTGAGAGTTGGGAGGGGTTTGGGGAGTCAACGGGTGGCTCTGGGAGGGTCTTGGGCTCGGGTGTGGGCAGGTGTGGGTCCAGGTGGGTTCAGGTCGATGATGGGGTGGAGGAAGCTGTTGTGGGGCCGACTCGTAAGTCTGGGACGGTCCTGGGGCTGAGAGGTGACTGTGAGATGGTCTGGGGGTCAGCAGGTGAGTCTGGGGTTGTCTGGGGTCAACAGGTGAGTCTGTGAGAGCTTTGGGGTCAACAGGTGAGTCTGGGAGGGTCCTGGGCTCAGGTGTGGCCACAGGTAGGTCTAACCAGGTAACTCTCCCTCCCCACCTCCCTGAGCTCTTTGCCCGCCCCTCCCCAAGCCCCTCCCGCCTCACCTGCGCAGACCACGCCCACGTCGGCGCCATGCTCGCACCTGGCCTCTCCCCAGTGCCCCATCTGGCACTCACCCAGGTGGCCCTCAGTGCCCGTGCAGGTGACCCGGTCCAGCCACACCGGCCCCTCCCCCTGCCCGAAATGGGCCCCATCCGGTGCCGACAGGGCGGGGCCACAGCCCATCTGGCGACAGACCACCTCAGCTTCGGCCAGGCCCCAGGTGTGGCCGCAGAGCGTCCCCCACCTGTGCAGGTGAAGCACCTCCACACGCCCCGCACAGCGCCCAGGGCCACCTGCAAGGCGCAGCGGGACAGGTGAGGGCGGGGCCAGAACGGGACCTGCATGGGCAAGGAAAGAACGAGGACAGGGTCAGGACAGATGTTGGGGGGGGCAGATGTGTTTCAGGTGTGACCCTGAAGTCCAGGTGTGACCCCAGATACAGGTGTGACCCCAGTGTTCAGGTGTTCCCCATGTCTAGGTGTGTCCCCACATTCCAGGTAAACCCGCATATCCAGATGTTCCCCATGTCCAGGTGTGTCCCCACCTCACCTCTCCCCACCCCGCCTGTCCCCCCCCAGCTGTGTCTCCCCCACTCACCACTCAGGAACAGGTAGAGGAGCAGCCCCAGGTGGCTCTGCAGGTAAAGGAGCCTCATGTCAGGCATGCACACCTGGGCACAGGTGAGGTCCCAGCAGGGGCTGAGGTGGGCACAGGTGTGGCCTGCACAGGCGAGAAGGCATGTCCTGAACAGGTGAGTGTCCCCCCAACACCTGAGACCCCCCCAGACACACCTGGGAACCCCCAGACCTGAGCCGCCCCCCCCAGCAGTTTTAGGGCCCCCCAGACACACCTGAAACCCCCCAGACACACCCAAGCCCCCACCCAGCGGTTTCAGGGACCCCCCCGACACACCTAAGACCCCTAGGTGGGATTTACCTGCCACTCCAAAGCAGGTGCGTCCCCCTCAGGTGCCCCCTCTGCGTGCCGGGGATGGGGGAGGGGGAATCTCTGGACCCTCCTGGACTCGTCCTGTTTTTTTTTTTTCCTGGAAAAGCCGCTGACACAACCACGGGGTCACTGGGGGGAGGGGAAGGAGGAGGGGTCACCTGGACACCTGGCACAGGTCCAGAGGGGGACGGGCCACCCCAGTTGGATGCTGGGACCCTTCCCCTCCTCCCCCGGCTGGGATCGGTTCACCTGGGCCAGGATGGGGGGCTCAGGTGGGCGCCGCACCCTCCCCGGAGGGGACCCCCTCACCTGGAGGAGGGGGGCACTGTGGACCCTCCTGGCCGTGATGTACCTGTGCGGTGAGTGACGTCACGGGGGCTGGGGGGGGATGTGGACAGAAATGGGGGGGGGGTTGGCCCAAAATTGAAAGATTTTGACCTAAAATTGAAGGGGTCTGACCAAAAATCATTGGATTTTACCTCAAATTGACATATTTTGACCCAAAATCCACATATTTTGACGCAAAATTGACATCTTGCCCCATGTCAAAGAATTCTACTCCAAAATTGGCATTTTTTACCCCAAATCAATGGATTTTACCCAAAAATTGATGTATTTTGACCCCAAATCAATGGATTGTGCCACAAAATCAAACTCTTTTGCACAAAAATTGGTGGGGTTTGCCCCAAAATCCTCTTTTTTCCCAAAAAATCACTTTTTTCACCCAAATTCAGCTTCTTTTGCCCCAAAATAGAGGGGGTTTGCCCCATAATCAACATAATTTACCACCAAATTGACTCTTTTTGCCCCAAATTCGCTTAGTTTTCCCCCAAAACTAATGTTCCCCCCTTCCCCCGCGGTAAAAACCTGCAAAAACTGTGATTTTCCACCATTTCTCCTTGGTTTTTCTTTGTTCCCAGGAATTCCTGGGCTTGGAGCCAAATTCCCCATTTTGGGCCCCATATTGATTTTTTGGGGGCAAAAGTCGCGATTTTTGGGTGGTTTTGGTTTGAGGACCCAGCTGAAATCATGTGATTTCCTGGCCCCAGGACCTTCAACTCCAGCAGTTTTTCCCGATTTTCCAAGTTTTCTCAAGTCTCCACATTATTCTTCGCTTCCCTTTACCTGTCCCAGGTGTGTCCCCCTCCTCCAGAGGGTCTCCTTTCACCTTCAGGGATCCCCGAGCTCACCTGTTCCCTTTACCTGTCTCAGGTGTGTCCCCCTCCCCCAGAGGGTCTCCCTTCACCTCCAGGGGTTCCCAAGCTCACCTGTTCCCTTTACCTGTCCCCAGGCGTGTCGCCGTCCCCCGCAGAGGTCTCTGTGCGGCTCCAGGGGGGTCCTGACAGCTGCTCAGGGCGGGTGGAGGTGCTGCATAACCTCACCTGGGGCACAGTGTGCGACGACGGCTGGGGCGTGGCCGAGGGCGAGGTCACCTGCGCCCAGGTGGGTTGTGGGCGGCTGCGGGCACTGGCCCCCGGTGCCAGGTACGGCGAGGGGGAGGGGCCCATCTGGCTGGACGAGGTGAAGTGCGCGGGGCACGAGCGGCACCTGGGGCAGTGCCGGGCACGGCCCTGGGGACAACACAACTGCGGCCATGGCGAGGACGTGGGCGTTGAGTGCGCAGGTGAGGGGCTGCCTCCTGCACTTCCCAGCCTCTTCCCGGCCTCTTCCCAGCCGTTTGCTCCCTTTTCCCGATTTTCCCCCATTTTTCCCCAATTTTTCCCTGATTTTCCCTGATTCCCCCTGATTTTCCTCCATTTCCCTCCTTTTCCCCCTATTTCCCATTTTCCCCTAATTTTCCCCTTCCCCATTTTCCTCTCTTTCCCCCCTATTTTCCCCCAATTTTCCCCTTCCCTATTTTTCCCCATTTTCCCATTTTTCCCTGATTTTTCCCTAGTTTTCCCTGATTCCCCCTTATTTTCCTCAATTTCCCTCCTGCCTCACCTGTCCTACTTGTCTCACGTGTCCAGGACATTTCTCCTCCATTTCCCCCCCTTTTGTCCCTCATTTCTCCCCCTTTCCCCCCCCATTTTTCCCCCTCACCTGCCTCACCTGTCCCATCTGTCGTCCCCCCCCAGACTCGGTGACATCATCACTGGGCTCGCTGCAGCTGCGGGAGGGCCCTGATCGCTGCTCGGGGCGGGTGGAGCTGCTGCACCTGCACAGGTGGGGCACAGTCTGCGACGATGGCTGGGACCTGCAGGATGCGCAGGTGATCTGCCGCCACCTGGGCTGTGGCCACGCCCTGGCCGCGCCCGGCCACGCCCACTTCGGGCGGGGCCATGACGTCATCTGGCTGGATGATGTGAACTGCACCGGGACAGAGAATTCCATCCTGGAATGTCCCGCCAAGCCCTGGGGGGACAACAACTGCTTCCACGGGGAGGATGCCGGTGTCATCTGCTCAGGTGAGCTCACCTGGAGGCAGCTGGGACACCTGGGGACACACCTGGGGATACCTGGGCATACCTGGGGCACACCTGGGGATATCTGGGCACACCTGGTGCACACTTGGGTCTCACCTGGCTCAGGTGTGCTACCACAGAATTGCATCCTGCTGGGGTTGGGGACTTACCTGTGACTGCACCTGGTGCCCCCCCCCCCTTCCCCCCGCCAGCCCCTCCAGGTGAGCTCACCTGTGTCGTTGCAGCCTCCGGGATGGCGGTGCCCACCCAGGTGCGCTTGGCCAACAGCTCCACCCGCTGCCAGGGGCAGGTGCAGGTGTCCTATGGGGGCACCTGGGTGGCCCTGTGTGACCGCGGGTGGGGCCTGGCCGAGGCCCAGGTGGTCTGCAGGCAGGTGGGCTGCGGCCATGCCCTCTCCACACCTGGAGGCTCCTGGTTCGGGCAGGGGCAGGTGAAGGTGTGGCCAGGGAGCATCACCTGCATGGGGACAGAGCAGGAGCTCCTGGGCTGCCAGGTGAAGCCCTGGGAGAACCGCACCTGCCACCTGGGCAGGGCAGCAGGCGTGGTCTGCGCAGGTGAGTGGCACCTTGGGGGGGACACACACCTGGAGGGGGCTCACCTGGGGTTTCCACCTGGTTTTGGGGTTTGGGAGGGGGTTTGGGCACTCATCTGGTATACCTAAGGTGGCCACACATGGGGGGGTGGGGGCTGAGGGTGGGGTCCAGGTGGGTTTGGGGTTGGAGGCACCTGAAGCACCTGAGGAGGTGCCAGGGAAGTACCTGAGAAGCTGCTGAGGACACCTGGTCAAGACTCAACACGTGAAAAGGTACCAGGGCAGCACCTGGACAGGTACCAGGGTGTTCCAGGTGTGTCTCCACCCTCTCCCTCCCCAACTTGTCTGTCCCTTCCCCCCTCCCCGCAGGTAACCCCGAGGCCGACCAGGTGCGCCTGGTGAGCTCCAGCAGCCGCTGTGCCGGGAGGGTCGAGGTGTTCCACAACGGCAGGTGGGGCACAGTCTGCGATGACACCTGGGACCTGGCAGACGCTCAGGTGAGTACTGGGGAGGGGCAGGTGAGGCTGGGGAGGCTCAGATGGGACATGGGGAGGCTCAGGTATGAGGTCTCTGAGGACACTCAGGTGTGTTCTGGGCCCGCCCAGGTGGTTTGTCGCCAGGTGGGCTGCGGAAAGGCCCTGTCAGCACCTGGGAGGGCCCAATTCGGGCGGGGCAGCGGCTTCATCTGGCTGGACGAGACCAACTGCACGGGGGTGGAGCCTCACCTGTCTGCCTGTCCCGCCCGACGCTGGGGCCGCAACGACTGCTACCATGGCGAGGACGCAGGTGTGGTGTGCTCAGGTGAGATCTGGCACAGGTGAGAGGGGTGGCAGGACTCCTAGGTAACTCTCTATGTGCTTCCCACCCCACCTCTGCCAGGTGAGCTCAGGGGACAGGTAAGGGGGGTATCGGGACCCCCAGGTAACTTTGTGGCTATTGGGGGTTACCTGGAGCTCACCTGTGCCAGGTGGTCCCATCCAAGGGGGTTCTTCCCAGCCCCAGGTTTTGGAAAACGGTCCTACAGGTGTTCCCAACATCGCACCCCACCTGGACCCTCTAGGTGCTCCTGGGAGGTTCTTCCAGGTGTTCCCAAAATCCCAGTTCACCTGAACCCTTCAGGTGCTCCAGGCAGAGGGGTTTTGGGCCTCACCCAGGTGTTTCCCCCCACCTTCCCCAGGTAGAAGAGGGGGTGGGGACAACCTGGAGCTCACCTGCATGGTGGGGGTTACCTGAGCTCCCTGCTCACCGAGGTGTCTTTTCAGACTCCCTGATCCCGGAGCCACCTCACCTGCGCTTGGCCAACGGCTCCCACCGCTGCGCCGGGCGGGTGGAGCTGCTGCACCTGGACAAGTGGGGCGGGGTCTGCGCCAGAGGCTGGTCCCAAGAGGCCGCCCAGGTGGTCTGTCGGTACCTGGGCTGCGGCACCGCCCTGCGAGAGGCGGAGTTCGGCGCACCTGGGCAGGTGTGGCTCGACCAGGTGAGGTGCCAAGGGACAGAGAAGAACCTCGGGGAGTGTCAGACAAGCCCATGGGCCCAGACCACCTGTGAGGGAGGGAAAGCCGCAGGTGTGGTGTGCTCAGGTGAGGCTTGGGGTGCCTGGGCAGGTAGGACAGGTGATTCCCCCTGCCAGGTACTGCTCCCCCCTTGCATGTAACCCAGGTGTGCCCTCCCTGTCTCCCCTACCACAGGTTGGGAGCCGGCGGGCAGTGCCCAGGTGCGCCTGGCGGGCGGCCCAGGTGAGTGTGCAGGGCGGGTCGAGGTGCTCCACGACGGTACCTGGGGGACAGTCTGCGACGACACCTGGGACTTCGCCGCCGCCACCGTCGTGTGCCGCTACCTGGGCTGCGGACAGGTGATCTCAGCCCCACCCCGGGCGCGCTTCGGGGAGGGGCGGGGCCCCATCTGGCTGGATGGGCTCACCTGCCAGGGCCATGAGGGGCACCTGGGCGAGTGTCGCTACAAGGGCTGGGGCATCCACGGCTGTGAGCACAGCGAGGACGCTGGAGTGGTGTGCGCAGGTGAGGGGCAGGTGGGCTCAGGTGAGGGGCAGGTGAGTGCCAGGTGGGTGCAGGTGAGCATCAGGTGCCCCAACCCCCCTCACCTGTCCTCAACCCCCTTCACATGCCCCAGCCCCCCTCACCTGTCCCCAGCCCCCCTCACCTGACCAGCTGTGTCCCTCCTCACCTGCAGGCTCTCACCTGGCTGACCTGACCCACCTGCGTTTGGCCGATGGCTCAGACAGGTGCTCGGGGCGGGTGCAGGTGCTCCACGCCGGGCGCTGGGGCGGAGTCTGCGCCCACACCTGGCACTTGGCGGCCGCCCGCGTGGTCTGCGCCCAGGTGGGCTGTGGGGGAGCGGTGGATGTGGCCCAGGTGAGGCCGGGCGAGGGTGAACCCACCTGGCTGGAGGCCGTTATCTGCCAGGGTGATGAGGGGGCCCTCCTGGAGTGCCAGGTGAGGGGCTGGGGAGGGCCCCGCACCTGCAGCCACGGGGGACACGCCCACGTCACCTGTACAGGTGAGTTTTGGGGGGGGCCACAAACAGCTGCCACAGAGACCCAAAGATCCCCCAAATCCCCCGGAGACCCCAAATGTCCCCAAACCCCCCCAGTAGCTTCCCCAGAGACCCCCCAGCACCCTGAAAACACCCCAAAACTGCCAGGTAACCACAGAGGCAGGTGATCACCTTGGGAGGGAACACCGTTGTGGCCAGGTAAGCACATGTGGCTGTGTCTCCTGTTTTCCAGGTGTGACCCAGGGGCGTTCCAGTGAGCCTGGAAGCTCAGGTGAGCCAGGTGAGCTCCGCCTGGCCAACGGCCCCCACCGCTGCTCAGGGCGTGTTGAGGTTCTCCACAACCACACCTGGGGCACCATCTGCGGCCACACCTGGGACCTGGCGGCCGCCCAGGTAGTCTGCCATCACCTGGGCTGTGGCCACGCCCTCAGCACACCTGGGGTCACCCGTTTTGGGGTGGGGCCTGGTCCTGTCTGGCTGGACAGGCTCAGGTGCGTCGGCAATGAAACCAACATCACTCAGTGCCCAGGCAACACCTGGGGGCCGCACACCTGTGACCAGCTGGAGCGCGCCACGGTCGTGTGCTCAGGTAACCCCCCCAGGTGACCCCCAGATGATGCCTTGCCTTCGGTTCTACCTGGGCAGGTGAAGGTGGAGCGGGGTGGGGGCAACCAAAGGTGGTTTGGCCTCGGGGGCATGAGGGAATGTCTCACCTGGGACCGCCCTCAGATGCACCTGAGAAGCACCTTTGTGGGCCCAATTGGGGGTCAAATCCCACCTGGATGAGCTGGGTGGGCACACGTGAGGGAGATCCCAAGGGAATATTGGGAAAGACCTTTTAGCACTTGCCCACAGGTGGGCACAGGTGTGGCCTCACCCCGGAGCACATGCATGGTGTCACCTGGATGTTGGAGGTTAACACCTGGGCCAAGCTCAGACTCACCTGGTGTGACCACAGGTGCCCCCATCTGTGCTGGGAGGGGGAGGCAGAAGAAGCATCCAGGTGTGTGCAGGTCCCCTCTAACTCCTCTTCCCACCTGTGCAGGTGGTCCCCCAGCAGGTAACTCCAGCTCAGGTGAGGTGAGGTTGGTGGAGGGGCCTCACCTGTGCATGGGGCGTGTCGAGGTGCTCCATGACGGCCAATGGGGGACAGTCTGTGACGACAGCTGGGACCTGAGGGAGGCCAGGGTGAGGCCAGGGGGCTCAGGTGTGTCCTGGGCATGCCCAGATGTCCTGGGTGACACTCAGGTGTGCCCTGGGTGACACTCAAGTGTGTCCCTGGGCGTGCCCAGGTGGTCTGTCGCCAGGTGGGCTGTGGGGAGGCCCAGGCAGCCCATGGCCAGGCCCACTTCGGGCAGGGGGTGGGGCCCATCTGGCTGGACGACGTCACCTGCATGGGGGACGAGATGCACCTGACACAGTGCCACGCCCGGCCCTGGGGGAAGAACAACTGCCACCACGGCGAGGACGCGGGCGTAGTGTGCTCAGGTGAGCCCAAGTGTGCTCAGGTGGGTCCAGGTGGGCTCAGGTAACCTCCACACCAACCCCACCCTCCCACCCCACCTGTTCTCTCCCTGCCACAGGTAACCCCCTCACCACCTCACCTTTCCCCTCACCTTCCCGTTACCTGCCCAGGTGCCAACATGACGGAGGAGCAGCCCCAGGTGCGTCTGGTGGGCGGCCCAACCCCCTGCGCGGGGCGGGTGGAGGTGCTGCACGAGCACAGGTGGGGCACGGTCTGCGACGACAGCTGGGACCTGCGGGACGCGCGGGTCACCTGCCGCCAGGTGGGCTGCGGGGACGCCGTGGCTGCCCCTGGCCGCGCCCACTTCGGGGAAGGGGTGGGGCCCATCCTGCTGGACCAGGTGGGCTGCACAGGTGAGGAGGACACCCTGGCCGAGTGTGACCTGGGCGCCTGGGGGATCCACAACTGCAATCACGAGGAGGACGCAGGCGTGGTGTGCACAGGTGAGGGACAGGGTGGGACGGGGGGGGCTCAGGTGGGGCTGGAGAGGCTCAGGTGGGTTTGGGGGGGCTCAGGTGCGCCCAGGTGTGCTCAGATGTGTGCCCCTCCCTCGCAGGTCCCACCCCCCTGCAAGTGCGGCTGCGGGACGGCCCCGGGCCATGCGCAGGGCAGGTGCAGGTGCTGTACAACCACACCTGGCTGGGCGTGTGCAGCCGCACCTGGAGTCTGCTGGAGGCACAAGTGGTGTGCAGGGAGCTGGGCTGCGGCCCTGCGCTCAGTGCACCTGTTGGGGCTCACCTGCCCCCGGGGGCAGCGCTGGAGGGTATCACCTGTCGGGGCTCCGAGACGCTGCTCCTGGAGTGCCTGAGGGAGGGGGCAGGGCCAGGCACCTGCCACGCAGGTGGGGCCGCAGGTGTGGTGTGCACCATGCCCAAAGGTGAGGCATGGGCCAAGGATGGGGGGGAGATGGAGGAAGATATCAAGGTGTGGGGGGAAGGGTGTGACAGGTAGAGCCGGGACAGGTGTGAAGAGGTGGGACAGGTGGGACAGGTAGAGGTGGGACAGGTGAGAAGGGTGGAGCCAGGACAGGTAGGGGTAGGACAGGTAACACACCTGCACAGGTTACTGGACTTGAATCCCCCAAACCCCCTCTTCCCCTCCCCCCTAATTAACCCATCCCACACCTGGTGCAGGTAAGGTCAGGTTTGGGGGGTTCTCACCTGTCCCCCCCCCCAGGTCCACCCCCAACCTGTGCACCCCTGGTGGCCCTGCTGGGGCTGATGACGTCACTCAGCGGGGTCCTGCTTTGGCTCACCTTGAGGACCAGGTGTGTGGGAGTAGCCTCAGGTAAAGGTGAGTCCCACCCTCCCAGGTGTGTCCCAGGTGTGTTACAAGTGTGTTCCAGGTGTCACCAGGTACGTCCCCTCCCCCCACAGGTCACATGGGGGCCATTTACCTGCCCAGGAGGGTCCCCCCTGAGGAGATGGAGACACTGCAGCTCATCAAGGATGACACCCCCTGACCTCACCTGTCACCTGCCACCCCCCCAAACACACCTGGGGGGGCTCAGGTGTCCCCACATACCTGGGCTGGGGGCAGGGTGGAAGCAAAACAAGTGGGAAAATAAGGTGGAAATTAATAAAATTGGGGGTTTCAACTGTCCAGGTGAGATAGGTGTGAATTCTGGGAGGAAGTTGAACTTCCAGGTGTGAATTTTGGGGGGTCCCCACACCCTCCAGGTATGAAGTCAGGTGAGACCACCAATGATGTCATTAATTAACCATCATTTAATTAATATACGCCCAGCCCAGGTGCACCCAGATCCCACCCCCAGTGCTACAGGTACCATCCAGGTGGGACAGGTAAGTCCCAGGTGTGCACAGGTGACCTCCAAGTTCCTGCACGTGAGCACAGGTGAGTTGTCCCATCCAAAGGGGGATAAATCCAGAATCCAGGAATCCGGGAAGGAGGATCCAGTGAGCACCTGCCCAGTCCCAGGTGCACCCAGGGCACCAGCTGTGGCTGTTCCACCCCAAAAATCCAGGTGTGCACACCTGGTCTCAGGTGTATTAGGGGCTCTGTAGGTCCAGGGGGCGTGTCCAGTGTCGGTGACATCACAGCTCAGGTGTTGTGGTTCAGGTGCTGCAGGTTTTGGGGACCACACCTGTCCAGGTGTGCAAGTCCAGGGTGCCCTCACCTGGGGCTCAGGTGTCACAGTTCAGGTATTGCTGCTGCAGCTTTCTGGGGTCCATAGCAGGTTCTTGGGGTGCACACCTGTCCTGGAGCATATCTATGAGGTCCCTTCACCTGGGGCTCAGTTACCATGGTTCAGGTGTTTCTGCTGAAGGTTTTTGGGGTCCACAGCAAGTTCTTGGGGCGCACACATGTCCTGGCTCCCCTCACCTATACCTCAGGTGTCCTAACACAGGTCCATCAGCTTTTTTGGGGCCCACTCCCATCCTGGCGGCTCCACCCCCTCAGGTGTCCCTGTGCACACGCTGGTGCTGCAGCAGGTTGGAGGGGTGCGCAAAGCCCTTGGCGCACACCCCACACTTGTAGGGCGTCTCCCCTGTGTGCACCTTCTCGTGCACGCCCAGGTAGGCCAGGTCCTTGAAGAACTTGTGGCAGAAGCTGCACTCGTAGGGCCGGGCCTGGCTGTGCACGCGCCGGTGCTGCAGCAGCAGCGAGGGCCGGGCGAAGGCCTTGCCGCAGGCCTCGCAGCCGTAGGGCCGCTCACCCGTGTGCGCCCGCTGGTGGATGGCCAGGTAGGACGACTGCTTGAAGGCCTTGCCGCAGGTGCGGCAGGCGAAGGGCCGCTCGCCCGTGTGCACCCGCTCGTGCGACGCCAGCGCATTGCTCTGCTTGAAGCCCTTCCCGCAGAGGCCGCAGGTGAAGGGCCGGTCGCCGGTGTGCACCCGCTCGTGCACCTTCAGTGAGTGCCCGTAGGTGAACCTCTTGCCGCAGACGCCGCAGGCGTGCGGCTTGTCCTCGCAGTGCTGCCGCCGGTGCAGCTGCAGTGCCGCGCCTGTCGCCAGCTCCTTGCCGCAGTCGCTGCAGCGGAAGGGCCGCTCGGCGCCCAGGTGGGTCAGGGCGTGTCGCTGGCGCTCGTAGGGCGTCTTGAAGCCCTTGGGGCAGCGCGGGCAGGCGAAGGGACGCTCCCCGCTGTGGATGCGTCGGTGCTCCTGCAGGTTGGAGGAGCGCTTGAAGCGCTTGCCGCACAGGTCGCAGCGGTGCGGCCGCTCCTCCGTGTGCACCAGCCCATGGCTCTTGAAGTCCGAGTGGCGCTTGAAGGTGGCCCCGCAGGCCTGGCAGGTGAAGGGCCGCGCCTCGGTGTGCACGACCTCGTGGCTCAGCAGCTCCCACGCTCGCTTGAAGCCCTTGTGGCACACGGGACACTGGAAGGGCTTCTCAGCCACGATCACCCGCCGGATCTCCAGCGGTGCCGGTGCCTCGCCCGGCGGCTCCACCCGCTCCGTCTCGCCCACGGGGGTCACGGCACCAGTGCCAGCGCGGCCGCCCAGCACCAGCTTGGCCGTGGAGTAGACACCGCGCTCGTCGATGAGCTGCACGAAGGCCTGGCTGGGCTCGCCTGGGCTCAGCTCGCCTGGGCCCAGCTCACCTGGGAGCAGCTCATCCGGGCTCAGCTCACCTGCATGGCCCAGCTCATCTGGGCCCAGCTCATCTGAGCTCAGCTCACCTGGGCTCACCTGGTGGCCCAGCTCACCCGGGTGGCCCCACAGCACCTGCAGTTGGTTCCCATGGGAAGGTCCAGGTTCTTCGGGGCTCTCCAGGTGATCCCGGCTGGGGCGGGGCCGCCGGGGGTTCAGGTATAGGTGGGCCTTCTGCTGGCGCAGGGAAGGGGCTGAGGCCTCACCTGGAGGTCTCACCTGGGTGCAGGAGGCTCTTTCTGGTGCCACCTGAGTGGCCTCCTGGTCTTCATCACCTGGTTCTTCTTCACCTGGTTCTTCCTCACCTGGGTCCTCATCAAGCTCTTCCTCATCTTGTTCTTCAAGTTCCTCCTCACCTGGTTCATCATCTGGTTCTTCCTCACCAAGTTCTTCCTTCTCACCCGGTTCTTCCTCCTCACCTGGTTCCTCTTCATCACCTGGTTCCTCTTCATCACCTGGTTCTTCACCTGGTTCTTCACCAAGTTCTTCCTCCCCTGGTTCTTCTTCCTCCCCTGGAGGCTCCTCCAGGATCTGCTGGGAAAAGCTGGGGTCGCAGGCCCTCCCCCGCAGCCCCTCCATGGCCACACCTGGAACCTGGGACAGGTGAGAGGGTGAGAGGAGACACCGGGGAGGGGACGGGCCTGGGATCCCCCTGAGCCGAGCTTGGGGACCCTCAGAGCTGGGCTTAGGGATCCTTTTGGGACCCCCCCTGAGCTGGGCTCGGGGATCCCGTAAACCGATATAGGGATCCCCTTGGGCACCCTCTAGGCTGGGCTTGGGGACCTCCCAAGCTGGGTTGGGGGACCATCTGAGCTGAGACTCCTCCCAGTATGTCCCAGTCCCCTCCCTGCATGTCCCAGTCCCTCCCAGTCCTCTCCCGGTGTATCCCAGTATCCCTAGTTCCTTCCAGTCCCCCTCAGTCCATCCCAGTCTCTCTCAGTCCCCCCAATCTCCTCCCAGTCCTCCTATATCCCATCCCAGTCCCCCCCAGTCCATCCAAGTTCCATCCCAGTCCCCCCCAATCCCCTCCCAGTCTCTTCTTGTCCCCCCCAATCCCCTCCCAGTCTCTCCCAGTTCCCCCCAATCCCCTCCCAGTCTCTCCCAGTCCCCCCCAATCCCATCCCAGTCCCTCCCAGTTTCTCACCCGGCACCGTCGCCGCCCCCGGAGCCGCTTCCGGCCGCGCTCGTGTGCGGTGACGTCACCTCCGGGGAGGGGTCTGGGGCGGGACTGGGAGGGATTGGGACACACTGGGAGGGACTGGGGTAGGCTGGGATGGCACTGGGACATGCTGGGAGGGACTGAGAGGGGAATGGGCCATACTGGTCTGAACTGGGCCACAGTGGTCTGAATCCCAGAAAACTGCCACCCTCCCAAGGCCCCTTTACTCTTCTTTTTCCTCATCCCGGAGGATTTCGCCCCAAATCCCACAGATTCCCGGCCCGTTCCCACTTCTGTTCCCTCCCACCCTCCTCCCTGATGACCTTTGGAAAACAGGGAATCGTTTCACCGCTGGAATTTCCGCACTTTTTTGGCTTCAAAGGTCCCGGGAGCCTCCGGAGCCTCCTGCAGGTTTCAATCCCGAGGGATTTTCGGGAGACCCAGCGGGCACTGCTGGAAAACCAGGTTGGTTTTCCCTTTTTCCACGCGATTTCCCACCTTTTTTCAGGGAATTTTATCCCATTTCCGTTTTATATTTCCCATAAAATCCCGCTTTCTGTTTGTTTATAAATTCCGGAGCTCCCAAGTTTTTCCTCTCCCTCCTTTTCCCGCGGGATTTCCCGTCGCTTTGCCTTCCCTCACGTCGCTTTTCCAACATTTCGGGATTTGCCCTGAAATATTTGGGTATTCTCGGTTATCCTCTCGGGAAACCGAAAGGAATTTTGACACCGTGACGTCATGGGGGAGGGGTTGAAAAGGGGCCAAAACGGGGAAAAAAAAATACCAAAAAAACTGCGGATAAAAAAACTCCAAAGTTTCCAGGACGGCCTCGTTTTCCTGGGAATTGCCACTGAGAAAAAGGACCCCCTGGAAAAAGGGAATTCCCGGGAGATTTCCCCGTTTACCCTTTTCCCCCCTCTTTTTCCTTTTCCACCCTTTTTTTCCCCTTTCCCATTTTTCTCTCTTTCCCCCTTTTTTTCTCTTTTCCCTTCCCTCTAAATCCAGAAAGGAACCCACAGAACAACTTACAAAAACCGGGAACAATTTGTTGGAGCAGATCCAGCAGCTCCAGAGCTCAGGAGCAGGACCCAATCCCATGGATTTCCCATTCCCACCTGGGATTTTTCCTTCCCATGCAGGAATGGGGCCCTGGATCTGGATCCTCTCCATCATCATGTTGTTCTCCAGACTCCACCCCACAGCGGGTAATTTTGTGGGATTTCGTGGATTTATTGAGCTTGAAAAAGACCCTGAGGATCCCCAGAGAGCTTCTGGAATTCTTTGGGATTCGACCTTCCAAATGATTCCATCAGGGGAACTCAGGGAAGTTAATTTGGGATTTTTTTGGGGGGTGGAGGGAATTTTTGGCTCCTGATAAATTCCTTGGCTCCTTTTGTTTTGTTCCCACCTGGCAGGAATTATCCCAGTAATTCCAGCTGCCTTGGAGAGGGGGGAAAACCAGGATATTCTTCTGGAGCTCCTGTGTCCTAATCTTCCATAGGGAGCTTCCATGGCCCGCTGCTTGTCCTGGATGGGTTGGAAGACTCCGGAATCCGCCTCAAGTGCCTCTCGGAGCGGCTCTTCTCTGAAGTCCAGGTGCTGTGGACAGATGGGAAAGGCAGGAATATCACCGGGAATCCCCTGAACACAGACACAGCCGGGAATGCCGGGAGCTCCATCGTCCTCACACCGGCATCTGGGAATGCCGTGTCCTGCAGGATCGTCGACAGCCTCAGGAAAACATCCACGGAATCCTCCGTTGTCATCGCCGGTGAGGGGGGAAAACAGGGATCTGGTGCTGCTTTTCCCGGGAATCCCCAATTTTCTGTGGGATAATCAATCAATTTCCAGTTCTGTACTGGAATTTCCTGCTTTTCCAGCCACAGGAAACTTCCCAAATCATCCCAAGATTGGTGGTGTTTTGAGGGAGAGTCTGGGGATGCAAAATTCCCGGTTTTAGGGATGCAAAATTCCCGGGTTGGGAATCCACATTCCCTCCACTCCGGATGTGCCCCCATATCTCATCAGGACATTCACCACTGGAAGATTCCCAGCCCCTGGGAAGGGGGTTTGGGAGAAGGTCCCTGCCAACCCAACCATTCCGTGATTCCAGGGTCAGGGCGATATTCCAAGGGAATAACGGATCCCCTGGGTTGTTTTCCAGAGAGTTTCTTCCCGGCCATCTCCCCCTGGCTACCGGCTTTTGTGATGATCCTGCTCTTTGGAATATTCCTGGTCCTGGCAGCTGTTTATAAACTCCGGAGTAAGTTCCTTATTTCCCTTCCCTTTCCTTCCCAAACTTTCCCAAACTTCCCTTTCCCTGCTTTTCCCTTTTCCCCCCTTTTCCCCCTTCTCTTTTTTCCCCTTTCTTTCCCTTCCCCCCCTTTTTCCTCTTTTCCCATTTTCCTCTTATTCCTCCCCTTTTCCCCCTTTTTTCTTTTTTCCCCCTTTTTTCCTCCTTTTTTCCCCCTGTTTTCCTCCTTTTTCCCCCTTCACAGGAAAGCCTTACTTGGAAAAAATCACAAGTTAACCGACATTCCCCTTTCCCCATTTTCCCACAGTCAACAAAAAGGCGACGGATCGGGAAAGTGAGTAAAACCATTCATTTAATTAATTAACTTAATTAAACCTCAGGTTAATGCTCAGTTCCATTGGGAACATCAGGAAAATGGGAATTTTTGGCCATTGGGATCAACCACAGGGGAAATAATCCCATTTTTCGGAATGTTTTATGGCAAAGGCTCCAAAAAATTGGGATTTTCTGACCTAATTTTGTGGCCATTTCTCCCAAAAATCCCTAAAAAAAAAAAAAACAAAACCAAAAAAACCTAAGCATTGGGAATTTTTAAATTAATAAGTTTATAATTAAATTTATAAATAAATTTAAAAATTAATTTTTTTGTGCTCTAAAATCTTCCTCTTTTCCCCAGAAAACGCCCAAAAGCAAATTCAGGAGGGTGAGTGGAAATAAAAAGTGATGTTTTTCCTCGGCAATTTCTGTCTTCAAATTTTTTTAATTAATTAAAAAAAATTGCATCAAACCTGTCAAGAAAATCAAATTAAAATTACCTTGGACCCAGAAAATCAGAGACTGTTTAAAAAAAACCAGTGGAAATGTCGGAAAAATGGGGGAAATTTGGTGTATTTTCGGGGAAAAAAAGGGTAAAAAATGTAATTTTTAATATTTCAACCCTTTCAGACATCGAGGACCTCAAGATGGAGCTGGGTAAGGGCTGAGCTCGGGACTAAGGGTTTGTTAGACTCAACCTAAGTCTTTGTTAGACTGAGACTATTTATTGGAGTCATTCTGATTTTTTAGATGGGGGGGATTGTCCTGAATTTTCTTCCATTTTCCTCATTTTCTCCTTTGTTTTCCAGAGGAAGTGCAGGAAAAATTCCAGAAGGGTAAAAAATCCATTCCATCCCCAAATTCCCAGAATTCCCCTCCTTTCCCATTCCCAAATCCCGATTTCCTTTTCTTTCCCCGTAGAAAACCAGGAGATGGAGGCAAAAATCGGTGAGAAAATTCCACAGCTTGGGGAATTTCAGGATTTTGGGGCTCAGGAAAAAAAACACTTTGAGGGGAAAAATTGGGGCCATTTTGAGGGCTGGGGCAAGTGACACACCTGGGACAGGTGACACGGGTGACACATGTGCCCCACCTGGCCCAGGTGCCCCTTTCCCAGCAGGACAGTGACGGAATTTCTCTCCTTCCAGAACAAATCCAGGCCCAACTTGGTGAGTTGGACCTGACCCCGAATCCCCAAAACCCACATCAGTTATGCAAAACTCATGCAAATGAGCTGCTGTCATGGTAATTAATTAATTAGCATTAATTAGTTGCTCATTTCCCTGCAGAGTTCAGACGTGCCCAGAGCAACGCAGGTGAGTCGAGGCCTTCCTCTTCCTCTTCTTCCTCTTCCTCTTCCTCTCCTTCTCATCCTCCATTGTCACATTAAATTATACACAATCCCCAAATTTTATATCATTTTATATCCTTTTATATAATTTCTCCCATTTTTCCCATTTCCCATTGCTTTCTGTAATTACTTTTCCGTAATTCCCCATAAATCCTCGGCTTTCCCCCCTTTCCCAGTCCCTCTGACCCTGGATGAGCTCTGCAAACATCCCGAACTCTCCCTCCGGGATCAATACCGGGTCGTTTCCTGCTCCGCCGCCACCGAGCAGCTCCACCCCAAACCTGTCGTCGTGTCCAAGGAATCCTTTTCCCGAGGGAAGCACTACTGGGAAGTGGAGGTCGGGGCCGGATCCAGCTGGGAGCTGGGGGTGCTGGCCGAGGAGATCCGGGATTCCCTGCAGAATGGCGGGATGGTGCTGCCGCAGGAGCGGGAGCAGGTGCTCAGCCTCAGCTATTCCCGGGGGGAATTCAGCATTCCCGGGGGCCAGAATTGCGGGCCCTGCCCGGTGCTCGGGGTTTTCCTGGATCAGGAATCCCACAACCTCTTCTTCTTCGACGTGGAAGGGAAGAGCCTCCTGGCATCGCTTCCCTTGAGGTTTTCTGGAAATCTCTTCCCGTTTTTCAGCCCTGGCTCCGACGGGAAGGGGTTGGGAATTCGCTCTGTGGGGGGTTGAGTCACATGACCCCATTTGATGGGGCCAGGGAGTGATTAATGGGTTAATAATTAGCATTAATTAATAAATTTGTAAAGGGGTTGTGGTATCGTGAACTTATTTATTTAACCTTCCCATTCCTTCCCATTCCCTTTTCCATCATTTTCTCCCCACGCTCCCACCCTTTCCCCAATCCCTGCTCAAAGTCCCTTCAGCGGGAGCGGGATTGGCACTGGGTGGCTCCCGATCCCTTCCCCCCGGGACACGAACGGGAAGAACATTCCCTGCCGTTCCCCCACGGTGCTCAGATCCAGCCTCTCCAGGAGCTCCCTGGTCTCCACGTCGTAGAATTCCAGGCGCTCCCAGTCCAGGTCCAGGAAGACACCGAGGACAGAGCCACTCCCACGGACCTTCCCGAGCCCGCGGGATCCACCGCTGGAGAAGAGCTCTCCCTGGGATCGACGCAGAGCCCAGGAATCCCGCCAGGGAATGGGCCCGTCCCCGTATCCCGTGTTTTCCCACAGCACTCCCAGCGCCCAGTCCTGCTCCTGGCCCAGCTCCAGCTCCCAGTAGTGCTTCCCACTTCCAAAGCCTTCCTGCCCCACGCGCACCGGGAATGTGGGTGCGGATGCATCGGTCTCCCCACTCGGGAGCTCCAGGATCCGCTCCAGGGCATTCCAGGCCACGGGAACTGCGGGATGGGAGAAGGAGAAGCCATGGAATCCGTGAATCCCTGAATCCCCAAATCCCAGATTCCCAGAAGCCACAAATCCCTGAACCTCTGAATCCCCAAATCTCCAAATCCTCAAATCCCTGAATTCCCAAATCCCAGAATTCCCAAATCCCTGGATCCCCAAGTGGCTGAGGTTGGGAAGGCCCCCAAGATCCCCCTGGATCTCTCCCATCCTGGGATTTTCCAGGACACAAATCCCTCTCCCACTTTCCATCTGTCCTCTCAGGAATTGTGTCCTGATCCCACCCTGGCCTTGGATGCCTTCCAGGACTCCCTTTTCCCATCATTCCCAGCATCCCCATCCTTTCTCCATTCCCATTATCCAAGGCACATTCCCATTTTTCCTGCTCACCTGCATGGCTCCGGGCTTCCCAGAAATCTATGGAAAAACAACAGACATTGCTGCATTCCAGGTTTTTTGGTGGAATTTGATCCTTCCCAGGACTGGGAAAACCCTTTGGATCTCCCAAAAATCCCATTTAACTCCCAAATCCAAGGAATTTCCACAATCCTGTGGTTCTCACTCACCCAGCTCTGCCTTCAGTCGACCTGCAAGGAAAAGATACTCCAGGCATTTTTGTTTGGATTTCCTATTTTCCCCCAATTTTCCCCATTTTCCCCAGTTTTTCCCATTTTTCCCATTTTTTTTCCTCATTTTTCTTATTTTTTCCCATTTTCCCCAACTGGAACAACCCCCAAGAGTCCCTTTTTTCCCAGTTTTTCCCATTGTTTCCATTCTTTCCAAGTTTTCCCAACTGGAACAACTCCCAGGAGTGGAAAACAAGGATATTCCTCCCCATAAATTGATATTTCACCGCATTCATTAACTTTAAATCCAGGGATAACACAGATATTATCGGGACTTCTCATCCTATTGTTTCTAGAGATGACCCAGAGACAAAAAAAATGTAAATTTATGCAAATTTATGCAAACACAGTCCCTTACCAAAGCGTTTCTTGAAGTGGATCTTGGCTAGAAAAAGAAAAGGGCAGAAATTGAGGGAGGGGAAAATTCCAAGGAAAACAAGGAAAATATCCATGGGAAAGGATTTTGATGGTGGAAGATTTGGGCTTGGATTCCGGGATTTCAGGGGTCTTTTCCAGCCCAAGTGATTCCATGAAATCCCAAGGAAGAAGAAGGGGAAAGCTGTGCCTGGATCACCCCTGGGGGTTAATTAATCACTTTCAATTAATAGGAAGTTTATTAAACCAAGGATCGTTTTTCCCAGGGAGTCTTATATGGGAATGGGATTTACCCGCTCGTTTCTTGGCTTTCTCTCCGTCTGGAGGTTCCGGACGTGGAATCGAGAGAATAATCAGGAATAATGTTAATATTTAATAATAGATATTGTTAATAATTATTAATATTTATTGTTAATGTTGTTCTGGAGATGCCTCCCAGAGTTAAAGTGAAAAGGGGGAAAAAGGGATGGGAAAAGGGAAGGGGAAAGGGAATCTCTTACCCAACACCGACTTCACCTTCTTTTTTTCTGGAAAAGAGAGGACACGGAATTTTGGCTCCCAAAAATCCCAGTTTGGGAACTTCCCTAATATTTGGCATCAGACATTTCCCGTTTCTTGGAGGATTTTTTACCTTCTTCCCTTTCAAGCTTCACTTTCACTGAAAAACAAGGGAAATTAATCCAAATGGGAATTTTACATGGAATTTTTCCTTCTCCCGCCACAGTGAGATTTGTGAAATGAACTTAGACTTCTGATTTAACTAAAATTTATTTTATTTGAATTAAATTAAATAAAACTCAACTTTGTTTAACCTCATTTAATTAATTTTAATTTCATGTTTCAGATTAATTTAATTTCCTTTTAGTTTAATTTAATTTTAAAATAATATTTAAAAACATAAAATAAAAATAAAACAAAAATTAAATTAAATTAAATTAAAGGCCTCAAAACCTTTGGATGCAACTGCTCCAGGATTTATTAGAAATACAATTAAGTAATTTAAATATGGGTAAAATAAATCTATAAATAGAATCAAAATAGTTTTAATAAATATAAATAATATAATTAATATAAATAATTGACCTTAATTCCTCATCACTCACCTGCACTGGCATTTTTCTTGTGGCTCCCTGGTCAAAAAAAGCAGGAAAAAAGCCCTTTAATCCCATGGTTTTTTTGCACTTAAATGGGCTCCGAGTCATCATCCAGGATTTAATCCCACCGGGAACACCCTCGGATTGACTTCCCAAGGAATTCCAGGACACGGAGTGAGGAATTCCCCACCTTTTTCAGGTTCCAATTCCAGAATTTGGTCACTCTGTTCATTTTTTAATTTGATTTGTTGTTTTTATTTTACCCAGATTTCCCTCGGGAATTGTTTTTCATTCCAGGGGATTTTTCCCCCGGGATTTTTCCCAGCACTTACTCCTCAAGAGGCAAAACACAGCGGAAATCAGGAGCAGGTTGAGGCCCAAAAGAGCCAGGAAAAGGCTCAGCCAGGAGGAGATGGAAGGGAGGAAAACATCTGGGAAAAGGTGAGAAAAGGAGCGACATTCCATTAATTATTTTATGCTAATGATTTTAAAAGTTATTAATAATTAAGGAGATGACTGCTGGAATTTGGAGCAGGGAAAAGCAAGAGCCTCGATCCCGCTTTTTAAAGAGAAAACCAACGGATCCAACGCGTTCCCAATCCCTATTTTAATTCAGCTCCAACATCTTGGAGAAGGGACCAGGAAAAGCCTCGATCCCACTTTTTATGGACTTCTTGGAATGCCAAACCAACCAGGAATGAGGCGGAAGAGGATCAGGGGATTTCTCCCATCAAGGATCTTGGAATGGAGCCGATCCTGGGGGTGATTCCAGACCCACCTGATATGCGGATCCGGGATTCCCGTGTGACGTTGAGCCGGGGGTTGACGATCCTGCAGGAAACTTCCCAGTCGGATCCGGGCGGGAGGGTCATGGAAGTGTCAACACGGAACAACCCTGACGGCTCTGGCGCCATCCTTGGGCTGGAAAATTCCTTCCAGATCTTTCCTTGGCCATCCAGCCAAAGAATTTCGGGATTCGGGAACCAGCCTGAGGCTTGGCAGGAGAGGCCGAGGTCGCTTTTCCGGGAGCTCAGGACAATGGTGGGAATGTCACCGACGGCTGCGGAAAATATATAAAATATAAAACCCACAGAACATAAAAATATAAAATGTAAAAATTTATTTAAAATACTTAAAAATGCGTCAAAAAAACCCCATAAAAATTTTGGGCCATTTTTTTTTTTAAAAAGGACTGGAAGGATCCCAGAATTCTCACCTGCCACTTCCAGCTCCACCGACACCTCCTGGGACACATCCTGGAATGACACGTGGCAGGTGTAGGATCCTTGATCGGAGATCCCAACATTCCTCAGTCCCAAGGACACATTCCCAGCCCGGAATTCCCTGGGGAAAAACTCTACCCGGCCCTGGAACCTCCCGTCCCCCTCCTCCTCCTCCTGGCTCTTCCCATCAAAACTGCCCACGGGGATCATTCGGGAATCGTTGTGGAACATCCAGTGGACGGAGAAAACTTCGGGAATGGGGTCCTGGCTCAGCCAGCAGGGCAGCACAACCCACTCCCCGATGATCCCGACGACGGGAATCCTGGGAGAACTCACCCACCGACCTGTTTCAGGACAAAACATTGTGGTTCATTCCCAGTTATCCGCATCAGGTTTTCATGGAATTACGTCGGGCAACCAACAGAACCAGGTCAGAGGGAGAGGAATCCAGAGGAAATCCAGGGAAAACAGCATGGAATGCTCGTGGGATTTGAGATCCCTGGATTCATCCTTCGTTGTTTCAAACCTTTGGGCATTTCGGTTGGAAAAATCATGGAAAAATGGGGGGGAAAACTGATCCCCTGGGGGCATCTTCCAGCCCCGAGCACCCTCTGGATAAAGACACTTTTCCAAGGTTTTTAAAGGAATTTCAGCAGAAATCTGGTGTTTTAGGGAAATATGTCCCAAATACATCCCAAATGTATCCCAAATGGAATTGTCTTCACCTGCGGCCAAGTGGGATCCCCGTTGGAATGTCAGGATTGGGAGCAATGTCGACCACCAGACCCAGGAATCCATCGATGTCCCGGAATCTCCCGGAATTCCTTCAACCCCTTCGCACATTCCACGGGAAAGAACAAGAGAATCAAGGGATGAAATAACAGGAAAAAATATCTGGGAATTTATGGATGGAGGGATTGGGGTTCTCAAGGAAAAGAAGGTTCCGGGTGTTTTCCTTCCCTGATTCCCCGCGGAATTTAAATCCGTGAAGGGGCATTGAAGGGAATTCTGGGATTTCATTGATAGGCCCTTTTCCAAGGACTTTTCCCACCAATCCCCGCTCCCAGGGAAGATAAACAAGGAGCAAATTGGGTTTAAATTGGGATTTAATCCTGAATTCAACCTGATTTCCTGGGAATTCTTGTGCTTTTTCCCACATCTCCAATCCCTGATAAAATCAGGAGGCACCAGGGATTGGAAAGTGGGAGTTACGGTCCCACCTTCATTCCTGACCATTCAAAAAATGAATTTATTCCAGTTAAATCAGTTTATTCCGGTTAAATTCATTTATTCCAGTTAAAAAAATCAATTTATTCCCATTAAAAAATCAACTTGTTCCAGATAAACCAATTTCTAGAAGTGAATTCATGGATTTTTCTGACCGGGAATTTCTTACCAGAGCAGGAAGGACCTGAAGGCTCCTCCGGCGTCAGGATGGGGAGAACTTTGTCCCCAGATTTTATATTTTTATGGCCCCTGAAAGTCCTGATTTGCATTTTCCAAAGGGGCTGGACATGGAAAAAGGGAAGTGGGAATTCTGTAATAGATTAGGGTTATATTTGATATATTATTTTATGCATTGTATGAGAGTATATATTGTATTAGACTATATAATAAACTATAAATTATATATAATATCTAATATAATTATATATTAAATATATAAGGTTACTTTATTATCATTATAAATATAATAATAAATATATAAAATATATTCGTGTTATTTTTATATATTATAATACGTATGATGCTATGTATTCTATTACAGTATATATTATACTATAAATTATATTTAATATCGAATATAATCATATATTGACCATATATTATTTATCATTATTATTTATGATAATAATAAATAATTGTATTTTGAAACACGCTCCGAAATCCCTCCCCCGGCACAATCCCAGAGGAATCATTGCCCTCGAATGATTCCTGCCCAAAACACGAAGATTTCTCCCCAAAACTCCGTGATTTTTCCCAGATCCTCGGGATTTCAGCAGAAATAGCTCCCGGCACAGTCAAGTCTCCGGAGCCCGGATAGCTCAGTCGGTAGAGCATCAGACTTTTAATCTGAGGGTCCAGGGTTCAAGTCCCTGTTCGGGCGCCTCTCTTTTTCCCGCTCCCGGCGCATCCCGGGGGTCTCTTCCCTGTTTTCCGCCGCTCCTCTCCCGTGGGAAGGTCGCGGGGTCTCTTTTTCGTGGCGGAGGGAACGGCGCGGAGGGGTCTGGAATGGGCACGGGCGGCGGCGCGAGGCGGTCCCATGGTGTAATGGTGAGCACTCTGGACTCTGAATCCAGCGATCCGAGTTCGAATCTCGGTGGGACCTCGTCCTCTTTTTGGACACCCCCCCTCCCCGCCCCGCGCCGTGTCCCGTTTTAGGGGCGGGGGGCAGAAGGGGGTCCCGGCTCGCTGTGGCGTTTGGGAAGTGCAGGGGGCACTCACCTGGGGACTCCGTGCCCCGAGTGCGTCACGCGCGTGGGTGTGACGTCACGGCTACTCTTCCCCCTTTTGGGATCGGGGTGTGACGCCTCAAAAGAGACCTCGCGTGACCCTAATCTGAGGTCTGTGTGTGATACCCCACGTGTGACACCCCCCGGAGGATCCCGGGGGACGCCACAGACACTTTGCGGACAGTGTGTGACATCCCACCTGTGAGTGCCCGACCCCCTGAGCAGAGAGAGCCGAGTGGCCAGGACGGACTGACTGAGGGACAGACAGACAGACAGAGGGACAGAGGCTGGACAGAGCGACAGGAGGGGGACGGAGGGGACAGAGCGACAGGTTGGGGACAGGAGCCAGATCGAGAGACAAAATGGGGCAGAGAGGACCGAGGCCGGACAGAGGGACAAGAAGGGGACAGGAGGGGGACAGAGGGAGCAGAGGGACAGTTATGGGGGCAGAGGGGACAGAGCGACATAACCCGTGAGGCCGCAGGTAGCAGAGCCACACCCAGGGACCGGGAACGCGAAAACTGAGAGGGAGGGGAAAAAAAAAAAACCAAGCCCCGGCACAAAAGAGGAAGCAGGGAGCACAAAGCAAAGCAAAGCAAACAAATCCCGAGGGAGCAACGAACTCCCGGCCCCGCCGGGGCCAAAGGTGCACCCGGCCCGGCCCCGCGGACCTTTGGCCACCTCTGGCCACCCTTCAGTGGCCATGGCGGTGCTGCTGGGGCTGCTAACGGCCGCGCTGGCCGGGCTGGCCCTGCTGGCCCTGCTGCTCGCCCCCCCGTTCCTCTGGGACGACCTGGTGGCCGCTGTCAGCATGGCCAGGTCGGCGCTGCGCTGCCGCCGCCGCTTCGCCCGCAGCCCCCCCGAGACCCTTCTGGACGTGTTCCTGCTCCACGCGCGGCGGCGGCCGCGGCAGCCCCTGCTCCGCTTCCAGGACGAGACTTATACCTACGAGGACGTGGATCTCAGGAGCAACCGGGCGGCCCGGGTCCTGCAGCAGCACCTGGGGCTCAGCCCCGGCGGCACGGTGGCCGTGTTCCTGCCCAACTCGCCCACCTACGTGTGGACGTGGCTGGCGCTGGCCAAGCTGGGCTGTGCCATGGCCTGCGTGAACACCAACGCGCGGGGAAAGGCGCTGCGGCACGCGCTGGAAGCTGCTGGGGCCACCCTGCTGCTCACCAGCCACGGTGAGAAGGGGCGGAGGGGATGTTTGAGGGGCTGCGGAGACACAGGGGGATGTGGCCACCAAGGTTACCCTGGTCCTTGCCAGCTCTGGTGAGAGGGGATGGAGGGGACATTCAGGGGGCTATGGGGACACAGGGGGATGTGGTCACCAAGGTCACCCTGGTCCTCACCAGCCCTGATCTCAGCCATCCTCGCCAGCCCCGGTGTCCACACATGTGTCAGGGTCTGCACGTGTCCACACGTGTGTCAGGGTCTGCACATGTGTCTGTGTGTCTGTGCATGGGTTTGTCCGTGTGCCCATTATGGGGTCTCTCAGGTGCCCATTTGGGAATCCTTCAGGTGCCTATTTGGGGGTCCTTTGGCTGCCCATTTGCGGTCCCTCATGTCCCCTACCCTGTCACCTCCTGTCCCCCCAGACCCTGCTGCCCCGTGACCCACCGTGTCCCCCCATGACCCCCCATGTCCCTCCAGAGCTCCAGGTGGCTGTGGAAGAGGTTCTCCCGGACCTGCAGAGGTCCGGGGTCCGCGTGTTCTACCTGAGCACTTTGTCGCCCACCCCGGGGGTCCCAGCCCTGCTCCCTAACATCGAGGCAGCCTCCTCGGACCCTGTGCCCGCCCAGTACCGCGCCGGCATCACCGCCACCTCCAAGGCCATGTACATCTACACCTCTGGCACCACCGGTGAGAGGGAGCTGGGAACCGCCGGGAACCGCTGGGAGACGGAGCTGGGGGGACAAGGGGGAGGGAGGTCTGGGAAGGTTGAAGGGGTCTCTTGTGGGGTCTTTCTCCAGCTGCGAGCGTGGTGGGTCCACCTGGGGCAGGAACATCCCTTTGGGATGTTTGGGGTCATCTGGAGGTGTTTGGGGTCAGCTGGGGATGTTTGGGGTCAGTTGATGATATTTGGGGTCAGTTTGGGATTTTTGGGTCCCCAGGGCTGCCCAAGGCCGCGGTGGTGACGGAGCTGAAGCTGATGATGGTTGCCAGCCTGGCCCGCATGTGTGGGCTGTGCCGCGATGACGTCGTGTACACGACGCTGCCCCTCTACCACTCGGCCGGGCTGCTCGTCGGCATTGGCGGCTGCCTCGATCTCGGTGCGGGAGAGCCTGGCCCCGCAGGAACAGGGAGGGGAGGGAGGGATAAAGGGAGGAACTGTGGATGGAGGAGGGATGGGTGGAGGGAAGGATGGATAGGAGATGGGTGGAGGGATAAAGGGAGGGAGGGAATGAGGGAGGGCAGGATGGAAGGATGGATGGATAGATGGATGGATGGACTGACAGACGAAAGGATGGATGGAAGAATGGATGGATGGATAAAGGATGGATAAATGGAGGGATGGATGGAGGGAGGGATGGACAGACAGACAGATGGCTGGGCGTGTGGACGAAGGGAAAAGCAAGGAGGGCCGGGGTCACCCCCACCTGGTCGTGCCCCACCCCAGGAGCCACATGTGTCCTGAGGAGCAAGTTCTCGGCCTCCCAGTTCTGGGCTGACTGTCGGAGGTACAACGTCACCGTCATCCAATATGTGGGGGAGCTCATGCGCTACCTGTGCAACACGCCCCCGGTGAGCCCCAAAAACTGCCCTCAGAACTGCCCCAAAAACTGCCCCAAAACTGCCCCAAAACCCACCCCAGATCCACCCCCAAAACTACCCCAAAACCCACCCCAAACCCACCCAAACCACCTCAAACCCATCACAACCCCCCCGCCCCCCCCAGCGCCCCGATGACCGGGAGCATGGGGTGCGCCTGGCCCTGGGCAACGGGATGAAGGCAGAGGTGTGGAAGGAATTCCTGCGGCGCTTCGGGCCCGTAACCGTCTGGGAATTCTATGGCGCCACTGAGGGCAACGCCGGCTTCATCAACTACACCGGCAAGGTCGGGGCCGTGGGCAGGGCCAACATTTTCCTCAAGGTGAGAACTGGGGGTTTTGGGGTCAGCTGGGGGTGGTTGGGGTCATCTGGAGTTGTTTGGGGTCATTTGGGGTGTTTGGGGTCATTTGGGGTGTTTGGGGTCAGTTAGGGATGTTTGGGGCTTATTTAAACAGATTTAAATAAGATTTAGACTTAAGGTTTAGACTGAAAAATCTAAACCTAAATTTAGACCTAAAGATTTGGAATTACAGGTTTAGACTTGCAGAGCTGGACTTGAAGGTTTTAAAGATTTAAACTTACAGACTTAGACTTAAAGATTCGGACTTCTAGACTCAAAGACTTAGACTAACTCAAAGACTTAGACTGACTAAAAGACTTAGACTGACTCAAAGGCTTAGACCAACTCAAAGATTCAGACTTAGACATTTCTGATCCGGCCCGATCGAACCCAAGCAGTTTTTAAGCTCCAGGACATTGGGATTGGGAGGCCGGGAGGGGAAAGGCCCAATCCCAGCAGGTCCGACCTGGCCTCTCCTACCCCTGGCCCAGGTTTTAATGCCAGGTTTACCTCCCCATGCCCTCCCAGCCCTTCGCGCCCTTCGAGCTGATCAAGTACGACGTGGCCGCGGATGAGCCCGTGCGGGACGAGCGCGGGCTCTGCATCCCCGTGGGGCCCGGTAAGAGCCGGGCCTTGGGCGGGGGGGGCACCAAAACCACCTTCTCGTGGCCACCAAAATGCCCTTCGGGCGGCCTAAATTCCCCCCGGCCCCCTCCCAGGTGAGACGGGGCTGCTGGTGGTGAAGATCACGCGGAACACGCCGTTCCACGGCTACGCCGGAGATGTTGCCAAGACAGAGAAGAAGGTCCTGCGGGATGTCCTGGCCAAGGGTGACGCCTTCTTCAACAGCGGTGACCTCCTGCTGATGGACCACCAGCGCTTTATCTACTTCCAGGACCGCGTGGGGGACACCTTCCGGTAATTCCAGCCCGTGCATTGCCAGCGGTGGGCGCCGGGCCCCGAGCTCCCGGCTCACGGCACTGCCCCTTCCTCCTCCTCCTCCTCTCCAGGTGGAAAGGGGAGAACGTGGCCACGACAGAGGTGGAGGCCACGCTGGCCACGGTGGGGTTCATCCAGGAGGTCAATGTCTATGGCGTGGCCGTGCCCGGTGAGTCCAGCCCGCGGCTGCCTGGATGGGTAGGGGAGGACATGGGGCCTGGTAGCCCAATTTGGGTGTCCAGGGTTGTTTTGGGGCGCAAAACAACCCCCCCAAGGAGCCATCAGGAGTGGTAAAATGGGGCTTGGTGGCCCAATTTGAAGGACATGGTTGCCCCAGGTGACCCTGGTGGCCCCAGGTGATCCCTGGTGGCCCCAGGTGACTCAGGTGGCCCCCGGTGCCGTCATCAGGGTGCGAGGGCCGCTGTGGCATGGCCGCTGTGCGACTCAAGGACGGGGCCACCTTCGACGGGGACACCCTGTACGCCTTCACGCAGGACACACTGCCCACCTACGCCGCCCCCCGCTTTGTCAGGATCCAGGTCAGCACGGGGGGGTCTGGGGGCTTGGGATTGGGGGGGGGTTGGCCGCAGGAGGAGGGTGATTCAGCAGCACCAGCGCCCGGTTCCAGTCACGGCATGGTGGAACCAGGGAATGGTTTGGGCTGGAAGGGACCTTCAGGCTCATCCAGTTCCAACGGGGGGCTCACCCTATGCCAAGGGGTGGGATCAACCCGTGCCAAGGGGTGGGATCAACCCCCGCCAGCACTCAGACAAGGCCCCGAGACCCCCCGTTTCCGATGTCCCTCGTCCCCAGGACGCCCTGGAGATCACAGGCACCTTCAAGCAGTGCAAGAGCAACCTGGTCCGGGAGGGCTTTGACCCCCAGCTGGTCAAGGATCCACTGTTCTTCCGCGACGATTCTCAGCAATCCTACGTTCCGCTGACCCAGGCCACCTTCACCGCCATCCAGAACATGAGGCTCAGCCTGTAGCAGCCTTGGGCTAATCAACAAGGCTAATTAGGGGCTAATCAGGCACTGTGGGCTGGCCTGGGGGGTTATCCTGGCCCAGCATGTCCCCAACGTGGAAATTAAACCCTTAATTCCCACTTTTTTTGGGTGCTGGGCTGGTTTTTAGGGATTGATCCCCCCTCATTTTCACTCCTGGAAGGGTCAGAGATGTCCCAGATCTTCCTGGATCTGGAACCACCAAACCTGCTCCTGTCCCCACCTTGGGCTCCTCGAACCACCTGAACTCATCAATCTGGAACAAATCCCAGTTATTCCTCCCCAAACCATCCCGGGAGGGGTGGGCAGGGCCCCCCCACACCCTGGAAACCAGGGAATGGTTTGGGTTGGAAGGGACCTTAGAGCCCATCCCACTCCACACAATTCCATGGGCAGGGACATCTTCCACTGTCCCAGGCTGATCCAACCTGGCCTGGGAAAATTCCAGGGACCAGGCAGCTGCAGCTTCCCTGGGAATTCCATTCCAGCCCTCATAGGGTGGGATTTCTTCCCCCTATCCCACCTAAACCTCCCCATTTCCAGCAGAAAGCCCTTCCCTGTGTCCTGTCACTCCTGTCCCAGCTCCTGCTCGCACCTGGAATTCCGCTCACCACCTTCACCGGCAAGACTTTCCACCTCAAACTCCTCCTGGAAACTCCTAAAAACTCCCAGAAACTCCCATAAATTGCGGTAAATCCCCAGAAATTCCCAAAAACCCCCCACAAACTCTGCAAGGAAAAGGTGAAATCTTTATTTACAGC
>JAWWLV010000078.1:4487008-4499687 GCA_035041135.1 Platyrinchus mystaceus
TCTGGGATGGGATGGGATGGGATGGGATGGGGGGTCTGGGATGGGATGGGATGGGGGGTCTGGAATGGGACAGGGGGGGTGAGGCAGGGACAGGATGGGGGGTCTGGGGTGGGATGGGGGAGTCTGGGATGGGATGGGATGGGATGGGATGGGGGGTCTGGGATGGTTGCTCCAAGCGTCCAACCCGCCCTTGGGCACTTCCCCGAGGTTCTCACCAGTACTCCGGGTTCTCCATCTTCTCCAGGAACGTGTCCAGCTCGTCCTTGTTCCGGATGGGTTTGTAGATCTTCCTGCCGTCCAGGTCGTAGCCGATGTGTGGGAAGTCCTGGTACCACTCCATGGGGATGTTCCCCACCGTGTTCCGGATGTCCTGCGGGGGGAACAGAGGGGAGAGGTGGGAGGGAGACCCTGGGGAACCCCCCCAGGGCCTGAAGGGCCTCCAGGAGAGCTGGAGAGGGACTTGGGACGAGGGAGGGAGGGATGGGACACAGGGAATGGCTTCCCAGGGTTAGATGGGATATTGGGAAGGGATTCCCAATATATTCGTTCTATCCCATCAGTGGGATCCACGTTCCACCCCATCAGTGGGATCCACATTCCCTCCCATCAGTGGGATCCACATTCCATCCCATCAGTGGGATCCACAATCCATCCCATCAGTGGGATCCACATTCCATCCCATCAGTGGGATCCACATTCTATCCCATCAGTGGGATCCACATTCTATCCCATCAGTGGGATCCACATTCTGCCCCATCAGTGGGATCCACATTCTGCCCCATCAGTGGGATCCACATTCCCTCCCATCAGTGGGATCCACATTCCATCCCATCAGTGGGATCCACATTCCCTCCCATCAGTGGGATCCACATTCCCTCCCATCAGTGGGATCCCCATTCTATCCCATCAGTGGGATCCACATTCTGCCCCATCAGTGGGATCCACGTTCTGCCCCATCAGTGGGATCCACATTCTGCCCCATCAGTGGGATCCACGTTCTGCCCCATCAGTGGGATCCACATTCTATCCCATCAGTGGGATCCACAATCCATCCCATCAGTGGGATCCACATCCTCCCTCATCAGTGGGATCCACATTCTGCTCCATCAGTGAGATCCACATTCCCTCCCATCAGTGGGATCCACATTCTATCCCATCAGTGGGATCCACATTCCATCCCATCAGTGAGATCCACATTCCCTCCCATCAGTGGGATCCACCTTCTGCCCCATCAGTGGGATCCTCATTCCATCCCATCAGTGGGATCCACATTCCATCCCATCAGTGGGATCCACCTTCTGCCCCATCAGTGGGATCCCCACCCCCCCAGGGCAGAGCAGGGATCACTCCCTCCCGCCCCGCGTTTTCCGGGCAGCTCCAGCGGGCAGCTCCAGCTCCGGATCCTGCTCCAGTGGGTGGATCCAGCTCCAGCGGGCGGATCCAGATCCAGCTCCAGCTCCAGCGGGCGGATCCAGCTCCAGCTCCAGCGGGCGGATCCAGATCCAGATCCAGCTCCAGCGGGCGGATCCAGCTCCAGCTCCAGCAGGCGGATCCAGCTCCAGATCCAGCTCCAGGAGGCGGATCCAGATCCAGCTCCAGGGGGTGGATCCAGATCCGGATCCAGCTCCAGAGGGCGGATCCAGCTCCAGATCCAGCTCCAGGGGGCGGATCCAGCTCCAGGGGGCGGATCCAGGGGGTGGATCCAGCTCCAGCGGGCGGATCCAGATCCAGCTCCAGGGGGTGGATCCAGCTCCAGATCCAGCTCCAGGGGGCGGATCCAGCTCCAGCTCCAGGGGGCGGATCCAGCTCCAGATCCAGCTCCAGGGGGCGGATCCAGCTCCAGATCCAGCTCCAGAGGGCGGATCCAGCTCCGGATCCAGCTCCAGGGGGCGGATCCAGCTCCGGATCCAGCTCCAGGGGGCGGATCCAGCTCCGGATCCAGCTCCAGCGGGCGGATCCAGCTCCAGCGGCTCCAGCGGCTCCCGCAGCCCGTCCCCGTCCCGCCCCCGCGGTCACACCTCGCCCGGCTCTGCCGTCACTCAGCCGCACGTCTGGAAGTTGTTCTTGGATGGGCCCTGGGCATTCCTAGACGCACATTCCTGGCAGCCGGAGAGCCCCGTAGGAAAGAGCCTTCCCTTGAAAATATCCGGTCCACGTGGAGGGGAAAAGGGGACGGGGCGAGCGCGGCCCTCCCGCCCCCCCGTCCCGGCGTTCCCGGGGTGCGGGGGATCCCGGGATCCCGGCACCTCCCGAACCCCCAGGGGACCCCGGTCCCCATCCAGCAGCTCTGCGGGGGGGTCTCTGCACCCCCTGAAGTGCTTCCCATAGGAGCGGGATCCCAGAGGGTCCGGCACAAACGCCGGGAACTCGGCGGAGCCCGGAGCCAGGAATGTCATCCCGAGGGATGTCAGCAGGGAGGGGGGAGCTGAAGATCCCAAGAGAGGCAGGATCCAAAGGGACCAGGAGAGCCTTGGAGCAGGGAATGGGAGCGAGTCCTCCCCACTCCGCAGGCCAGTCCAGGTCCTAAAGCAGGGGACGGATCACAGCGAGGAATTCCAGGATTGGCCTCCCTGGGAAAAGGCTCCTTCCCCAGGCTCTGCTGCCCTGCCAGTGATGTGATGCCCTAAGTGGGACACCCTGGAAGCTCTCTGGGAAGCAGGGAGAGAGCTGCAGAGTCAGGGGCCGGGACGCTGCTCCCGTCCCAAATCCCCATTCCAGAATTCCCGAGCCCGTGCCGGGTCCGGGGGTCCCCGTCCGTCCCCACCGACCCGCTGTCCATCCTGGGGTGGGCTGGAGGATCCCTGGAGGATCCGGGAGGTGGATGTGCCTCTTCCCGGAGAAGGACGGGAATGGGGAAAGCGGCCGGGAATGGCAGCAGGGGCTGGAAGGGGCTGGGGGGACGCGGGATCGTTAGCGGGATCGTTAGCGGAGCTAAACGAAAGCAGATGCGCCGGGAGCCGCCGCTTCCAGCGGCGCTTCCAGAGGCGCTTCCAAAGCACACACCGGGAGCGCCCGGCCCGGCCAGGGGATGACAGCGGGGTTGGATTTCGGAAGCTGCCGAGACGCGGATTAACTGCGGGAGCACACGGGGAAGGTGCAGAATTCCGGCTGGGAGTGACGAAACCCCCCCCCCCCCCCTTCCCGTGCGGAGCTCCTGGGAGGCACCGCTGGAAGGGTTGGAAACCGGAGACTTCCCAGCAATTCCCACTTCCATCCCGGTTAAAGCGCTGCTCGTCAACACCAGGCACGAGGGAGAAGGGGGCACATTCCCACTTTTCCCAGGTTTGGGGGTTGGGATAAGGAAGCCCCGGGCTGAGAGAACTCCCAGGGCTCCAGAGCTTGGAGATCCACGGGTTTCCCGGCGTGGATGTGGGATCTCAGCCCCACGCCTGGGTGGCCTGGAGTGCTGAGGGGATTCCAGATCTCCGAGGAAGAGGAGGAGGCTGATGGTTGTCAGCAGGGCCAGAGGAAGGGTGAGGAAGATGCTCCCAGGGCTGGAGCCCCTCTGGCTCTGGAGCCAGGATGGGAGAGCTGGGAATGTTCCCCTGGAGAAGGGAAGGATCCAGGGAGAGACCTGAGAGCCCCTTGCAGGGCCTGAAGGGGCTCCAGGAGAGCTGGAGAGGGATTTGGGATGAGGGATGGAGGGACAGCACACAGGGAATGGCTTCCCAGGGTCAGGTGGGATGTTGGGAAGGAATTCCAGGCTGGGAGGGTGGTGAGGGGCTGGGCTGGAATTCCCAGAGAAGCTGTGGCTGCCCCTGGATCCCTGGGAGTGTCCAAAGGACAGGTTGGATAGGGCTCGGAGCAACCTGGGCTAGTGGAAGGTGTCCATGGCAACCCTGGCACGGGCAGCAGGACACAGGGACAGGACACAGGGACGGAAATGGGATCAGCACACAAGACCCAAATCCCACCCCCGATCCCTGGGCAGGGAATTCAAGCAAATCCAGGCGAGGCCCGGGAGCTCGGGCGGCCCCTCAAGGGTTAATCCCTCCCTCTCTGCCCCATTAGCAGCAGCGGGAGCAGCAGCGGGAGCAGCAGCAGGATGGATTCGGTCATGCTGGGAAGGGGAGGGGGCTCTGGGGGCTCCCTGGCCGGGATTCATCCTGAGCAGGAGCCCCCGGCCCCGGGCACGACGAGGTGTCCAGGAATCCCACGGGAACGGGGTCAGGGGAGGGACACGGCCAGCAGCCCCACCCCAGCACGGAGGGTCCTCTGGGAGCCCCCCAGGGACACCCCGGGGATCCCACTGCCATTCCCCTGGCTTTGGGATGCAGGTACAGACCTGGGGCCGGGAGCACCACGGAAAAGGACCCGGTGGGGACACCGGGAATGCTGCGGGACCAACCTCCTCCCTCAGCTCCTCGAGGGGGGGTCCGGGGACCCCCAGGAGCCCCCCCGGCAGCGCTGTGCCCACCCAGGCCGTGCCAGGACGGTGCCAGCACCCCCTGCCAAGCCCGGACCGGGATCAGGACACGGATTTAGGGGCTTTGGGGCGAAAGGAGACAAACGGAAAAGGGGAAGACCGGAAAGCGCCGGGTCGGACGGCGCATTCGGCAGGAGCCCGGCGGGGACCCCGAGCCCGGAAGAGTTAAATCCCCGCCGGAGGGTGAGCTCAGGTAGGCCGAGCCTGGGGCTCCCCTCGAGCGGGAGGAGGGGCCTGGCTGACCGGGGCCGCCCTACAAAACGCCGCTATAAAAGCCGGGCCGCGCCGGGCTCGGCGCCGATCATGCCCGTGTGCGCGGGGAGCGGGGAGGGCGGCGCGGAGCCCGCGGTGCCGTAACCCACCTACCCACCCACCCACCCCCTCCCCGAGCCGGCGGGGAGCCCCCCGAGCAGCGCCCAGGACCCCCCCCACAAAGCCCCAAAGGCATCCCCGTCCCCGCACCATGTCCTTCGCCATGCTGCGCTCGGCGCCCAGCCGCTACCTGTACCCGGAGATCAGCATGCTGTCCGAGGACGAGGAGAACGGCAGCGAGAGCTCGGGCTCCGACGAGAAGCCCTTCCACCTGGAGGCGGGGGGGTTCGGGCTGAAGGCGGGCAAGCGGCGCGGCGGGGCCAAGCGGGCGTCGCGGGAGCCGCGGCAGCGGCACACGGCGAACGCGCGGGAGCGGGACCGCACCAACAGCGTCAACACCGCCTTCACCGCGCTGCGCACCCTCATCCCCACCGAGCCCGCCGACAGGAAGCTCTCCAAGATCGAGACGCTGCGCCTCGCCTCCAGCTACATCTCCCACCTGGGCAACGTGCTGCTGGTGGGCGAGGCGTGCGGGGACGGGCAGCCCTGCCACAACACCCCCCCCGCCTTCTTCCCGCACGCCAGCGGCAACAACAGCCCCCCGACGGCGAGGGACCCCGACAGCTCCCAGCCCAAACAGATCTGCACTTTCTGCCTCAGCAACCAGAGGAAGCTGGTGAGTTGGGTGCTGGGGGGTGCGGGATGCGTTTCCCCGGGGATGAGGGGGGGGGTCTGGCAGTGCCGGAGCGCCGGGACGCGGGTCCGGTTGAAGCGGCGTCGCAACGGTGTGAGCCGAGGTGGGAGTGGGGGGGGGAGCAGTGACTGGGAGGGAAAACAGCTCCGGTTGGAGCTGGAGGGACTCCGGAGTCTGTCAGCCGGTCCAAAATCCGCTCAGGGGACCCCCCAGGCATGGAGGGTCTGGCAGTGCCGGGGTGCCAAGACAGCTCCTCTTATTTAACAGCGCGACACCGGTGTGAGCCGGGGGGGAATGGGATGGCCGGGAGAGAAGGGATGGCCGGGAGAGACGGGATGGCCGGGAGAGAAGGGATGGCCGGGAGAGAAAAGCAGCTCCGTCTGGAGCTGGAGAGACACCAGAGTCTGTCATCGAGTCCAAAATCCGCCCAGGGGACACCCAGGTGTCCCCAGACACGGGAGTCCGAGAGTGCCGAGGCAGCTCCGGTTTAAACAGCACCACCCCGGTGGGAGTGAGGGGGAGTTGGGATCACTGGGAGAGAAAAAGCAGCTCCGGTTGGAGCTGGAGGGACACCAGAGTCTGTCATCGAGCCCAGAATCCTCTCGGGGAACCCCCAGGCTTGGGGGGTCTGGCAGTGCCGGGGTGCCAAGACAGCAGTGTGAGCGAGGGGGAGCGGGATGGCCGGGAGGGACGGGATGACTGGCATGGAAAAGCAGCTCCAGTGGGAGCTGGAGGGACACCAGAACCCGCTGGCGAGTCCAAAACCCTCTGGGGGGACCCCCGGGTGTCCCCAGGAACGGGGTCTGCGGGTTCCGGGGCACAGAGACAGCCCCAGTTCAAAGAGCAGCACTGGTGTGAGCGAGGGGGGAGCGGGATGGGATGGCCGGGACGGACGGGATGACTGGGATGGAAAAGCAGCTCCGGCTGGAGCTGGAGAGACACCAGAGCCCGTCGGCGAGTCCAAAACCCGCTGTGGAAAATACGGTGCCTCCCCTGAGCACGTCCAGAGCTGCTGCCCAAAGCGGCTTCCAAGTCCCAAAAACCAGGCAAAGGGACGGGAGAAGGGGGAGAAACGGGATCGAGGAGCTGGAAACCGGAGGCACCGGGGGAAAGTGGGAATGTGGGAAGAGTCCGGTGTCTCCCCTCTGGCAGAACCGGGAGGCAAACGGAGACGGGAGAGGGATTTGGGAGCTGGGCTGGTCACAGATGGGGCTCCCAGTTCCCCAGTGCTGGGGCTCCCAGTTCCCCAGTGCGGGGGCTCCCAGTATCCCAGTGCTGGGGCTCCCAGTATCCCGGTGCTGGTTCTCCCAGTATCCCAGTGCTGGGGCTCCCAGTTCCCCATGCCAGTGCTCCCAGTATCCTGGTGCTGGTTCTCCCAGTTCCCCAGTGTGGGGGCTCCCAGTATCTCGGTGCTGGGGCTCCCAGTTCCCCAGTGCTGGGGCTCCCAGTTCCCAGTGCCCGACTCCCTGCTCCCGGCTCCGACCCCGTGTTTTTTAGGGAATACTCCCCTCCCAGCCTCTGGCTGAGGCTGCTTCTGTCCCCCACTGGCACCAGCACCGTCCCACTGGCTCTGCTGGGCAGGTGGAGTAAAAGGACACAGCGGGAAAACCCATTTAGGGTTTGGATGCGAGAGGAAAACCCAAAGGATGCGGGAGGATTTTCCTCTCGCATCCAAACCCTAAAACCCTAAAACCCCTAAAACCCTAAAACCCAAAAGGCAGCGAGCAGGGACAACAGACCCCTTTGGGGGTCCCCAGGCAGGAGGGGGCTGCCCAGCCCCACAGAGCAGAGCTGTGGGGTCGGGGTGGCAGCCGGGAGCGACCCCAGCCCGCTCCAACCTCCCCCGCGGGCTCCGGCTGATCCCGCTTAACCCCGGCTGAGGAGGGAAAAGTCTTTGGGAAGGATTTGAGGCTCGTTAGGCAGAAGTGGTGACGGGTAAAACCCGGTCAAACGGGCGGGGTCTGACGGCGCCGGGACCTCGGAGCAGGGAAAGCCGAGCCCTGTTAATCCCAAATTCCCCCCCCGCGAGTCCCTTCCAGGACACCGGGGAGGGAGATGGAGCCGGGTGGGGGGATTGGGAGGGTCTGGGGCTGACAAAAAGGGGGATCCAGGGGCTCATTCCACTCGGGAAGCGGGGAACGAGCACCTGCCCTGCTCGTGAGCACCGAACACTTCCAGGGGGGTGAGGGATCACGGAATGGTTTGGGCTGGGAGGGATTTTAGGGATCATCTCGTTCCACCCCCTGCCACGGGCAGGGATGCCTTCTGCTATCCCATGCCCTGTCCAGCCTGGCCTTGGACACTTCCAGGGATCCAGGGGCATCCTCTGGGAGATCCATTCCACCCTCACAGGGAGGAATTTCTTCCCAATATCCCATCCAGCCCTGCCAGCGGGAATCCAGGGAAAGGGGTGGGAAAGGTGCCCTCGTGCCCAGCCAACCGCTCCAGGCAGGATATCCCAGCCCAAAGCCAGAAGACACAGGTGGGGAAGCTCCTCCAAGGGCTGGACTGGAAAACTTCTCCACCTTCCAGTTACCCCGGGCCGAGCGTTCCCTTCCACTCCTGCCCCGATTCCGGTGAATTCCCGGTGCCGCTTTTACGGCAATTCCGACAAATTCCCTCTGGTGCCTTTGCACCAATTCCCAAAAAAAACCCATCACTGCTTTTACATCAGTTCCTGCAAACCCCAAATCACCGATTTTCCATCAATCCCAGTAACTTCCCATCACCTTTCGTGCCCCGTTCCCAGCACGGCCTCCCGTGCGGGAGCAAATCCCGGGACGGGCCGAGGAGGGTGGGAGGGATAATCCAGAATTCCCAGGCCAAGAAGGGCCACGTCCCTTCCTGCAGGACTGAACCTCCCCTGGGATCGGATCCACGGGGACAGGACGCTCTGGTCCGGCTGAGGAACGAGCTGTGGGGATGGCACCGGGAATTGGGGACGGTTTTCCAGCCGGATCCGCGCTCGTTGGGGTTTATTGTGTGTTAAAGGGATAAAACCCCTTTGATCAGGAGGGAGAGGGAGAGGGAGAGGGAGAGGGAGAGGAGGCAGGATTGGTTGTGCTGGAATATGAAGGGTCTGGAACAGCTGGGGGGGTTCCAGCCCATCCATCCCCATCCCAAAGCTCCTCTTCTCCCCCACATCCTCCTGCCCACGAGCAGGGGGTGGAACTGGATGGGCATTAAGGTCCCTTCCAACCCAAACCATCCCAGGATTCCACGTCAGTGTTTGTGCCAGATGTGCCCTGAGGCTCCTGCCGAGGGCAGGGGGTGACAGCTCCCTAAAAACCCCCTCCTGCCCCAAAAAAACCCTCCTGCCCTAAAAACCCCCTCCTACCCTAAAAACCCCCTCCTGCCCCAAAACCCCCTCCTGCCCTAAAAACCCACAACATGCTGTGGCTGCTGCTGTGACTGCCCAGATCTGTCCATGCCGGACACACCGTGTCCATCCCAACCCTGTCTGTCCATGTGGGACACACCAAGTCCATCCCAACCCCTGTCTGTCCATCCCAACCCCTGTCTGTCCATCCCAACTCCTCTCTGTCCATCCCAACCCTGTCTGTCCATCCCAATCCCTGTCTGTCCATCCCAACCCCTGTCCGTCCATCCCAACCCCTGTCCGTCCATCCCAACCCCTGTCCGTCCATCCCAACTCCTCTCTGTCCATCCCAACTCCTCTCTGTCCATCCCAACTCCTCTCTGTCCATCCCAACCCCTGTCTGTCCATCCCAACCCCTGTCCGTCCATCCCAGACCCTCAGTGTCCATCCCAACTCCTCTCTGTCCATCCCAACCCTGTCTGTCCATCCCAACCCCTGTCTCTCCATCCCAACTCCTGTCTCTCCATCTCAACCCCTGTCCGTCCATCCCAACCCCTGTCCGTCCATCCCAGACCCTCGGTGTCCATCCCAACCCCGATTCCCAGCGGGATTCAATGCCAGGGTTCCCCTGCACAGCCTGACAGGCAGCAGGGAGGGGGGGACAGCGTGGGCACAGCCGGGGTGTCCCCAGTGCCACCCCAGCCCCGGGCACGGGGAGGGCAGGAGCACCGGGAAAGCTGCGGACGAGCGTCCGAGGACCCGCTGGGAGGGGGAAATCGGGATGGATGGGGGGAGATGGATCCGAGGGGACGGCGAGGAGGGCAGGGAACCCTTCCCAGAGGGACCTTCCCCTCGTGCCAGCTCTGCTGGGTCAGCAGAAGGGGTTTCCCGGCTGGATCCTCGTGAGTCACCTCCCCTCGCTCCCGGCACCCACAGCCCCGTCCCGGGACTTTCCCGCCCGGCGCCGTCTCCCTGGAAAAGGTCCTGCTCCGGAATGACTCAGGGGGGAGCCAGGGAAAGGCCTCGGGGTTGCCAAGGCCAGCCAGGGCTGTGCCCTGAGCAGCAGGGAGAGAGAGAGGGACGCCCCGGGGTGGTGGCAGGAGTGTCACACGTGTCACATGTGTCACACGTGTCACAGGACAGCGGGTGGGCGGGTGCCCAATCCCATGCCGTTCCCACAAGGAATTGCTGGGGGAATGGTCCCCCACACCCCACACAGCCCACGGAGGGGGGTTGTGCTTCCCAAGGTTTTCCTCGTGGCTGCTGCCCACGTCAGCATTCCCACTGGGAACGGGGGGCTGGGAGAGCTGTGGGACCAGTCACAGCTCAGGGATTCCCACACTGCGTGTACCAGGGGGGACCTGGGCCCCTTTCGATCCCAAAAAACCCAAATCCAGGCGAATCCTCACAGTGCAAGTGCTCCCAGGGCCTCCCCGGCACCCTCCCGGAGCTGGGAAGGGCTGAGGGGACACACACGGGGCTTGGGGACACCGGGGTGGCACCAGGTCAGTGACAGGGAAGTGTCCGGCACTGGGCGCTCCGTGTCCCGGAGCTGGGACAAACTGGGAAGGGGTCACGGAGACCCCCCGGCCCCGGGGGCAGATGGGACCCCCCAGAGGGCACAGATGGAGCAGGGGGGACGGGGAGGCTGGAAATGATCCCTGTGTGTTCCCAGATCCCTGCACGTCCAGGGGGGGTCGGGATACGGAGGGATATTGGGGTCTGGAGGGGCATTGGGATCCAGAGGGGTGTTGGGATCCAGAGGGATACCAGGATCTAGAAGGGTATTGGGATCCAGAGGGATATCAGGATCCAGAGGGGTATCAGGATCCAGGAGGATATTGGGATCCAGAGGGATATTGAGATCCAGAGGGATACCAGGATCTAGAAGGGTATTGGGATCTAGAGGGGCATTAGGATCCAGAGAGATATTGGGATCTAGAGGGGTATTAGGATTCAGAGGGATATCAGGATCCAGAGGGATATCAGGATCCAGAGGGATATCAGGATCCAGAGGGGTATCAGGATCCAGAGGGGCATTGGGATCCAGAGGGATATTGGGATCCAGGGGGATATCAGGATCCAGAGGGATATTGGGATCCAGGGGGATATCAGGATCTAGAGGGGCATTGGGATCCAGAGGGATATCGGGATCCAGGGGGATATTGGGATCCAGGGGGATATCGGGATCCAGAAGGATATCAGGATCCAGAGGGGACAGGACTTTGTGAAGGGGTGGATTCCACACAGAGGGAGCTGGATCAGGGGGAGAGGAGGGAGAGGAGGATTGGGATGCTGGGTCTGCTCCTGTCCCCACCCGCCCCCTGGATTTGGTAGGAAACCCACGGGAAGGTCCCGCTCCGAGCCCGGCACTGGGAACTCCCCACGGAGCACAGGGAAGGCCATCCCGGCTCCAGGGGCTGGCAGTGCCCGGCCCGGGGGGGATGGAGGCTCTGGAGCCTCTGGGCACCTGGAGCCACCGGTGCTGGGAGCAGCTTTCCCAGGAAAGCAGCCGGGATCAGCCACCCCCCCCCCGCCACGGCCGAGCCCTCCCCGGCACAGCACGGAGAGACTCCCTGTCCTTCCCACATCCCAGAGACTCCCTGTCCTTCCCACATTCCAGAGATGGAATGGATATCCCATGTCCTTCCCACATCCCAGAGATGGAATGGATATCCCATGTCCTTCCCATATCCCAGAGATGGAATGGACACTCCATATCCTTTCCATATCCCAGAGATAGACACTCGGTGTCCCTCTCACATCCCAGAGAAAAATGGACACTCCATGTCCTTCCCACATCCCAGAGATGGACACTCCGTATCCTTCCTCCCATGCCATAGCTGGACACTCCATGTCCTTCCCACATCCCATAGCTGGACACTCCATGTCCCCCATCCCATAGCTGGACACTCCATGTCCTTCCTCCATCCCAGAGCAGGACACTCCATGTCCCCCATCCCATAGCTGGACACTCCATGCCCCCCATCCCATAGCTGGACACTCCATGTCCTTCCCCCATCCCAGAGCTGGACACTCCATGTCCTTCCCCCATCCCATAGCTGGACACTCCATGTCCTTCCCCCATCCCAGAGCAGGACACTCCATGTCCCCCATCCCATAGCTGGACACTCCATGTCCTTCCCCCATCCCATAGCTGGACACTCCATGTCCTTCCTACATCCCATAGCTGGACATTCCATGCCCCCCATCCCATAGCTGGACACTCCATGTCCTTCCTACATCCCACAGCAGGACACTCCATGTCCCCCATCCCAGAGCTGGACACTCCATGTCTTTCCCCCATCCCCAGCAGGTCCCCATCCCAAGGCACAGCCAGGCTTTTCCCCTCTGGGGGGGTCGACCTGATCCCACCCGCGGGTTCGGCGCGGGAAGCTCCGGATTCGGGGCCGGGATGAGCCCCGGATTCGGGGCCGGGATCCAGCACCGGGATCGGAGCCTCCCCGCGCCCCCCGGGGCTCCAACCCCCCCCCGGAATCCCGGGATGTGCCGCCCACAGCCCGTAATTTACTGTTCCTGCCGCGCTTAATGGCAGCGGAAAGGCAAGGTGATAGGGGAAAAAATATGAGGCGGGATTTTCCGAATCCCCATTTCCTCTCCAGACAGCACCGGAGCTCCTGGGGCCCGAACATCTGGGAAATTTAATTTTCCCCGATCCCGGGGCCGAGCTCCCCCTCCCTCCCTCCCCCCGGTGACAAAGCAGGAGGCAGAGGCAGAGCAGGGGCCGCACGTGCAGCCGAGGGGGCGGCGGGGAGGGGGGGACACAGCCCTGCTGGGGCTGCTGCTGGTGGTGGGAATGGTGCTACTGGGGCTGCTGGTGGAGGTACTGGTGCTGCTGGTGGTGGGAATGGTGCTACTGGGGCTGCTGGTGGAGGTACTGGTGCTGCTGGTGGTGGGAATGGTGCTA
>JAWWLV010000078.1:4524727-4548365 GCA_035041135.1 Platyrinchus mystaceus
CACGCACCCCCCCCCGCGCCCACAACACCCCCCCCCCGGGTTTTGCCGTTACACCTCCCGGGCCGTTCCTCGCCATGCCCCCCCCCCCCCCCCCCCCCCCTTCGCCGTCTCCGTCCCCGCTCGGATTTCGGGGCTTTAGTCTCTATTTTTAGGGATGACGAGGCCCTATCCCACGGGGCCAGTGTCACATGCCCCCCCCTAGCTTGCTCACAGCTGGGACTGGGCTCCAGTGGGGGCTGGTGGGGGCCGCGGTGGGCCCCCCCAGTGCCACACAGGGATGGTGGCACTGGGAGATGGAACTTTAAAAATCCCCTGGTGGTCATGGGGCTGCTGTGGGGGTCCCGGGGGGGCCGTGACGTCCCTGTCCTCACCGGCTGGGGGCACCCAGGGATCTCTTTGAGGGGCTGACCACTCACTATGAGAGGGGGCATCTCATCTGCCTCTCGAGCGAGGGTGGGGAGGTCAGGGTGCAAGTCAGGGAAGTACATGTGCCAGCTGTGGGGTCCACCAGGCACCCCTCCATCCCATCCCTTATCATCTGCTCCCCCCACCCCCCAATGCCCCCCATCGCTGCGACCCCCGTCCCTTATCACTCACCCCTGCCCCCCTGTGCTCCTCTGGGCACCAATGGGTGCTCCACGGCCAAGGCTGGTGGTGTCAGGGTTCGGGCAGTGCCGTGTCCCCAGCACCGTGTCACCTGTTTGGGGGTGCAGACGGTTCCACCTGCCCCATCCCCTATGGGGTGCTGTGCCCCATAGCGTGTCCGTGCTCCATGGGGTGCCGTGTCCGTGGGTGCCGTGCCCTGTGGTCTGGCGCGCGTCGGGGCGGTGTCCGGCGGTTCCTTTAAAGGGCTGGGCGGGGGCATGTCCCGTCCCCTGTCCCGTCCCCTGTCCCGTCCCGTGCCCGTGCCCAGCCGCGGGGTGCGGGGCCGCCGAGCCGCCGGACACGCCGGACACGCCGGGCACGCCGGGCACACCGGCCCCCGGCCCCGGCCCCCTGCTCTTGCCCCCCGCCGCCGCCCCCCGCCGCCATGGCCGCCGCCGGTCCCCCGCCAGCTCCCGAAGAGCAGGACTTCATCCAGGCCTACGAGGACGTGCGGGAGCGCTACAAGGGTAGGGGACCCCCGCCCCACCGCGGGCCGGCCGGGGGGCGCCGTGGGGCGCCGGGCGCGGGGGGGCTGCGGGGGAGCGCGGCCGCTCATTCCCATAATTGGGCACGACGGGCGCCGCCAGCCCCGGCGCGGTCGGGGGGGTGGGGGGGGCCGGGGGACACGGAGCGCCACCTCGGACCCCGAGGGGAGCCCCCCCGGCCGCTGCCCCCACCGGGGACTCGGTGCCCGCGGACTGGCAGGGGTCTGTGCCCGCCGCCCCCGGGGGCGACCGGCGGGGTCAGGGGCGGCGTGGGGGGGGGGGTGTCCCGGTGGGAGGGCTGGGGAGAGGGGGTGTTGCCAGGGGACTGGTGTCGGTGGAGAGTGGGCACGGGCGGTGGGGGACCGGCGGCTGTGGGCAGCGGAGCTTCAATGCTAGGCAGTGGCATTGGTGGCGGTGGTGGTATCGGTGGCATCTCGGGGTACAAGGCCCACGCTGGGGGGTGGATCAGACCCCGGCGCTGTCCGCAGTGCCCCCCGGTGCCTGCGTGTGGCCGAGGGGGCTATGGTGCCCCAGCATGGGGCCGGCAGTGCCCGCAGCCATGCCCTTACATGGGAGCGGGTGCTGCCTGCGGGGGGGCAGGCCCCCCCCGCCCCGTCCCGGCGCCGGGGGGTCCCGGCTGATCCCGCTGCAGGGTCCTTGGGATGAGGAGTTATGGCTGCTCCCGCCAGGGCAGGACACCAGTTCTGGGGTGGTGGGAGTGGGTGCCCTCAGCCTGCAGCCCATTTGGTGCCTCCACCAGTTGTGCCACGGCTCAGGTGTCCCCTGGGAGAGACCCCAGTGCGCCCGTTGCTGTTTCGGGAGGAGCTCAATATGTCTGACCCTGGAAGGTCCCACCACGGTCTGGGTGCCACTGGCAGGGATGGCACACAGTTTGGGAGCTGGTATCCCTCGGCAGTGCCACGGCACCATGGGACTGGTCAGTGTGGCTTGGCTGGTGGTCTTGGGCAAATGGCAGGGGTTTGGTGTCACTGTGTGGTCCCACCTTGCTGGATGCTGGCAGGTTTGTTGTCACCATGTGGTCCCATCTTTCTGAGTGCTGGTGGGTTTAGTGACATGGGTTCTAGGCTAAGAGTTTGGTGTCAACATGATTCCACCTCACCACATGCTGGAAGGTTCAGTGTCACCATGTGGTCCCACCTCACTATGTGCCAGAGGGTTTGGTGTCATGGGCTCCCAGGCAGGTGTTTGGTGTCACTGGGTAGTTGCACCTTGCCAGGTGCTGGCAGGTTTGGGATTACCATGTGATCCCACTTTGCTGGCTGCTGGCGAGTTTGGTGCTGTGGGACATGGGGTGGATTTAGTGTCACTGTGCAGTCACCCTGCACTGGATGCCAGTGGGTTTGGTCCCACCTCGCTGGGTGCTGGTGTGATGCCACGGGTCCTGGAGTGAGGGTTGATGTCATTTTGTGGTTGGTCACCCCTCGCCAGGTGTTGGCAAGTTTGGAGCCATGGCCCATGAGGTGGGTGTGTGTGCCATCACGGCTGGACAGCAGTTGGCCTGGAGGGAACAATGATGTTAGAGCTGAACTGTGGCAGCTGGGAACTGTCAGCTGGCCTTGGACTCTGCCACATGCAGTGACATGGTGATGGTGGGTGCAGAACCTGTTGGGGTTGGTGATACCTGCCAGTGATGCTGGCACGTGCCATCCCTGAAGCTCAGAGCCCGGTGGGACGTGGCACCTGTTCTGCCAGGGACTGTGCTGGGGGGTACAGGCTGGTGCTTGCCACCATCTGTAGGCCAGGGGCTGGTGGAGCTGTCAGTGGTCCCAGAACAGGACCTGGTACTGGCGTACTGGGGGTACTGGGATCCCCGGGCGAGGTGGGTGTTGGGGTGTTTGCCAGATGCCTCGTGGCTTCTCTATTAGCCGTTATTGTAGCACAGTGCCCAGGCTGGGGGACACTGTCACCCCTGGCACCATGGCAGCCGGGGCTGTTTCCTAGGGTTCAGCACAGTGCTCATCCACACAGGCTGTTCCCTGTCAGGGGACAGCTGGACCCCCAGGAGCACCCAGCCCTTCACTGGGATGGCAGTGTGGTAGCCATGCCAGGGTCCCTCCCAGTGTCACTGGAGCTGGCTGGTGGTCACGGTGGCCACAGTACAGTGGCCATGCTGGGGACCCTCCTGGTGACCCTAGGGCTGGATGGTGGCCACAGTGGCTGCAGTATGGTGGCCATGCCACAGTTCCTCCTGGTGTCCCTGGGGCTCAGAGGATGGCCAGTGGCCACAGTGTGATGGCCATGCCAGGGTCCTTCCCTGGTGTCCCTGAGTCTTGTGGGTGGCCAGTGGCCACAGGGCAGAGGCCATGCTGGGGCCCCTATGTCCCTGGGGCTTAAGGGCTAGCCAGTGTCCTTAGTGTGGTGGCCATGGTGTCTGTGCCATGGTCCCTCCCAGTGTCCCCAGGGCTCAGGGGCTGGCTGCAGTGTGGTGGCAGGGTCAGAGGCCCTCCCAGTGTCCCTGGGGCTCTGGGGGTGGCTGTGGTGTGGTGGCCAGTGGCCACAGTATCTTGACTGTGGGGTGGCTGGTAGCTGTGGTTTGGTGGCCATGCTGGGTCCCTCCCAATGTCCCTGGGCTGGCTGGTGGCCACAGTGGCCACAACATGGTGGCCATGCTACAGTCCCTTCCGCTGTCCCTAGGGGTTGGGGGGTGGCTTGTGGCTGCAGTGTGGTGGCCGTGTTGGGTCGCTCCCAGTGTCCCCAGGGATGGCCGGTAGCTGCAGTGCGATGGCCATTCCCGACAGGACCCGGGGCTGGCGCAGCCACGCGGAGCTGAGGCTGAGGCCTGGCACCGCTGCTTGGCACCATGCCAGGGGCTCCTGCCAGCACCCCCAGCCTGTGGTAATGGTGCCAGTGGGGGAATCAAGGGGCTGTGGGGCAACCCTGCCCCCCTCAAGGACAGAAGCCCCCGTGGCACTGCTGTCAGAAGGGATCTGCATCCCTGCCCTGGGCAGAACTGGACTGGCACCCAGGGCCCCGGGGATGGGCCCCACTGGTGGGGGGGTAGGGGGATGGGTGAGCATGTGGGGCTGTACTGGACGGGGGGGATTGGTCATGGAGGGGGTGCTGTGTGTGCTGGATAGTGGGTGGGGGGTCTATGCTGGTGGAGGAACCGTATTGGTGGGCCCGGAGGAGCTGTTCTCTGGGGGGTCTGTGTTGATGTTGATATGGGGGTCTCTGCTGTAATGAGGGATCTGGGGAGGCCGTGCTGCTGGGGCTCTGTGCCCTGCCGAGGGGGCTGCGGGGCCTGTCCCAGCCGGTGGGAGGGGGGGGGGCGGTGTCGTTGCCGCAGGGGCGGGGGGCTGCGGCGGAGGGGCGGGGCGAGGCGGGGCCGGAGCCGGGGGGGCGGGACGGACCCGCCCCGGGGCTGCGGGACCGGCCGGCAGCGTGCGGGAGCACGGGCGGCCATGGAGGGGGCGCGGGGCATCCACCACGAGATCGCCTCCCTCAAAGGTACCGGGGTGGGAGTACACCGGGGGCGTCCCGAGGCCAAGCCCAAGGGGACCAGCGGGGGCTCCGCGACCCGGGGAGGGTTCCGCGTCCCGGGGGGCTCCAGTCGCGCTGCATCCCTCCTGTGCGTTTGTCGCAGCGCGGACAGGAGAGCGGGGGTCACTGGGGCATCACCGGCATCATCCAGTGTCACCCGCTGTCACAAGCATCACCCGCTATCACGGAGCCCCTGCCAGGCAGCACCGGGCCGGGCTCCGGGGCAGTGCCGTGTTACCGTGCCGTGTTACCATGCGGGTGCCGGGCCGTGTTACCACGCCGCGCCGCAGAACCGGGGCGCTGGGGCGTGAGTAACAGGCGCCGGCGGATGCCGGTCACGGGGCTGCTGGCGGCCACCGGCCCCTGTGTCACCGCAGCGGGCAGAGAGCCACCGCGGGGCCCGGCACCGCAGCGAGCCACCGAGCCGAGGTCGGGCTGGAACGGAGCCCGGCGAGGGTGAGGATGGACTCGGCGAGGGTAGGGATGGATCCCGAGAGAGTGGGATGGATCCCGGGAGAGTGGGATGGACCCCGGAAGCATAGAGATGGACCCCAGGAGAATCGGGATGGGATGGACCCCGGGAGAGTCGCGGCGCCCGACAGCCGCGGCGGTACCGCAGGCCCAGCGGGGGGATCCCGGGCCCTATTCGCTCCCGCAGAGGCGGGGCTGCTATGAAGTTGATTTATGGTGAGAACCGTCGGAACCCCGGGACACCCGCCGGCACCGGGACCCACGCCAGTGCCGGGACCCCCGCCGGCCCCGGCCTCATTAAGAGCTGGTCTCTGGCCGCGGTGCTCTCCGCAAACAGCCGCGGCTTTGTTCCGCTGGACACGGGGAGCCCTGCGGCCTCGCCAGACCTCGGCACTGGCACCGGTGCTGGCACCGGGAGGGCAGCGCCGGGCCCGTGGCCAGGAGCCACTGCCCGCCCCAGATTTGGGGGGCTGCCCCCCGCTGGGCTGCCCGAGGGCGCTGTGGTCCGGAGGCATGAGGGGCATGGGGCGTGCACAGGACTGCAGGGGGGTTGCCCCCAGTACTGCGTGCCGGCAGCCGATGCCCCTTGCCCCCCCTGAGGTGCGACGCCGTCGGGACACAGAGCTGCAGGGCCAATGTGGGGGCGCTGGCAGCGTGGAGCAGAGGGTGAGGGACTCCTCCCCAGTGGGTGCAGAGGGGTGCCGGCGCCTTGCCCAGAGCGGGGCAGCGGCGGGATGCTGGTGATGGCCTTGCTGTCACATCGTGTTGGATCACGGCGGGCGGCGGGTGCTGATGCGGCACTTCCCGGTGGGAGCCGCCGGCGCGGCCGTGACCCCGTTGTGGGCTGGGGGTGCGGGGCCACGGCTGGGGGGGACACGCTCCTGCTGCCCCCCATTGCTGCCCCCCATTATTCCCCCAACACTCCCCTCATCTCTGCCCCCGAACACTCCCACATCTCTGCCCCATTCCTGCCTTCCATCTGCCCCATCTCTGCCCCATCTCAGCCCTCTATCACTCTCCCCATCACTCACCCCCATCTCTGCCCCTCATTACTCCCCCCAGCACTCCTCCCATCACTGCCCCATCTGTTCCCCATCATTTCCCCAACACTCTCCTATCGCTGCACCATCTCTGTCCACCCATCTCTGCCCCCTCTTGCTGACCCCTTGCTTCCCCCATCTATTCCCTGCTGGGGTTCTGGGGTACCATGGGGCTGGGGGGGTGCTCTGTGGTGCTGGACATGCTTGTGGGGGTTCAGGCAGGTGACTGATGCTCTTCTGGGGGGTTCCATTTGGGAGGATGGGCACCCCAGTGTCCCTGGTGCCCCTGGCCCCTGCACCAGCTGTAGCAGGGGTACCCGGTGTTGGGGGCCCTCAGCAACGGGGGTCCTGTTCCCCCACCCTCCTTTGGCCTCTGGGATTGGGGGATGGGGAAGTTGCAAAAATGCCCCCCCCCCCCCCCCCGATGCCAGTGCGGTTGCATCACCCATCTGTGGGTTTGGGGTCCTCGTGGCCTGCCAGCTCTGGGGTGGGCCATGCTCAAGTCACTGCTCCCCACCAGTAAATCCCAGTGCACCCCATGTGCCACACCCAGTAGTGCCGTTGGAAGGGATGGAAGTGCCAGGGTTGCTGTTCCCAAGGACCACAGCATTCCTCTGTCCTCCCCATGCCAGGGGGCTCCTGCAGTCTTGTAGTGTCCTTGTGCCCCAGCTTCAGCATGCTGGTCCAGAGGAGCCCTGGGGGTGTTCCTCCCCTTTTGGGTGCTGTGGGGCCGAGATCTCCCTGGCATGGGGCAGCCCCCAGCAGAGGGGGATCCCTGGCACCTCAGTTCGTCCAAGAGTCCCTCCTGCTCCGTGATGTGAGTGTCGGCATTCACTCCCATCTCACACGGAGCCTGGGTGTGCCGGTGGGGGGTCCCCAGTACTGAGTCTCTTTCCACGATGGTGCTTGGGGGTCCCACTGCTGTGCCAGGGGCCGTACCAGGTGGCGCTGAGGGGGTGTTGGGTGGTTGTCCTTGCTGGTCGGGGCTCAGAGAGTGGCTGCAGGGGGCAACTGCCTTGTCCCCACCTGCCACCCGGGGGGCGTGGTGGGGGACAGCTGTGCCACCGTCACGGCTGTGTTACTGCTGGGGGATATGGGGGCAACGTGGGATCCCCCTGGGGCTGCTCCCCTGGTATAAACAGGGGCAGAAACAGAGCAAACATCGACGTGGCAGGATGTGGCCGCCCAGCCCTGCCTGTGCCCCTGCCTATACACCTGACCGTCCCCCTGCCCGACCCCTGCCTGCTCTGCAGCCCGGCGGTGCGCGATGCTTGGGCGGGGCGTGGGCGCCACGTCCCCGGCTCAGGGCTCCCCCGGGCTTAGGGCTCTCCCCCGGGCTCAGGGATCCTCCGGGCTCAGAGTGCCCCCCCACCTTGCTCAGACACCTGCCCCGGCTCAGGGTCTGCCCCCGAGCTGAGGGCTGTCCCCGAGCTCAGGGTCCCCCGGCTCAGGGTCCCCCTCCCGGGCTCAGGGTCCCTCCCGGCTCAGGGTCTCCCCGGCAGCTCCGTGGGGCGCGTCCCGGGGCAGAGGCGGGGCGGGACCCGCGGGGTTCCCACGAAGGAACCGGCCGGGTGGGTCAGGGCGGGGGGGGAGAAGTGGGGGCGGGTCCGACTGTTCCCCCCCCCGGGCGGAAGCCGAGGCCGGGGAGGGGCCGGTGGTGAGTCAGGGCTGGGCCTGGGGCCCCCCCGGCCCCCCCGGCCCCCCCGAACGGGGGTGGAGCTGCCGCCGTTCTGACTGTGCCGGCAGCCAGCGCCGCGCCGTGCCGGATCGCGCCAGGACGTGCCGGGCCATACTGAGCTGTACTGGACCGTACTGGGCTGTGCCAGGCCATACCAAGACGAACTGGACCATACTGGGCTGGGCTGGACCGTACCGAGCCGTATTGGACTGTACTAGACTGTACTGGACCATACTGGGCTGGGCTGTGCTGGGCCATACTGAGCAGTGCTGGGCCGTACTGGACTGTGCTGAACCGTACTGGGCTGTAACATACGGAGCCGTACCGGACCATACCGAGCAGTGGTGAGGCGTAACTGAGCCCTGTTCCCTGTGCCGTGTGTGGTGCCCTCTGCTGTGCCACCCGCACCATGGTGGCAGGGATGCTGATGCCGCTGGAGCGGCTCCGCTCCATCCTGGAGCTGCTGTTCCGCGAGGGTGTTCTGGTGGGAGAGCGGGACGGGTGCCCCCGGCGCACCCACCCACAGCTGCCCGGCGTGGCCAATGTGGAGGTTCGGCGCGCCATGGCCTCACTGCACTCCCGCGGCCTCGTGCGCCAAACGGCCGCCTGGCGACACCTCTACTGGTACCTGACCGATGCTGGCATCGCCCACCTGCGCCAGTACCTGTGCCTGCCACCCGACGTTGTCCCGCGCTCCCTGCAGCGTGTCCCGCGCCCCGCCGCCCCACGCCCCGACACCCGCCGTGCCACCACCAGCACCGGCACTGGCACCCACCGGGCACGTCCCACCGGCATCGACCGGCTCTACCGCAGGAAGGACGAGGGCGAGCGGCATGTGGAGCCCGTCACTGTTGCTGCAGGGCAGGGGGTGTCCCAGCTGCCCCCGCAGCCCAGCCTGGCCGCAGGTACTGACCAGAGCCCTGGGGTGCCCCCTGTGCTCTTGTGGGTGGGGGCACCTGAGCCCCTCTGCTCCCAGGGGTGGCTGCAGCCCTCTGAGCCCCAGAAGTGCCCAGCCAGAGATGGGGTGGGGGACACCTGCAACCCCCTCGCTGCCTGGGGAGGGAGGAGGGTGCTGGGGGGCTGCTCGCTGTGCCTCCCTGAGCCCACGGGGACCTTGTGGACTGGAATGGTCCCTGGACGCCGGGGGGACCGAGATGCAGTGAGGTGGCTCCCTGGGGTCCCCAAGAAGCTGGTGGGGTGCTAGGGACCCTGAGCGCTGCAGAGGTGTCACTGCTGCTGTCCCCCCAGGCTCCCCATGGTGGGGAGGGGACAGTGTTATGGGGAAACTGGGCTGTGGGGGGGCCATGCGTGGGGACTTTGCGCCTCCAAGGCCCCCGCTGTGCCCAGGGTGGGTCGGACAGACGGCGGCAGCTGGGGCGGGCAGGGGTGGTGGGGAGGGGGCTGCGACTGCGGGGGGGTCCCCAACCCCGCCTCCCCCGCGACACGCGATCCCGACACACGATCGGCGGCAGCTGGACCCGGCGGGGGTGCGGGGCGTCCGGTGTCCCACCCCCCCCGGGCGGGGCAGCTGCGGCGGCGCCCCGAGGCGGTGGTGAGGGCCCCCCCGCACTCCCCGGGCTGTGAGTCAGCCCGTGGCCGTGGGCAGCCGCCGCCGGTCCAAGTTTCCAGCCCAGAGGCGCCGAGCCCGGTCCCTGCCAGCGCCGTGAGTCACCGGCCGGCGGGGGGGCCGGGCCCGCGGCGCTGCTGCCCCGTAGGTGCGGGTCCTGCGCGGGCAGTACCCACGTCCCGCGGGGACAGAGGAGTTCCCCCGAGCTCTGTCCCGTGGGTCGCACCCCGCGCCGGGCTCCGACGCTGCGGTCGCTGCCGAACCCCTGCGCGGGGCGCGATCCCGGAGCCTCGGCCGTCCCGTCCAGTCCTGCCGTGCCAGGTGATCCGGATCCGGGTTTTCCCTCCGCCCGGCGAGGCGCTGCCGGAAAATCCGGCCTGGACTCCCGGCTGGCGGGGACGGGGTCGCGGCGGCGGGGGGCTGCGGGGTCCCCGCGGGGTGGAGCAGATCCCGGAGCCCCTCCGGCACCCCCTTTTTCTCCCCGGCCCGGCGGGGCGGCCTTCTTCGGCGGCGGGGCCATGCCGGGGCCCCTAATCCCGGTGTCACGACGCCCCCCAGGTGGCAGTAGGGTGACCCCTCCACCGATGCTGGGGGGTCCGTGGGTCCCGGGGGTGCTGCCGCGGCCGCCCCGTCCCGCCCCCACCCGTGTCATGTTCTAACTCGGGCTCGGTGACGGGCCCTGGTTATTTATATCGGCGCCCGCTCCCTGCCTGCCCCCCCCGCCCCCGCCGCCACCGGCGGAGCCGCGCTGTGCCCTCGCTCCGCGCTCCGCATCTGCCCTCACCCTGCTCGCACCTGCCCGCACCCTGCCTTGCCCATGAAGGTCGTACCGGGTGGGTGAGACCGGGGGGGCTGCGGAAAGGACGGGAACGGGGGGCTGGCGCCGCCGGGACGCTTGTCCCGGGATATAAAAAGCCGGGATGGGGGGGAACACGACGCGGGGGGGGACACGGCACGGGGGGAACACGAGGGGGCCGTGCCGGTGCGGCGGGCAGGAGGCGTCTCCGCGCCGCGGCCCGGGAGGGGTTAAGGCGGAGCGGGCGCTGCCCCGGGGGGGCGGGCGCTGGTCCGTCCCTGCCCCGCCGAGCCCAGCCGGTTCCGAGCCCGTCCCGTGTCCCGCATGGAGGACACCGGGTCCCTGTTCCCGTCGCTGGTGGCGGCGGGACATGCAGCATCCCTGGCCCTGGTCTGGTACTGGCGGCGGCGGCGGGACGAGCCGGGGGACACCGGTGAGTTCGACTCCCCTCGGTCCTCCCTCGGCCCCCCCGGCTCCGCTCGGCTCGGCCCCTCGCCCCGCCCACCCGCCGTGGGGAGGTGGGGAGCGGCACGACACCTGCAGCCCCGCTGCGTCCTGAGTGGGTGGGGGTCCTGAGGGGGGACTCACCGCCCGCGTGGGGAGGGACGAGGGGAGAGACCTGCTGCCCTGGGTTCTGGGGAGCTTCACCTGCCGTGGAGGAGCATGCCATGGGGGAGCATCCCGGTGGGGGGGCGGGATGCAGCACCAGGTGGTACCCAGGAGTGACTCAGCATTGATGAAGTGTGACACCCCTCCACCCAACGACACTATTAGGAGTGGGCATCCCGGCAGCAGCCCCTCAGCGCGGAGGTGGCTGCCCAAACCCTCCCCCAGCATCCCCATCCCGAGGTGTGAAGGTGCCGAATATTTTTGGGGACAGGGATCTGTTGACAGGGGGGCCCGGGAAGGGCCGAGCCGGTGCTGATGTCTGGGGTTCCATGAGACCTCCCACACCCTCTGCCGGCGCGAACCCAGCCACCTGCATCCATCCCTGCTGCTGGGGCGCTGCCGGTGGCCGCGGCTTCCCCCCCCCCGGCACTTTCCAGGGCGTTGGCTGCGGTTTCCGTCGATCTGTGTGCGGCACTGGGCACTGTCACGCGGCCGCCGCCGTGCCGGGACGGCCCCGCTCCCGCGGCCGCCGCGCTGGAAAACCAGTGCTCGGCCCACGGCCGGTGGGAGCCACGGAGGCCGCGGCCGGTGCCGGTGCCAGATAAGGCGGGCAGGGCACCTTGGCCGGGCTGGAGCCCTCGCTGCTCCCTGCCGGGGGGGCCGCTGTCCCTGGCGCCGGCCCAGTCCGAAGGGCATCCCCAAGGTCGCACCTGCCGAGGCCCATCATCCCGCCGCGCCGAGACCCCCCCAGCTGGGGGATGCCAGGAGGCTCCAGCAGCACCAGCCGCTCTCGGTGGTGCTGGGGTCTGCACATCTGAGATCCCTTGGGGGCTTGGGGGGATTTCCACCGGTGGTCTCCGTGCTGGGCTGTGCCTCACCAGGGCAGTGGGGTTGTTTCTGAGCACTGTTCCTGGAACCTATGGAGGGGTCGGGGTGGGGACTGTCGGGTGATAACAAGGGAGGCTGATCGGTGCTCACGAGAGGTTGCCTGATGCCTGCGGGGGGGCTGCCCAGTACCCCCGGGGGCTGCCTGGTGCCCGCAGGGGGCTGCCCGGTGCAATGAGGGGCTGTACCAGCCGCTCTCAGTGGCTGTTTTGGCACATTGTCAGGGCAGGTGTTTTCAAGGGACACCATGGCCCAGCCAGGGCTCCTGTCCGTGTCTCTATCCCCGTGCCTGTGGGGCTGGGGGACAAAAGGCTGGGGGGGCGGGGAGCCGCGGCAGAGCTTAGCGGGCTGGTGGTGGCGCTGGCTGGTTTTGGCAGCAGGATGCCGCTGTTTGTTTGGCCCCGCTCCGGTTTCCAAGGCTGCCAGAGACGTGGCGGCAGTGGGCGGAGGCGGGCCCCAGAGGTTTGGAAACCCCCCTGTGTCCCCCCTTTCCGCCCCACTCAGCTTTTCCACCGTGCTGGCAGCTCTGGCTGTGCCAGGCCGGGAGGGTCGGATGCTGCTGCTGGCCGCAGTCATGACTCACCGGCCTCGAGGGGCCGTGGCTGGCAACCACGGGCATCCCCGGCACGGTGCCCCCGGCACCGCCTCTGGCATCCGTGAGGAGGCTCTTCCCGCCACTGTCCCACGTCCTCCATGTTGGAGCCGTGGGAAGCGTGTCAGAGCCATAGAAAGCATGTTGGAGCCGTGGGAAGCATGTCGGAGCCGTGGCAGCGTGCGGGAAGCGTGGCGGGTGTGGCACGCACGTCCCGCGGGACACGTGTCCCGTTCCAGGCGGTGTTCCCTGCTCGCCGGGTGCTATCACTCTGGCTCGGGTTCCCCCCTGCTGCCCCCAGCTCCTTATCTCTGCGGCACAGATGGGACATGGCCACTGCTGTGGGGCTGAGCCATGGGTCGGCACCGTGCCATGCCGTGCTCTGCCATGCCCAGCCCCCACACCTGGGCCTTGCTGCTGGCCTGGCTCATCCTGGCTGGTTTTTGCCATGCTGGGTTTTGACACAAGACCCCCGAGGCCCCCTGAGACCCCTGTGCTCCCTCTGGCAGGGATGTGCCCAGCTCCAAGAGCCCCCCAGCACTCCGGGTGATGACAGGGGTTGCAACTGACTCTGAACCACTTGGGTGTCTCCCTGACCAGGGTTCCTGTGCCATGGCATGCCTGTGCTGTGCCATGCCTATGCCATGCCTGCGCCCATGGCTGGTGGTCCGAGCCCCTCTGGCTTTGTCCTAGCTGCCTGTTGTGCTCTGCCCGTGGCCGTGCCGGCTCGGGGGGTCCCAGTGCAGCGGCCGTGGGTGGGCTCCACGCTGCCTGGGAGCAGGAGGAGCCGGGCTGGCGGAGGCCGTGGGCTGTGTGAGTCACTGGCCTGGGCTCCGGCCGCGCTCCGGGCACGGATCCCGCCGCGCTCCCACCAGACGCAGCCGGACGCCGAGCAGGGCGGGGGGGCGCCGAGGCCGGGACGCACGATGGGCTTCGCGCTCTGCTGCGGGTGCTGCTGCGGGCCACGAGCAGGTGACCTGCGGGCCGGGGGGTCAGAAGGGGGTGTTTCCGCCTTGGCGTCCTCCAGAACCCCCTTCCCCGTCGCAGGCTCCTTCCTGGCACAGCTCTGTCCGACCCTGCGTGTGCCGGGGATCTCATCTAGCCTCGGGGCAGGGATGGTGGGACGCGGCGTGGGGTGCACGGGGTCCCTGCAGCTCGGGGATCGTCGGTGCCGTGGGGACCCACCGGAAAACACACTGAGGGCTCCCCTCGGCACGGGGACCCTTTGTGGGGCCCGCGGGGAGAGGAAGCCAGAAGGGATGGGTGCTAAAGTGAGGCTTGGGTGCTGGGGGGCACGAGCTGCCCCCACCCCCCGGGAGCTGTGTATGTGGGTAGTGGGTCGGGATGTGGGTGCTGGAGGTGTCGGGGTGCCCCGTGTCTGCAGTACTGGGTGGTCCTGGGGGCACCGGGCAGAGGGGTGCAGGCGGGAGCGCAGGGTTCCAGCACCGGGGGCCCGGGTGTAGAGGGAGGGGTCCTGACCGGAGATCGCCCCGGGGTGTGGGGTGGGGTTTCCTCTGGGTCCCTCCGGGTTTTAGGGACGGGGTGTCCCCCCCGGGGTAGCAGGGACGGAGTGCGCCCCCGGCTCTCCCGGTTTGTGGAGTGGGGTGTCTCCCTGGGGTGCAGGGTGGGGTGTCCCCCCCGGGTCCCCCCGGTCCCCCCGGGTGCTGCGGGTGGTGGCGCAGCCGGGGCCGCGGGGGGCGGGGCGAAGCGGGGCGGGTGCCGCCCGTCCCTCCCCCCCCCGCCCGTCCCGTCCGCCCGGTGCCGCCGGTCGGTCCCGGCGGTGGGTCCGTCGGTCGGTCGGTGGTCGGTGGGTCCCGTCCCGTCCGGTAGAGCGGCGCGGCCATGTCGGGCCCCGGTCCCGGCGGGGACTGGCTGAGCGGCGGCTCCGAGCCCGAGCGGCGGCGGTACCTGAGCGCCCGGCTCTGCTGCACCGGTGACCGAGGGGGAGTGGGGCCGGGGGAGGGTGGGGGCGGCGAGGGGGTGTCCAAGGAGTGGGAGGCGGGGGGCAACTCGCGGCGGGAGCGCGGGAGCGGCGAGACGGGGGGACACGGGAGCGGCGGGGCCGGGGTGGGGGGGGGAAAGGGGAGGGGCGGGGTCTGCCTGGAGCCTTCGTGCCACGCCTCCTCCGTGACCCCGCCCCCAGAGCCCCGGGGCCGTGCTGAGCTACGCTGAGTTGGGACGGGCTCAGCCGGGAGGGTGTGAGTGCGTGTATGTGTTAGTGTGTGTGTTGTTCTGTGTGCAAATGTGGGTCTGAGCGTGTATGTGTTAGTGTGTGTTGCTGGTACACACCTGCACATGTGTGCACACCTATGTGTGCACCAGTGAACACGTGTGTGTGTGTGTGTGTGTGTACACCTGTGGGTGTGACTGTACATGTGTGTACGTGTGTATCTGTGTGTGTCAGTGCACATATGTGTGTGTACGTGTGTATGCCCCTGCACACATATCTGGGGGCAGGGGTGTGTGTGTACTACACTGAATGTGAGTGTGTGCACATTTGTGTGCTGGTGTCCATGTGTCTCTGTGCCCATATCTGTGTCTATGTGTGTGTAAGTGCACCCGTGTGTGTCTGTGCAGGTGTGTATATGTGCACTTGTGTGTGTGCCCCTGCACACATGTGTCGGGGTGATGGGAAAGTGTGTGCACCTGTGTGTGCCTGTGCACATGTGAGCATGCCAGTGTGTGTATGAGTGTGTGTGCACATGCGTGTGAGTCTGTGTGTGAGATGCTGCACATGTCTGTGTGTGTGTGAGCTCCTGCACACATGTGCTTGTGTGCGTCCGTGTGTGTGCACCCAGTGGGGTGCCCCCGTGTCGCTGCCCGTGTGCCAATCCTCCCTCATCGGGACACCCGCACAGCTGTCACCGCGGGTAACCCCGGTGCTGACCCCCTCCCCCAGTGCTGACACCTTTCCCCTCGGTGCTGACGTCCCGCCACGGTGCTGACACCCCGAGGCGCCGCTGGTGCCGGCGGGTTCCCGGATCGATGCCAGGAGTCCCCGCCGTGCTTCGCTGCCCTGTCGCCCCGTCCGGGTTCGTGGCGGTGCCGCTTGGGCCCGACGCCACGGCAACGGGTGCTGCCCCGGTGCCGGCAGCTCCCGTTCCCCGCCCGCGGCCGCGGGTGCCGCAGGGTGCGGATGCCCGGCACGGTGCCAAGGTGAGGGAGGCTCGGCGGGTCCCGGGGGCTCCCTCGGAGCCCGGCGGGCGGGAGACGCCGTGGGAGGGAGCCGGGCCGGCCCAGCGGCGTCGGCACCCGCGGGCGAGACTGCGGTGCTCCTGCCCGGCCGGCCCGGCTGGCCCGGGAGCCGCCGGGGGTGGGAGCCGCTGGGTCGGGAGCCGGGAGCCGCCTGCCCTGGGAGCCGCCGGGGCCGGTGCCAAGAGCCGCCCCGTCAGGTCTTCAAAGCGCCCGCCCCGACACCGCCCCGTCCCTCCGGTCGGTACCTGCCGGTGCCAAGGTGCCGGAGCCGAGGGGTGCCGGTGCCGGGGGCGCCGGAGCGGCGGTGCCGTCCCGCCCCTCACCCCGGCGCGGTCCCGGGCTCTCGGCCGCGCCGTGGAACTCTCCGGCCCCGGCTCTGCACGTCAGAGCAGCTCAGCCGGTGTGAGCAAGGTACCAGTCCGGCGCGGTGCCACCTGTATCACCGCCCTGGCAGTGCCACCGCCCTGTCCCTCTGCCGTCCTTCGCCCTTAGCGTCCCGATGCCCATAGACCGCGGTAGCTGCGGCTCCGGGGTGTCCCTGTCCCCCCCGACGTGCGTCAGCCGGGCTCCCATCGCGCTCCGGACGCCAGATGTGCCTGTGCCAGATGTGCCTGTGCCAGATGCGCCTGTGCCAGATGCGCTCTCGGCGGAAAAATGTGCGTGCCGGGGCCGGGGCGGGCCGGGCCGGTGCCGCCCGCATTCCGCGGCGGCCGCGCCGGCTCTGCCCCAGCGGGCACCGGGCCGGCACTGGCTGCTGCTCCCTGATGGGCCCTCGCACCCACGGGGTGTCACGGGTGGGTGTCACGGGGGGTGTCACCGGTGGGCGGGTGCCGGCAGGGCTCCCCGTGGCGCCGCGGGCGCGTGGTTGGACCGTGAGTCACGGCGAGACGGGGCTGCGGCCCCGTGTCCTTGGACTCCACACCGGTGTCGGGTGTGGGAAACTGACGTGGATGTTGGGGTGTAGATGTAGATGTTAGGGTGCAGAACATGGGCCTTGGGGCACTGATGTGTATGTTGGAGTGCAGACCTGGGTGTTGGGGCCCAGGCTGTGTCAGGCTGGCAGCGCTCAGGGTGCCTGAGGCTGCACTTTCCCCAGCAGCTGCCATGGGTGACATGGGTGACATTGGTGACATGGATGACATGAGTGCCGTGGGTGCTGCCACGGGCAGAGCTGTCAGCCCCATGCTGCTCTGAGGGGCTGTGGACTCCCATCCTGTGCCAACTCCTTTGAGGATCCCCAACTCTGAGAGCCCCGAGGAGGGACGTCCCGGGGGGATACAGCACCCAGTGGGACTCAACCCCCCAGAATCCCCCTGTGGTTTCCATCGACAGCAGTGTCACCCTGTCAGGGGGATGCAGTGGGAGATGGGTCCCTGGGGAGGGGCATTCCTCCAGTGCTGCCAATATCCCTGCCCAACATGAACACCCATGGGTGCCATGGAGCGCAGGGTGGGGTGTTGGGTGCTGTCCTGGGGTGCTTGGTGGGAGTGGAGCCACTGGCAGGGGCGGGAGAAGCCACTGGTGTGAGCAGAGGGCACCTGGTGGGTCTGTGGGGCTCAGCCCCTCCATTTTCAGTGTCCTGCAGCCCAGGGGATTGGCACCATGAACCCCCCAGGAGGGGCCCTGGTACTCTGAGCCCCCCAGGTATGGGACCTGGACCTGGCAAACCTTTGGGGGCCTGAGCCCGAGGGTGGGGGGAGCAGGAGTCCTATGGCACCGGAACATGGTCTGGGGTTGCTGGGAGGTCCCTGGGCTGGGGGAGGAGGTGGTGCCATGGCCCTCAGAGGAGCTGGGGGTCCCAAATGGGAGCTGAGGGGCCTGGTAACCCCTGACCATGTGGCCAGAGGGGTTTTGGGGACCCTCAGTATGGGGCCAGAAGAGTCCTTAGCTGGGAACGTGGGGTCCTGGGCCTCTGGGACTTGTAAATCTTGGGGTCCCAGGATGTGAGGACTGGGGGTCTGACAGCACTGGGCTGTGGGGTTGGGGGTCCCAAACCCTCAGGGCTTGTGGACCTAGGGGTCCTGAGGCCCTAGGGGGTGTGTATGTGTGGGTTCTCAACCCTCGGGCTTGCGGACCTGGGGTTCCCAAGGTCCCAGAGTGGGGGCAGAGGGTCTGGCAGCTTCGGGTGTGAGGATAAAGGTTTCTGAGCACCACGAGCTTCGGGACCGGTGGTCCCACCCCCTGCTCTTGCAGAGCTGGAGGTCCTGCGGCCCCGGGCGTGCAGCGAGGGGTGCCGGCTTCCCGTGGGGTGCCCCATGGCAGATCCGTGGGTCTGTGCCCCATTCCGGCTGCCGGCGCGGGAAGGGAAGGGTTAAAGCGGCGCCGTGGGCTCGGGAGTTTCCTGTGGGCAGGGTCGGGGCGTGGGGCGGGGGGATGGAGCCCCGTCTCCTCCCCCGGCCGCCCCACTCGCGGCGGGACCGGCAGCGGAGCAGGAGGTGAGACGAGCTGTGCCGGGGCTCAGCCATGTCCCGACAGCGGCGCAACCCGGAGGAGGCTCCGGTGGCGGCCACCCGGACAGGCTCCGAGGACAACCTGTACCTGGCTGTGCTGCGGGCGGCCGAGGGCCGCAAAGGTACCGCGCCGAGGCGTGCTGGGGGGCCGCCCCACCATTGCATCCCTCACCTGGGGCGGTGTCCCCAGGGCAAGCTGTGGGACAGACTCCCATAGCAGGGCGGTGTCCCTGGGGGAGACCCCCATGCTGGGGCAGTGTCCCTGGGGAGGTGTGCCCCCAGACAGACTGTGGGGCTGGCTATGGGGCAAACTCTCACACCAGGGCGGTGTCCCTGGGGCAGACCCCCACGCCGGGGCAGTGTCCCTAGATTAGTGTCCCCAGGGCAGCCTAGGTGGCAGGCTGTGGGTCAGACCCCCGTGCTGGGGTGGTGTCCCCGGCAGGCTGTGGGGCAGACCCCCCCATGCTGGGACAGTGTCCCTGGGGCGGGCTGTGGGGCGGACTGTGGGGCAGACCCCCACGCCGCCGCCCATCCCCATCCCCGGTGCCCGTCGGTCGCTTCCTGCCACGCCCTGCCCAGCCGCTGTGGCCTGGCCGCGGCAGGCGCTCCGCCGCTGCCGTGGGGTGGGCGCCGCCGTGGGGACCCCTGGGTGTCAGTGTTCCCGGCGAGGGTGCCGGGGCGCGGTGTGGGTGCCCCCGACTCGGTGCGCAATGTGCCCCACGCTTCCTTCCTTCCTTTCTCTCGCACCGCGGCCACTCCCGGCCCGGCACGCCCTGGCTGTGCTGCTGAGCTGCTGAGCGTCCTCGGGCCCGTGGGGCAATTCTGGGTGCGCGGCGTCCCCAGGTGCTCGCCCGGGTGGGGGCTGTTGGCTGTGGGGTGCTGGGTGCCGCGTGGGCAGATCCCAGCACGCTCCGGCAGGGCAAGACCCGGCATGCGGTACCTGGCTCGTGGTGGTGTGGGCAGGGGGGCGTCCCGGCGGCCATGGGGTTGGTGGCCTTGCCCCACATGCATGGAGTGTCCCCTCTGGTCACCGACCTCTCCTGGGCACCAGACTGGGTCTGGCGCTTGTGGTGACACTGGGGGCCAGGGCGCAGCGGGAATAGAAGGATGGGTGCTGATAGAGGGGCACAAGGGAGTGAGTTTGTTAGCGGGGTGCAGGGCGGTGGGTAGGTTAGCGGGGTGCAGGGCAGTGGGTGCTGCTAACAGGGTGCAGGGCAGTGGGTGGGTTAGTGAGGTGCAGGGCAGTGGGTGCTGGTAGCGGGTGGTGGGGTGTTGGGTCCCGTGCAATCCTGGATGCCCATCCTGATGCGTCAGCATTCCCATCCCATCCCATCCCCTAATGACAAGGCAGCGGGCAGGGAGTGCCGTGACTCACTGTGGCCTCGCTGGCCCTGTGCCTGTGGCAAGGGGTGTCCCAGGGGTGTAGGGTGTCCCGGGGTGTCCCGGGGTGTCCCGTGGCTCTGGCAATGCAGGCAGTGCGTGGACTCATACTGGTCCCATGCACATCCCAGCGGGGCCCTGCCTGTGGGGCTGGGGCTGTGCTGGGGCTGAGCCAGGACAGACATGCCATGGCCTTGTTCCTATGCTGTACCTTTCCCATTTGATCAGTGCCCACAGAACCCAGGGCAGTGCTGGGGCTCCCTCCCCACTGTGGTGCTGGGGTCTCAGGGCTGGGTGGGCACACCATGCTCTCTCTGGTGCTGGCGGCTGCTGATGGGCGCTGATAGTGCTGGCAGGTGCTGGCACAGTGCTGGCACGCTGGGGCCGATCCCCGTTAGCTGTTTCCTTCCCCCACACCCCGTGACTCACCGTGGTTCCCCAGAGCTCTTGGTTCATCGTTTCCTGCACCAGCTGTGCCCTGCGGTGCCACCGGCGGGGCCTGGTTCTTGCTGTGCCATGACCCGGGTGCCACTGGCTCACCTGTCCCTCTCCTCTCTTGCAGATGAGCGAGATCGTGTCCAGAAGAAAACTTTCACCAAATGGGTCAACAAGCACCTCATCAAGGTACAGGCACTGCCAGTCCAGTGGGCACCGCTGCCCCAGCAGACCCCAGCCCTCAGCCCTGGAAGCATCCCCAGTCGCAGCCCCCTGTGATGGCATTGCCAAGGACATGGGCAGTGGAGGGTACCTTGTGCCAGTGCGAGTTCTTCTGTGCCTCACCAGTAGCCAAGGCCTCTTGGCTGCCTCCATGGTGGGAGTCTGTCCTTGCAGGCAGAAGCTGCCCCCCTGCTGGCCTCCCCTGTGTTCCAGGAGGGCATGGTGCCCGTGGTGTGTGGGAGCATCTCCTGGGCTTTGACACTCTTGGTCCTGTCCCATTCCTGTGGTCCCCATTCCCTGCCATCGTGCCGGTGCCCATCCCTACAGTGTGGTGGGCAGAGCCCCACCTTAGCACCCAGCACGTAGTGGGATGTCCTGCAGCCCCCGTGGTGACGTGTCTCCACATGTCCCCAACCCCGCAGTGCCACCGCAATGTCACCACCCCCAGTCCACCCTGGGTCCTCTCTTTGCTCTATCCTAACTGCTCTCTTCTCTCTGCCCTGTGCAGCACTGGCGAGCAGAGGTAGGTCCTTCCTCTCTGTCTGTCCCACCGTGCTCTTCCTGTTCACATACCCTCCGCTTCCCCCACTGGGGACAGATCCCTGGGGCTGCCAGCGTGGTGGGCAGCGGGTCCAGCCCAGCATGGTGGGCAGCGGGACCCTGTGCATGCCAGAGTGATGCTGGAGTGATGCCAGAACAATGCTGGATCCATCCTGGCACTGTGGGGGGAGGTGCTGTGTGTGTTTGGGGGGATGTGGCACTGGGGGCACTGGCTGTGCTTGGGGCCGTGTGTGAGCACCCGCTGCACTGAGGGGTCACTGGGTGCATACCCCAGTGCTGGCTGGCAGGGATGGGGGGTGCTCGGTTGCCCCAGCCCCCCTGACGCCGTCGCTGTCCCCTCAGGCACAGCGCCATGTCAACGACCTTTACGAGGACCTGCGGGATGGGCACAACCTCATCTCACTGCTGGAGGTGCTCTCGGGGGACACACTGGTAGGTGCCCCGTGCTGCCCCTGCTCCCTGCCGCGTGCCGGCACCCCTCTGCCAACCGTCCTTGTCCTCATCCTCGCTGCCCGCCTCTGCTCCCTGTCCTCCCGCCTGGCCGTCGGTCCGTCCCGGTGACCCCAAGTTCCCGCGCCCTCCGCCTCTAACCTCTCTTTGCTTTGGTGCCCTCTCTGCTTCCTGGCGCCGGCCCCGGCCCACCGCCGCCTTTGCCTCCTCCTTCTCCTTCCTCTCTCTGCTCCTCTCCGCTCTGCTCGGCCGGGGCAGCCCCGGGAGCGCGACGTCCTCCGGACCTTGCGGTTGGTGAGTGGTTCTGCTGTCAGCTTTCGGCATGGCCCTGCATGGTGACCGACACCGCAGTACCGGCACAGAGCAGTGCTGATGCGTGCCAAGGCTCCGTCTGTGTGCCATGAGCGGGCCCAGGGCTCTGTCCGTGTGCCATGTGCTGTGCCATCCTGGTGCTCTGGCTGCATGCTGTGCCTGTCCCAGTGCCCCAACCAATGCCAAGCGCCACGGGAGTGGGTTTCCCTGGGCCAGACTTTGGTTACAGCAGCAGGAGAGAAGCATGGTGTCACTGGGAGTGATCCCACTGCACTGGGTTCCAGTGGGCTGGAGTTGGACTATGGCTCCCAGCACCACAGCAGGATGTGCCACTGGCTCCCTGGGGCGGCTGGCAAGGGGGATGGTACTGTGGACAGCAACCTCGGGCTCTTATGCCAGGGCTGATCCTGGCCTTGACAGGCTGTGGGTCCTTGGTGACTCCCAGCTGTGGGGTAGGAGGAACCCTGGTCCATTGCTGAGCGGCATGGGGAGGTTTGGGGGCTCCCCAGCTCTCCCAGCAGTAGAAGCCAGGCTCAGATTGTGGGGCCAGCATGTGTGGGGCATCTGTCCAGGCAGAACCTGCCCAGGGGACCCCAGCTGGGACCTGCAAGTTTTGGGGGTGCTCACCCAGCTTGGCAGTGCCTGGTCCTGCTGAGGGTGGACACTGGAGTGTGCTGAGGAGCTGCATGGTGAGGGACTGTGTGGTGCTGCCAGGACCGTGGTGCTGTGGCACTGAGGCTGGCACTGGTCCTGCCCGGGCAGTGGTTGCTGTGCCCACATGCTGGATACTTGACTGCCCCCAGGATGACCTCAGTGGCCCCGGCACTGCTGGGTGTGGGGTGGGAACAGTCTGTGCCAGCAGGTTCGCGGGGGGAGCGTGGGGAGCGTCCCCACCCCTGCGGGGGCAAAGGGCGAGGGCGGGTGCCATCGGCATGTGTGGCGCCGGGAGGGGCTGGGTGGGGGGGCCGGCGTGGCGGGACAGTGTCATGATGGCGTGGCAGGGCCATGGCTGGGGAGCGGGCCGGGGCTGTACCATGGCATCGCAGCGGGGCCGTGGCGGGGGGCCGGGGTGGCAGGACGCGGCAGGGCTGTGTCCACGGCGGCTGCACTCACTGCCCTCTCTCCCCCAGCCCCGGGAGAAAGGCCGGATGCGCTTCCACAAGCTGCAGAATGTCCAGATTGCCCTCAACTACCTGAAGCATCGGCAGGTGAGAGGGGGGTGGGACCCCCTGGATGCCTGGGACCCCCAGGGCTGTGCTGTGCTCCCCCATCCCTGAGCCACGTGTCTCGTGCCACAGGTGAAGCTGGTGAACATCCGGAACGATGACATTGCTGACGGCAACCCCAAGCTGACGCTGGGGCTCATCTGGACCATCATCCTCCACTTCCAGGTGAGCCCCGTGGGGTGGAGATGGGGACAATGATGCCAGGGGGCTGGGGTTCTGTGGTGCCAGTCTGGTCGCTGTGTGGGGCAGGAGCGGTGTCACAGGGAGCTGCCATGGAGCGAGTGTACCTTTGTTGGTGCTCGTTCTGTGCTGGTGCCCATGCCAGGACTAACAGCCATATCCTGGCAGATCTCAGACATCCAGGTGACGGGGCAGTCTGAGGACATGACGGCCAAGGAGAAGCTGCTGCTGTGGTCACAGCGGATGGTGGAGGATTACCAGGGCCTTCGCTGCGACAATTTCACCACCAGCTGGCGGGACGGGCGCCTCTTCAACGCCATCATCCACCGGCACAGGTGAGTGCCACGGTGGTGCCACATGACACATGGGCAGGCGTGTGTTCACCAGGGTCAGCCACATCGATCCTGTGGGTGGGGTGTGCTCACTGGGATGAGCCACATCAATCCTATGGATGGGGTGTGCTCACTGGGATCAGCCACATCGATCCCGTGGGTGGGGTGTGCTCACTGGGATGAGCCACATCAATCCCATGGATGGGGTGTGCTCACTGGGATGAGCCACATCAATCCTATGGATGGGGTGTGCTCGCTGGGATCAGCCACATTGATCCTGTGGGTGTGGTGTGCTCACTGTGATGAGCCACATCAATCCTATGGATGGGGTGTGCTCACTGGGATGAGCCACATCAATCCCATGGATGGGGTGTGCTCGCTGGGATCAGCCACATCAATCCCATGGATGGGGTGTGCTCTCTGGGATCAGCCACATCGATCCTGTGGATGGGGTGTGCTCACTGGGATCAGCCACATCGATCCTGTGGATGGGGTGTGCTCACTGTGATGAGCCACATCGATCCTGTGGATGGGGTGTGCTCGCTGGGATCAGCCACATCGATCCTGTGGGTGGGGTGTGCTCACTGGGATGAGCCACATCAATCCTATGGATGGGGTGTGCTCAC
>JAWWLV010000078.1:4549659-4598478 GCA_035041135.1 Platyrinchus mystaceus
TGAGCCACATCGATCCTATGGATGGGGTGTGCTCGCTGGGATCAGCCACATTGATCCTGTGGGTGCGGTGTGCTCGCTGGGATCAGCCACATCGATCCTGTGGGTGGGGTGTGCTCACTGGGATGAGCCACATCGATCCTATGGATGGGGTGTGCTCGCTGGGATCAGCCACATCGATCCTGTGGATGGGATGTGCTCGCTGGGATCAGCCACATCGATCCTGTGGGCAGGCATGTGTTCACCAAGGCTGGCCGGTGATCCCACTCGGGGTGATGTGGGCATGTGCTCCCAACGAGCCCCAGCCCATTGTCCTGTGCCGACGGTGCCGTGCCCACCATGGCGTGCCAGGGCGTGGGCAGGCAGGTCCCCGCGGGTCCTGCTGGGACTGCTGTGTGCTTTTGGGGAGAGAAAATATGTGCAGTCCTGTGCCAGATGGTGGGAGGCACCCTCACTGTGCCACGTCACATCTGTGCCATGCTCTGCACTGAGCCTCTGCCACGCCGAACTTGTTCCCCCCCTGGAGCCACAAGCAGGGGCCCAGGTATCTTCCCCAGAGAGCATGGGGGTGTCAGTCCCACAGGGCATTGGGGTGTCTGCCCTATAGGGGATTGGAGTGTCAAACCCACAGAGGACTGGGGTGTCAGCCCCACAGGGGGTTGGGGTGTCTGTCCCGTGGGGGACGGGGGAGTCAGTCTCATGAGGGCTTGAGGTGCTCATCCCACAGGCCACAGGGGTTCTGCCTGTGCTGGGGTCCCTGCTGGGGACTGCGGGGTGTCCCCAGCTCCCAGTGCCCCTGTGCCGGGTGTGGGAGTCTCACCTGCTGCTGGTGCCCCCACTGTGGGTGTGTGGGGCATGGTGTGGAGAGGCAGGGGTGAAGGCAGCCCCAGGGAGGGGAGGGCCCTGCTGTCCTGGGGTTTTGGGGTCCCCATGGCCCTGCTGATCTCCACTGACCTGCTGCCTGCAGGCCGATGCTGATCGACATGAGCCGGGTATATCGTCAGAGCAACCTGGAGAACCTGGACCAGGCCTTCACCGTGGCCGAGCGGGACCTGGGTGTGACACGGCTGCTGGACCCTGAAGGTACGGGCTGGGGTGAACTGGGGTGGTCCCCCAAGAGAGCCCCCATCCCTCCCTGCCACGGGGTCCCCCCATCTGACCCCTCCCTCTCTACAGATGTGGACGTGGCGCAGCCAGACGAGAAGTCCATCATCACTTATGTGTCCTCACTGTACGATGCCATGCCACGTGTGCCTGAGGTGCAGGATGGCGTCAAGGCCAACGTGAGTCGGGGAGCTGGGGAGGTCACCGCTTCTGCCGCCCGCCACGGTGTGACCCCCAGCCCCACACGTGTGCCCATCCCCAGGAGCTGCAGCTGCGCTGGCAGGAGTACTACGAGGTGGTGACGGGGCTGCTGCAGTGGAGCCGGCAGCACTCGACGCTCTTCGAGGAGCGTCGCCTCCCTGCCAGCTACGAGGAGATCGAGGTGAGGCTACCAGCACAGCGTGGGCAGGGGGACGCAGAACAGGGCTGGTGCTGCTGGCACAGCATGGGCATGGAGATGGAGTGGGACAGCGTTGGTGCTGCCAGCATGGCACAGGCATGGGGACTGGGGACAGAGACAGGGATGGTGCTCTCACAGGGATGACTGGCCCCGGGAGCCACCCATGCCTGGGGCAGTGAATGGTGGGGTCCCAGCCGGCCTATGGCTCCATTGGGTGGTTTGTGTCTGGCTGGCAGCCCCTTTGCTGGCCCATGGCCAGCTGTGCTGTGCTGTGGGTCACTGGGAGACCAGTCCACGGCCATGGAGCTGAGCCCTCACCGGTGCCAGCCCAGGGGTCCGCAGGGTGCAGGGGCTCAGAGCCGTGGCAGAGCTGGGCGCCCGGTCGGGGGGGCCCCCCTGACTCACCCTCCCTGGCTGTGCTGTGAGTCACTGCTGGCAAAGCCCGGCACAGCCACTTCCTTCCCGCCGGCTCTGCACGCATGGAAATTTGGAGGGGGGGGGTATACCCAGGGAGAGGTCAGCGTGGGCCGGGGGTCTCTGCTCAGGGGCCCCCCCCCCCCCCCGGCAGATCCTCTGGCGCCAGTTCCTCAAGTTCAAGGAGACGGAGCTGCCGGCCCGGGAGGCCGACAAGAACCGCTCCAAGGCCATCTTCCAGGCGCTGGAGGTGTGTGGGCTGGGGTCTTGGGGGGCTCCCGGGGGTTGGGGATCCTGGGTGTCTGGGATCCACGGGGTGGGGGACCTGAGGGTAGGGGCCCTGCGTCTGGAGGTTCTTGGGGGCTGGGATCCCAAGGGATGGGAACTCTGGGGCTGGGTTCCTGAGGGGTGGGAGTCCTTTGGGGCTGGGGGTCCTGGGGAGCCGGGAGTCTTGAGGAGATGGGGATTGGTCCCAAGGGGATGATGGTCCCGTGGGGGCTGGGGGTCCTGGGGAGCCAGGGGTCTTGGGAGGCTGGGGGTGGGTCCTAAGGAGATGATCATCCCAGGGTGCCAGGGGTCCCCAGGGGATGATGGTCCTGCATGCTGGGGGCCTCGGGGTACTGGATGTCCCACGGCAGCCCTGAGCATCCCCAGGGGTCATGGGCAGTGTCTGACATTTGGGGGCCACAGGGCGCGGTGCAGTCGGGGCAGCTGAAGGTGCCCCCCGGGTACCACCCGCTGGACGTGGAGAAGGAGTGGGGGCGGCTGCACGTGGCTGTGCTGGAGCGGGAGAAGCTGCTGCGGGCAGAGTTTGAGAGGCGAGTCGGGGGGGGTGGGGCACTGGGGGGGCCGGGCAGGGCTGTGCTGGCACCCACACCCCCTTCCTGCTGCCAAACCGCGGGGCTGGGCCGGGGTGGGGTGTCCCGGCCCCCCCGAGGGGGAACCACAGGGCCGTGAGTCATCTCTCTCGCTGGGAATCCAGCGCGGCCGCTGGCCTCGAGTGCAGCACGGCACGGCACGGCACGGCGGGAGCGGGACAGGGGCAATGGGGAGGGGGAGCAATGGCGAGTGGGATGGGGTGGGATGGGGATAGGAAGCAGGGTGAGGAGTGGGATGGGGGGCAGGATGGGGGGTGAGATGGGGTGGAGATTGGGATCAGGATGGGGATAGGGAGTGGGAAGGGGATGGGAGGGGACTGGGATTGGGAGTGAGGTGGGATGGGGATAGGAAGCAGGGTGGAGACGGGGATCAAGATGTGAATATGGGGTGGAATGGGGGGCACGATGAGGATAGGGACAGCGAGCAGGATGCAGAGTGGGACAGAACTGATGCTGTGCATGACCAGGACAGGTGCCCCCCAAGGAGGTCTGTGCTGACCGTGTCCCCTGTGTCTCCACAGGCTGGAGCGGCTGCAGCGTGTGGTCACCAAGCTGCAGATGGAGTCAGGGATCTGCGAGGAGCAGCTGAACCAAGCAGACACTCTGCTGCAGGCGGTGAGTGATGATGGCACGGGGGTGGGGGGGCCTGGCAAGACCCCCACCAGGACCCCGAGCCTGGCTGTGCCCCCGACCCTGACCCCACGGTGCCCTCCCGCAGGACGTGCGGCTGATGGCAGCAGGGAAGGCGCCACAGAAGGCGGCTGAGGTGGAGCGGGACCTGGACAAGGCGGATGCCATGATCCGGCTGCTCTTCAATGATGTCCAGAGCCTCAAGGATGGGCGGCACCCGCAGGGCGAGCAGATGTACCGCCGGTACGGCCCAGGGTGGGGGGTTTGAGAGGGCTTGGAGAGCACCCCAGGGTGAGCAGATCTACCACTGGTGTGGCCTGTGGTGGAGGGCTGGGGAGGTCTCCACAACCTGTCCCCATGGCTTTGTGCCCCCCAGAGCCCTCCATGTCCCCCATGTCTCCCTTTTTTTCCCTGCCCCCATGTCCCCAAAGCCCTGCATGTCCCCCAAAGACCTCCACGTACTCTGTGTCCCCCATCTCCCTTGTGCCCCTTGAAGCATCCCAAAGACCACCATGCTGCCCATGCCCCACATGCTCCTTGCACCCCCAAAGCCCCCCATGTCCCCTGTGCCCTGCAAAGCTCCCTGTGACTCCTCTGCCCTCCATGTCTCCCATGTCCCTCATGTCCCCTATGTCCCTTGTACCCCTCAAAGCGCTCCAAACCTTCTGCAGCCCTTGTGCCTCCAAAAGCCCCCTATGGCTCCTGTGACCCCAAAGACTCCCATGCTCCCAAAGCTCCCGTGTCCCCTGTACCCTCCATGTCCTCTGTGCCCCCCACTGATGCCCCCCACCCTGCAGTGTGTACCGGCTGCACGAGCGCCTGGTGTCCATCCGCACCGAGTACAACCTGCGGCTCAAGTCGGGGGCGCCGGTGACGGCGGTGACGACTGTGTCTGTGGCATCGGGGCAGCGGCGGCCGGAGCCGGACGAGGCACCGCTGCGGTACCTGCAGGACCTGCTGGCCTGGGTGGAGGAGAACCAGCGGCGCGTGGCCACGGCTGAGTGGGGCGCAGACCTGCCCACCGTGGAGACCCACCTGGGCGCGCACCGTGGGCTGCACCGCGCCATCGAGGAGTTCCGCGCCAAGGTGGAGCGGGCGCGGGCTGACGAGGTGAGATCTCCAGGGTGCTGGGGACCTCCTGTCCTTGGGGCTGATGAGGTGAGACCCCTGGGGTGTTGGGGACCCCCCAGCTTTGGGGACCCTCCAGTCCTGGGGTCCCCCTGGTCCTGGGGCCAATGGGGTGAGCCCCCAGTCCTGGGGACCCACAAGTCCTGGGGCTGATGAGATGAGCCCCCATGGGGTGCTGCGGATCCCCCGATCCTGGGGGACCTCTGGGGCTGCCCCTACCCCTGTGTTCCTGAGCATTTCCCATGGGGCTGCCACCACCCAGCTGGGGTGGGGCTGCCCTTGCTCTGCACCTGGGAAAGCACCATGGCTGCCCCTCTTCCTGCTCCTGGGGGTCCCTGAGGTGCCAGGGCTTTGTGCAGGCTGGGGGAGACTCTGGGGAGAGCAGCCCATCCTGGCTCTGCTCCTGCTCTGGAGCCCCCCACTGTGCCCCAGGGTGCCCTAGGAGGTTGGGGGGCTTCATGCCCCAAGGGCATCCCCTGATACCCCCACTGCCTGCACCCCTGGTCTGTCCCCTTTGCTGCCCTCCCCGTGTGCCCCCCTGCCATCACCCCCATTGCGGGGTCCAGGGGGGCTCCTGGGGTGCTGCTGTCCTTTGTGGGGTCCTGGCACTGATGGTGTGTCCTCCTCAGACCCAGCTGTCCCCTGGTCCCCGCGGCGCCTACAGGGAGTGCCTGGGCAAGCTGGAGCTGCAGTACGCCAAGCTGCTGGTGAGGGCTGGGGGGGCCAGGGGGGCCCATGGCGGGGACCTGGTAGGGTGGGTGTGACATGGGAGGGGGTGATGGCAGGGGGGTCCTGCCAGGGAGGTGTGTGAGGGCTGTGGGGAGGAGGGTGGTGAGCAGGGGAACGTGTAGGCAGGAGGATGCAGAACAGGGGGAGCACACGTGGAGATGAGGGTGGGGAGGGGTGGCCGTGCGGGGTGAGTCTGTGGCTGCAGCTCCACTGTGTCCCCCCAGAACTCCTCCAAGTCGCGGCTGCGGCACCTGGAGAGCCTCCACGGCTTTGTGAGCGCCGCCACCAAGGAGCTGCTGTGGCTGAGTGAGCGTGAGGAGGAAGAGGTGGCCTTCGACTGGAGCCACCACAACCCTGCCATGGCCGCCAAGAAGGAGAGTTACTCGGTATGGGCACGATGGGGTGGCACGTGGGCACGGATATGGGCACAGGGATGGGCATGGACATGGAGAGGGACATGGACGTGGGCATAGGCACAGGGATGGGCATGGACACAGGCACGGAGATAATCATGGGCACAGGGGTGGACATGGACATGGCACAGAGATGGGCACAGGGGTGACATGGACATGCACATGGGCAAGCACACGTGGAGGACACCTGCTGCACGTGTGCACGGACAAGCTCATGGACCTACACATGGATGTGGAAATATGTGTGCCATCCTTGCTCAGACATGGACACGGACCCAGACATGCACACACACACACATGTGCAAGTGTGCCATCCCTGCACACGGACACACACGTGGCTATGCCGTCCCCACATATGGCTGTGCCACATGGTCCCGTCCCTGCTCTGAAGTGCTGAGCCCCTCTTGTCCCCTGCTCTGGCACCCTGTGCCCCTGTGACTGCGCTGCCCACCCCCATGCCCAGAAATCCCTTCATGCACACACAGAGCCATGCACGGTGACCCCCCCAGCCCATGCACATGTGTGAGCCCTGGACCCTCAGATGTGTACACATGTGTGAGCCCTGACCCTGCAGCTGTGCACACGTGTGTGAGCCCTGACTCCCCCCCCACCCCAGGCACTGATGCGGGAGCTGGAGTTGCGGGAGCGTCGGATCCAGGAGCTGCGGAGCTCAGGGGAGCGGCTGCTGCGTGAGGAGCATCCCGGGGCACAGACACTGGAGGTGGGCACGGGGAGATAATGGGGGGGCTTTGTGGCAGAGGGAGCAGCTACTGCGTAAGGAACACCCTGGGATGCAGGCACTGGAGGTGGGCATGGGACTGGAGGGGTACAGAGAAGTGGGTGGGGGGCTCAAGAGGCTGGGGGAGCTGCAGAGTCTAGGGGATCTGGATCTGGAGGGTGGGAGGAATATGGAGGGGCCCTGGGAGTCTTGGTGAGCTTGAGGGACCTGGGAGGGCTGAGAGAATCTGGGGGGCTTGAGGGTCCTGGTGGTTCAAGGAGGGGGATCAGGGAGGCTTGGACACTGGAGGGCACTGGTGTGGGTGTGGGTGCAGGTGCCTGTACTGGTGTGGGTGCAGGTACAGGTGAGGGTTCAGATGTGGGTGCCTGTAGTGGTGCAGGTGCCCTCAGTGCCAGCCCTGATGTGTCCCCACCCTGCTCTCCCGCCCCCTCCAGGCGTTCCTGGCGGCTCTGCAGACCCAGTGGAGCTGGATGCTCCAGCTCTGCTGCTGCATCGAGACCCACTTGAAGGAGAACACCAACTACTTCCAGGTACAAGGGGGCCAGGGAGGGGTTGGAGGAGTCGAGGGAGATCATGACCCCAGTGCTGACCCCCGTCCCCTCCCAGTTCTTCAGTGAGGTGCGAGAGACGGAGGAGCTGCTGCGGAAGACGGAGGAGACGATGCGACGCAAGTTCAGCTGCGACCGCGGCACCACGGCCACGCGCCTCGAGGATCTGCTGCAGGACCTCGCGGTGAGGGCTCGCCTGGGACCCCCAGGGGGACTCCCAGACCCCGGGGGTACCCAGACAGTGACCCCCAGACCCCGGGGGTATCCCCCCAAGGCGACTCTCACAAGATCCCCAGGGTATCCCCCCAATATTCCTGAGCTCCCCTAAAACATCTGGTATCCCCCTAAATTTTTGATGCTCCTACAAACCGTGGGATTCTCAAAATCCTGAGGTGCCCCAAATGTGCTCCCACAGGAGCAGAAGGAGCAGCTGGCAGAGTTGGGGACGCAACTAGGGGGTCTTGCTCGCCGTGCCAAGACCATCGTGCAGCTGAAGCCGCGGAGCCCCGGGACCCCCCTGCAGGGCCGCCCCCCCATCCAGGCTGTCTGCGACTACAAACAAATGGAGGTGGGGGGTGTTACAGGGGCTGGGGTGGTGCAGGGCGGAGGTGGGAAGATGTGGGGGCATATGATGGGAACAGCACCCCAGTCTGACATGGAGTCCATGGAGGGACATGGGGGAACATGGGGTGATCCACACACTGGTCTGACACCACTCTGGGGGACATAGGGAGATATGGGGGGCCCTCCACCCTGCTTTCATGATGCCCCGGTCCCATGAAGGGACACAGGGTGGGACAAAGGGGGGCCCCCCACCCCCTTCTGATGCCACCCCAGCCCCACTGGGGGCTGTAGGGGGGACACTGGGGGCAACCCACCCCAGTCTGAGACCACCCTGGTGCTATGGAAGGACACTGGGGAATATGAGGGGCCACCGTGGGCGGACACGGTGGGGGACACAGGGATCCCTCACCCCAGTCTGACACCATTCCAACTCCATGGTGGGGACACAGGGGAATATGGTGGGGACACAGGGGCATATGGAGGGACATGGGAGGAGGCAGGGAAACCCACTCTCACCCTCTGCCCTGCAGGTGACGGTGCACAAGAACGACACGTGTGCCCTGCTGAACCACACGCAGCCGCAGCAGTGGCGGGTGCTGAGCGCCGGCGGCAGCGAGGCCGTCGTGCCCTCCGTCTGCTTCCTCCTGCCGCCCCCCAACAAGGAGGCTCTGGATGCCGTGCACAGGTGGGGACAGTGACCCCACGCCCCTCCCCGGGCACCCCTGTGCCCCCCCTCTAACTCTGTGTCCCCGCAGGCTGGAGACCACCCACCAGCAGCTGCTGGGGCTGTGGCAGCAGCTGTACCAGGACCTGCGCAGCCTCCGCGCCTGGCAGTACCTGACCCGGGACATCCAGCAGATCCAGTCCTGGACACATATCACGGTGAGTCCCCAGGGGTCCCAGGGTGGCACGGGGATCCCGGGGGTTCTGGCGGGGGCTGACATGGCTGTGCCCCCCCAGTTCCGCACGCTGCCGGCAGAAGAGGTGCGGCAGGTCCTGCACAGCCTGGAGAGCCACTACCAGGAGTTCCTGCGGGACAGCCAAGATGCCCAGAGCTTCCAGCCTGACGACCGGCTGCAAGTGGAGCGTGACTACAACACCTGCACCCACAAATACGAGCTGCTGCTGCGTAGCCAGGAGAAAGGTGGGTGTCCCCTGCCTGCTGTGTGTCCCTGCAGTGTCCCCAGGGTGTCCCCAGCTGCTGAGCTGTCTCCCCATCCCCCTTCCCCCATGGGTCTCTGGGGTGTCCCTGGGGCACTGAGCTGTCCCCAGGGTGCTGAGCGGTCCCCATGTGCCCCCTCCCCACCTCAGTTCCCCAGGGCATCCCTGTGGTGTCCCACGGTGTTGAGCCGTCCCCGTGTCCCCCCAGGAGAGCAGGATGAGTCGCTGTGCAAGAGCTACATCTCGCAGCTGAAGGACATCCGGCTGCAGCTGGAGAGCTGCGAGAGCCGCACCGTGCACCGTCTGCGCCTGCCCCTGGACACCGACCCGCTGCGCGAGTGTGCCCAGCGCCAGGCCGAGCAGCAGGTGTGTGACACGTGTGTGCGGGCGTGTGACGTGCGTGCAACATGCATGGATGGGGACCTTGGCACCAGGACAGGGCTGGGGGCTGTCATGGAATCTCAGAATGGTTTGGGTTGGAAAAGCCTCTGAGCCCACCGAGTCTGACTGCTCTCCCAGCACTGCCAGGTCCACCACTAAACCATATCCCCACATGCCACATCCAGACAGCTTTTAAATCCCCCCAGGGGTGGGGACTCTACCCCTGCTCTGGGCAGCCTGTGCCAGAGCTGTACAGCCCTTTTTCAGAAGGAATTGTTCTCAGTATCCCATGTAAACCTCCCCTGCCCGCTTGCTCTGGTGGACTGCAGACCCTTCCCCTGCTTGGCTCCTCCTCGGGTCCAGGGGGACCATGAGAGCCTTTGGTGGGGGTTCGCCCTGACCTGCAGTTGGCAGGGACTGAGGGACTCCCTCCTTGCAGCAAACCCACCTGGAGCTGGAGGGCATCCAGAAGAACCTGGCCAAGGTCAGCGAGAAGACGGAGCAGGTGCTGGCGCAGCCAGAGCAGGCGGGCTCAGCCCCTGTCCTGCGCTCCGAGCTGGAGGTCACTCTGCGGAAGATGGAGCAGGTGTACAGCCTCTCCAGCATCTACCTGGAGAAGTGAGTGGGATCCCGGCCCTGGCACTGTGCGGCTTCTTGGAACCCTGGGCTGGGAATGAGCTTGGGCAGCTGGTGGGGCTCAGGGGGCTTGGGGGAAGCCAGCATGTCCTTCCCTTCCCTGTTGCCTCTTCGTTTCCCTCTTTGTTTCTGTTCCCTGTTTCCATCTTCTTGCCTTGCCTTGCCTTGCCTTGCCTTGCTTTGCCTTGCCCTCTGCCCTTCCCTTCTTCCTTCTGCCTTTTATTTCCCTTTCCTTCCCTCATGTCTCTGTGCTGCCACCCTGGCTGAGCTGTCCCACTCTCAGCTGAGCCCATCCTACTTCTGTCCCACTGCCATCCCACTCCTGCCCTGCCCCGGCTGATCCCTCCCACTGCCGCAGGCTGAAGACCATTGGGCTGGTGATCCGGAGCACGCAGGGGGCTGAGGAGCTGCTCCGCAAGTACGAGGAGCAGCTGAAGGACGTGCAGGCAGTGCCGGCTGACCTGGCTGAGCTGGAGGCCAGCAAGGCTGAGCTGAAGGTACTGGGGGGTTCCAGGGAGTGCCAGGGGGAGCTGGGGGAGCTGAGGCTGGCACTGACCCCTGCCCATCTGCTACAGCGGCTGCGAGCGCAAGCTGAGGGGCACCAGCCCTTCTTCAGCACCCTGGAGACCGATCTCAGCAAGGCCAAGGATGTCAACGAGCGGATGGTCCGCGGCCACAGCGAGCGGGACGTGGACCTGGAGCGGTACCGGGAGCGGGTGCAGCAGCTGCTGGAGCGCTGGCAGGCCGTGCTGGGCCAGGCCGACCTGCGCCAGCGCGAGCTGGACCAGCTGGGCCGCCAGCTGCGCTACTACCGGCAGAGCTGCGATGCCCTGCGCCAGTGGATCCGCGATGCCCGGCAGCGCCAGGAGGGCATCCAGGCTGTGCCCATCACCGACAGCCAGGCCGTGCGCGAGCAGCTCCTGCAGGAGAAGGTAGAGGCAGAGGCGGGACGAGGGGTGTGCCCGGCTGTCCCTGGCTGTTGTGGGTCGAGGGGTGCTCCTGGTCATCCCCAGCGGGATGAGGGGTGGACCCAGCCACCCCTGGTGGTGCAGGGTGTGTGCCTGGCCATACCTGGCAGGGCAAGGAGTGCACCTGGCCATACCCAGCCCTGATGGGGCCAGGGGTGCTCTCAGTTGTCCCTGCTGCGGTGGGGTGGGGAGGGCTCTTGGGTGGCCATGGTGGGACGAGGGGTGCTCTTGTCTGTCCCTGGCTGTGTCAGGGCAAGGGGTGCTCTTGGCCATCCCCAGGAGGGTGAGGGGAGCTCGTGGCCATTCCCAGCTGTGGCATGGCTGGGATGCACTGGGGGTGCTCTCAGGTGGCCGTGGGGTGCCTGTGCTCACCCTCACATGTCTCCCCAGAAACTGCTGGAGGAGTGTGAGCAGCACAAGGAGAAGGTGGAGGAGTGCCAGCGCTATGCCAAGCAGTACATCGATGCCATCAAGGTGCGCCTGCTGCCCAGGGGGCTGGGGCTAGGGGGGGCTGGACGGGCACCACAGTATCCCTTGGAGGACTGGGGGGGACAGTGCCAGGGCTGGGGGTCTCACCAGGGCTGTGATGGTGTGCTGAGTACCCTCTCCCTGGCAGGACTATGAGCTGCAGCTAGTGAGCTTCAAGGCACAGGTGGAGCCAGTGGCATCGCCAGCCAAGAAGCCCAAAGTGCAGTCGGCGTCCGACAGCATCATCCAGGAGGTGAGGGGGATCCCACTGCTGTGGGCCTGGGGTGCCCCATGGTCATGGAGCGGTGGGCTTGGGGAGCTGCTGTGCAGACTCACCTCCATCTGGCCCCACCGTCGCCGAGGGACCGGGGGGCTATGGGTGTGCTCCCCTCCCTCCCTCTGACCCTCTGTCTCTGCAGTACGTGGACCTGCGGACGCAGTACAGCGAGCTGACCACACTCACCACCCAGTACATCAAGTTCATCACCGAGACGCTGCGGCGGCTGGAGGAGGAGGAGGTAGGGAGCGGCGTGGGGCGGCATGGCCGGCTGTGTAACCGCAGGGAGCACAGTTCACGGGCGCTCTGGCCCCATCACTAACACCAGCCCATGGCTGTGACTCTGGCCCTGGACCCATCACTTACACTGGCCCCTGGCTGTGACTCTGGCTCCAGCCCCATCACTAATGCTGCCCCATGGCCGTGACTCCGGCTCTGGCCCCATCACTAATGCTGCCCCATGGCCGTGACTCTGGCTCTGGCCCCATCACTAACACTGGCCCACGGCCATGACTCCAGCCCTGTACCCATTACTATCACCAGCCCAGGGCTGTGACTCCGGCCCCAGCCCTGATCACTAACACTAGCCCATGGCCATGACTCCAGCCCTGGACCTATCAATAATGCTGGCCTATGGCTGTGACTCTGGCCCCATCACTAACGCTGGCCCACAGCCGTGGCTCTGGCCCCAACCCCATCACTGGCACTGGCCCATGGCTGTGACTCTGACCCCATTACTAACACTGGCCCACAGCCTCTAACTGCTCCCTGCCGGGCTCCCGGGAGTGAGGCCACTGGCTCTGGGTGCGGAGGGTCTGTGAGCTGAGCCGGCTCTGGGCACCGGGGTCTCTGGTGTGACTGGTGGTAGGAGGCACTTCTCAGATACACGTGGTTCAGTCAGCACCCGCCTGCGCATGCCGCTGTGCTGGGCGCCGGCCCGCGGGGTCTGGCGCGGGGTGACCTCTCTAACTCTTGGTTTCTGCCCTCGGAGCCGCTTTGCCGGTGCTTTTTCTTTGGGGATGTTTGTGTTGGTGGGGATCTAATGGAGGGTAAAAAACCAGGATGACTCTGGCAGCCCTGCACCAGGTACTCACTCTGCGCATGCCCCCTCCCTGCGGCACCCCCTGCCTTCTACATAGCTCGTCCTCCTCTGTCCCTCCTCAGCCTCTGTGCTGCTCCTGGGATCGGGGGTCTGGAGCAGGGGTCCGGCTCCCTTGCATGTGTGCTGCCTGTGCCCAGGCCCTGTGGAGCGTGTGGCTGCCTCTCTCATGGTGCATGTGGTGTGAGCACTGCGCTCGCACCTGGAAGGGGCTGGGAGGGGTTCAAACCAGTTGGATTGCTCTCTCCATCGTTGAGGCTTTCCCGGCAGGGAAACCTCTGTTGGCATCGACCTTGCACGGCTCCCCTCTGTCCTGCTCTTGGCGCTCGGGCCGTCTCTCTTCTTTGCCCACAGTGGGGGCTGTCTGTGCCGGCCCCCTCGCACAGGAAGCCATGGTGGTGGTGTTCAGGCTGCTCGCATCTGTCTCCATTGCTTGGGCTCCGCTCGCGCTCTGTCCCTTCTCTCTGGTACGTGGCCGCCTGCTTCCCGCGCTGCTGTCTGGCTCCTGTCGCCTGTCTGCCTGCGCTGTTGTGTGTCCCCTGTCATGCCATATGTCTTCTGGAAGCTGGTGTCACTGCCGCCGGCTCGTGGGGCGGCCCAGGGACCAAAGCCCTTCCATGCACTTCCTCCAGCCCTCCACTGGCTCAGTGGTGCGTGGCTTGGCTGGCGCCGATGCTGCGGCGCGATCTCATCCCTTGTGATTTGTCTCTCTCTCCCCTCTCTGTCCCCTGCACCCTCTTTCCCCTCCAGAAAGCCGCCGAGAAGCTGAAGGAGGAGGAGAGGAAGCGGCTGGCGGAGGTGGAGGCGCAGCTGGAGAAGCAGCGGCAGCTGGCCGAGGCCCACGCCAAAGCCAAGGCGCAGGCGGAGGCAGAGGCGCAGGAGCTGCAGCTCCGCATGCAGGAGGAGGTCAGCCGGAGGGAGGTGGTGGCCGTGGATGCCGAGCAGCAGAAGCAGAACATCCAGCAGGAGCTGATGCAGCTGCGGCAAAACTCAGACCACCAGATCAAGTCTAAGGTGAAGCTGATCGAGGAGGCCGAGTACAACCGCAAGAAGGTCGAGGAGGAGATCCGCCTCATCCGCCTGCAGCTGGAGAGCACTGAGAAACAGCGGGAGGGTGCTGAGACAGAGCTGCAGGAGCTGCGGGCACGCGCCGAGGAGGCCGAGCGGCAGAAGCGCCAGGCGCAGGAGGAGGCCGAGCGCCTGCGCCGCCAGGTGAAGGAGGAGAGTCAGAAGAAGCGGGAGGCAGAGGAGGAGTTGAAGCGCAAGGTGCAGGCCGAGCGTGAGGCGGCGCGGGAGAAGCAGAAGGCGGTGGCAGACCTGGAGCAGCTGCGGCTGCAGGCGGAGGAGGCCGAGCGGCGCATGCGGCAGGCGGAGGCTGAGAAGGAGCGGCAGATCCAGGTGGCCCAAGAGGTGGCCCAGCGCAGCGCCGAGGCCGAGCTGCAGAGCAAGCGGCTCTCCTTTGCTGAGAAGACGGCGCAGCTGGAGCTGTCACTGCAGCAGGAGCACGATGCGGTGGCCCAGCTGCAGGAGGAGGCCGAGCGGCTGAAGAGGCAGCAGCTGGAGGCCGAGCGCTCGCGGGAGGAGGCCGAGAAGGAGCTGGAGCATTGGCGGCAGAAGGCCAACGAGGCACTGCGCCTGCGGCTGCAGGCTGAGGAGGTGGCCCACAAGAAGTCACTGGCGCAGGAGGAGGCTGAGAAGCAGAAGGAGGATGCGGAGCGTGAGGCCCGCAAGCGCGCCAAGGCGGAGGAGGCGGCCCTGCGGCAGAAGGAGCTGGCGGAGGAGGAACTGGAGAAGCAGCGGGAGCTGGCAGAGGGCACGGCCCAGCAGAAGCTGGCAGCGGAGCAGGAGCTGATCCGACTGAAGGCGGAGATGGAGAATGGGGAACAGCAGCGCCTGCTCCTGGAGGAAGAGCTCTCGCGGCTGAAGAGCGAGGTGAACGAGGCCATCCAGAGGAGGAAGGAGCTGGAGGAGGAGCTGGCCAAGCTGCGGGCCGAGATGGAGGTCCTGCTGGAGAGCAAGGCCAAGACAGAGGAGGAGTCACGCTCCAGCAGTGAGAAGTCGAAGCAGCGGCTGGAGGCGGAGGCCAGCAAGCTGCGGGAGCTGGCTGAGGAGGCTGCCCGCCTGCGTGCCCTCTCTGAGGAAGCCAAGCGGCAGCGGCAGCTGGCAGAGGAAGAGGCCGGCCGGCAGCGGGCCGAGGCCGAGCGCATCCTGAAGGAGAAGCTGGCGGCCATCAATGAGGCTTCGCGGCTGAAAGCGGAGGCAGAGATAGCGCTGAAGGAGAAGGAGGCGGAGAACGAGCGTCTGCGGCGGCTGGCGGAAGACGAGGCCTACCAGCGCAAGCTGCTGGAGGAGCAGGCGGCTCAGCACAAGCAGGACATTGAGGAGAAGATTGCCTTGCTGAAGCGCTCCTCCGAGAGCGAGCTGGAGCGGCAGAAGGGGCTGGTGGAGGACACGCTGCGGCAGCGGCGGCAGGTGGAGGAGGAGATCCGCGCCCTCAAGGCCAGCTTCGAGAGGGCCTCGGCTGGAAAGAGCGAGCTGGAGCGGGAGCTAAACCGCATCCGCGGGGAGGCGGAGGAGGTGCAGCGCAGCCGGGAGCAGGCGGAGCGGGAGGCTGAGAGGCAGCGGGCACTGGCACTGGAGGAGGAGGGCCGGCGGCGTGAGGCTGAGGAGAAGGTTCAGGCCATCCTGGCGGCCGAGGAGGAGGCTGGGCGGCAGCGGCGATTGGCCCTGGAGGAGGTGGAGCGGCTGCGGGCCATGGTGGAAGAGGCGCGGCGGCAGAAGGAGCTGGCTGAGAAGGAGTCGGAGCGGCAGATTCAACTGGCGCGGGAGGCGGCACAGAAGCGGATCGCGGCGGAGGAGAAGGCTCACCTGGCTGCTGTGCAGCAGAAGGAGCAGGAGCTGCTGCAGACGCGGCAGCAGGAGCAGAGCCTCCTGGACCGGCTGCGTGAGGAGGCCGAACGGGCCCGGCGGGCGGCCGAGGAGGCTGAGTTTGCCCGTGGCAAGGCCGAGCAGGACGCCAGCCTGTCCCGGCAGCGTGTGGAGGAGGCCGAGCGGCTGAAGCAGCGGGCAGAGGAGGAGGCGCAGGCCAAGGCGCAGGCGCAGGCGGACGCGGAGAAGCTGCGGAAGGAGGCCGAGCTGGAGGCGGCAAAGCGGGCACAGGCGGAGCAGGCGGCCCTGCGGCAGAAGCAGCTGGCTGACGCCGAGATGGAGAAGCACAAGAAGTTTGCTGAGCAGACGCTGCGGCAGAAGGCACAGGTGGAGCAGGAGCTGACCAAGGTGAAGCTGCAGCTGGATGAGACAGACCATCAGAAGGGCATCCTGGACGAGGAGCTGCAGCGGCTGAAGGAGGAGGTGACAGATGCCGTCCGGCAGAAGGCCCAGGTGGAGGAGGAGCTCTTTAAGGTCCGGGTGCAGATGGAGGAGCTGGCCAAGCTGAAGAGCCGGATCGAGGAGGAGAACAAGGTGCTGATCCTCAAGGACAAGGACAACACACAGAAGTTCCTGGCGGAGGAGGCTGAGAAGATGAAGCAGGTGGCGGAGGAGGTGGCCCGGCTGAGCGTGGAGGCGCAGGAGGCCGCCCGCATGCGGCAGCTGGCCGAGGATGACCTGGCACAGCAGCGGGCACTGGCGGAGAAGATGCTGAAGGAGAAGATGCAGGCGGTGCAGGAGGCCACGCGGCTGCGGGCCGAGGCTGAGGTGCTGCAGAAACAGAAGGACCTGGCGCAGGAACATGCCAAGCGGCTGCAGGAGGACAAGGAGCAGATGCAGCAGCGCCTGGCTGAGGAGACCGAAGGCTTCCAGAAGACACTGGAGGCCGAGCGCCGGCGGCAGTTGGACATCACGGCCGAGGCTGAGCGCCTCAAGGTACAAGTGGCAGAGATGAGCATGGCCCAGGCCAAGGCTGAGGAGGAAGCCAAGCGGTTCAAGAAGCAGGCAGAGGAGATCAGTGAGAGGCTGCATGAGACCGAGCTGGCCACGCAGGAGAAGATGACGCTGGTGCAGACCTTGGAAATCCAGAGGCACCAGAGCGATGAGGATGCGGAGAAGCTGCGGAAAGCCATCGCCGACCTAGAGAAGGAGAAGGAGAAGCTGAAGCAGGAGGCAGCACTACTGCAGCAGAAGGCAGAGGAGGTACTGGGCTGTGGGTCCCCCTTAGCAGTGGTGGTACGCAGAGAGGCCGTCCCCAGCCACCGCACACCATCCCCTCAGCCCAGGGACCATCACTGGGGATGGTGGGGCAGGACCCCCTACGAGGGTCAAGGATGCCCTCTTCAGTCGGGTGCACTGAAGCAAACCCCACAGGCAATGATGGAGTGGGACCCCCGGCCCATCTCCTGCTGTGGAGGGGGGGATCCCCACCACCTGGGCCGGCTCTTCGGCCCCATGGTGTGTCCTCCTGTGTTCCTCTCTGTACCCAGTTCCCAGCCTCGGTGCTGGAGGATCCCTTGTGTCCTCCCCCTGTTTGTCCTGCCCCGTGTTGTGTGTGTGGCTCCCTAACCCCGGCTCTGCTCTTTAACTCCTACCCAATATAGCGGAGTGTGTGGGTGACTCTATGTTCCCCGGTGCCACCCCTGCTGCCCATGCCCCACCCCCCCACCCTCAGTCCTCCCCGCTGCTCTCCTGGGTGTTTAACCACACTGTCCTCTCTCCCACCCCAGATGCAGGTGGCCCAGCAGGCTCAGCTCCGTCAGGAGACACAGCTCCTCCAGCAGAGCTTCCTGACGGAGAAGGATGCCCTGCTGCAGAAGGAGAAGTTCATTGAGGAGGAGAAATCGAAGCTGGAGAAGCTCTTTAAGGATGAGGTGAACAAAGCCCAGAACCTGAAGGCAGAGCAGGAGAGGCAGCAGCAGGAGATGGAGCAGGAGAAGCAGCAGTTGAAAGCCATGTTGGATGAAGCCAAGAAGCATCAAAAAGAAGCTGAGGAAAATGTCCGGCACAAGCAGGAGGAGCTGCAGCAGCTGGAGAGGCAGCGGCAGCAGCAGGAGAAACTTCTGGAAGAGGAGAACAAGAAGCTGAGGGAGAGGCTTGAGCAGATGCAGGAGGAGTACAAGGCTGCCCTGGCCCAGAGACGGGAGATCATGATCCAGACAGACGACCTGCCTGGGGAGGCTGTGGTTACGACGACACAGCTGCTGGATATCAAGGCTGTGCCCAATGGCCGGGACACGATAGACGGCTTAGCGCAGAATGGGGAGCCGGAGTTTGCCTTCGACGGCATCCGGCAGAAGGTGTCAGCAGAGAAGCTGGCTGACGCCGGCATTCTGAGCAGAGAGAACTTGGACAAGTTGTCGAAGGGAGTTGTGAGTGTGGGCGAGCTCTCGCAGAGGGAGGACATCAAGAAGTACCTGCAGGGCAAGAGCAGCATCGCTGGTTTGCTGATCAAACCCACCAACCAGAAGATGAGCATCTACGAAGCCATGAAGAAGAAGCTGCTCAGCCCAGGCACAGCGCTGGTGCTTCTGGAGGCTCAGGCTGCCTCTGGCTTCATCATCGATCCCGTGCGGAACATGAGGCTCTCAGTGAATGAAGCGGTGCGAGAGGGTGTGATCGGGCCAGAGCTGCACAACAAGATGCTGTCGGCTGAGCGAGCTGTCACCGGCTACAAGGATCCGTACACAGGGGACAAGATCTCCCTCTTCCAGGCCATGACGAAGGATCTCATCGTCAGGGATCACGGCATCCGCCTGCTTGAGGCCCAGATTGCCACCGGTGGCATCATCGACCCCGTGCACAGCCACCGCCTGCCTGTGGAAGCAGCCTACAAACGTGGCTACTTCGATGAGGAGATGAACCAGGTCCTGTCTGACCCCACTGATGACACCAAGGGCTTCTTTGATCCCAACACTCAGGAGAACCTCACCTACCTGCAGCTCATGGAGCGGTGTGTGACTGACCCAGACACGGGACTGTGCCTCCTGCCACTCACTGACCAGGCAGCCAAAGCGAGGGAGCTGGTCTACACTGACAAGGAAGCCAAGGACGTCTTCAAGAAGGCCACGGTGACAGCACCATTTGGCAAGTTCCAAGGGAAGACAATGACCATCTGGGAGCTCATCAACTCTGAATACTTCACTGAGGACCAAAGGCGAGACCTGATCCAGCAGTACAGGACTGGCAAGATCACAGTGGAGAAGATCATCAAGATCATCATCACGGTTGTGGAGGAAAGTGAGAAAAAGAGCCAGATGTGCTTCGAGGGCCTGCGGGCACCCGTGCCCGCTGCCGAGCTGCTGGAAAGCAAAATCATCAACAAGGACCTCTACAACCAGCTGCACCAGGGCAAGAAATCCGTGAAAGATGTGGCGGAGATGGAGTCTGTGCAGCAGTACCTGAAGGGCACAGATGCCATTGCCGGTGTCCTGGTGGAGTCGACGGGCCAGAAGCTCACCTTCTATGAGGCCCTGAAGAGAAACCTGCTGAAGCCAGAGGTTGCCCTCTCCCTGCTGGAGGCACAAGCTGCCACTGGCTACATCATTGACCCTGTGGGGAACAAGCTCTTCTCTGTGGACGAGGCAGTGAAGGCCGAGGTGGTGGGACCAGAGTTCCACGAGAAGCTGCTGTCGGCGGAGAGGGCGGTGACCGGCTACAAGGATCCCTACACAGGCCAGACGGTTTCCCTCTACCAAGCGCTCAAGAAGGGTCTCATCCCCAGTGACACTGGGTTCCGGCTGCTGGACGTCCAGCTCGCCACTGGCGGCATCATCGACCCTGTCAACAGCCACCGGCTCCCACTCGAGGTCGCCTACAAGCGCGGCTACTTCGACCCGGAGATAAATGAGGCTCTGACTGAGCTCCAAGATGACGCCAAGGCTTTCTACTGCCCTAACACCCAAGAACACCTCACCTACGCCCAGCTGCAGAAGAGCTGCCACCGTGACAAGCAGACTGGCCTGTGCCTGCTGCCCCTGTCCGACAAGGCCATCCAGTCGCAGCAGGAGGAGGTCTATACAGACAGCCAGGCCAAGGAGTGCTTCGACAAGACCACCATAGAGGTGCCGGTGGGCAGCATGAAGGGACGGACGATGACCATCTGGGATCTGATCCACTCTGAGTACTTCACAGAGGAGCACAGGCGGGAGCTCCTCCGACAGTACAAAACTGGCAAAGTGACCATCGAGAAGATCATCAAGATTGTGATCACCATCATTGAGGAGGCGGAGACCAAAAAGCAGGAGAAGCTGACGTTCAGCGGTCTGCGGGCGCCAGTGCCGGCCAGCGAGCTGCTGGAGTCCCGCATCATCAGCAAAGCCCAGTACGAGCAGCTGAAGGAAGGCAAGAAGACGGTGAAGGACCTCTCTGAGACAGATGCAGTGAGGAGGTTCCTGCATGGCGGCGACTGCATTGCTGGCGTCTATGTGGAGGCCACCAGGGAGAAGCTGAACATCTACGAGGCCATGAAGAGGAACCTGCTGATGCCCAGCACCGCTGTGGTCCTCCTGGAGGCCCAGGCAGCCACTGGGTTCTTGATCGACCCCGTGAAGAACCGTAAACTATATGTCAACGAGGCGGTGAAGGCTGGTGTTGTCGGGCCTGAGCTGCACGAGAAGCTGCTATCAGCTGAGAAGGCTGTCACTGGCTACAAGGACCCCTACTCGGGCGACACCATCTCCCTCTTCCAGGCCATGAAGAAAGGACTTATTGTCAGGGATCACGGCATCCGCCTGCTCGAGGCCCAGATCGCCACTGGCGGCATCATCGACCCTGTGCACAGCCACCGCCTGCCCGTGGAGGTGGCCTACCAGCGTGGCTACTTCGATGAGGAGATGAACCGGACGCTCTCCGACCCCACTGATGACACCAAGGGCTTCTTTGACCCCAACACTCGGGAGAACCTCACCTACCTGCAGCTGAAGGAGAGGTGCATCGAGGATCCTGAGACAGGCCTGTACCTGCTGCCTCTGCGGGAGCCTGAGAAGCCGAAAGTGGTGGAGACCACCCAGGTTTACACAGGGGCAGAGACACGGAAGGTGTTCGAGGAGACGCAGGTGGACATCCCCGTGGGCAGCCGGGCGGGCTCCTCCATGTCGCTGTGGGAGATCATGCACTCGGACATGCTGCCCGAGGAGCAGCGGAAGCAGCTCATGGAGGAGTTCCAGTCGGGTCGCGTGTCGAAGGAGCGCATGATCATCATCATCATCGAGATCATTGAGAAGACTGAGATCATCCGGCAGCAGAACCTCACGTCCTATGACTATGTCCGGCGCCGCATCACGGCCGAAGACCTCTACGAGGCCAAGATTATCTCTCAGGACATTTACAACCTGCTGAAGCAGGGCTCCAAAACCTTCCGGGAGCTCCTGGAGGTGGAGACTATCTGGAAGTACCTCTACGGGTCAGGCTGTGTGGCTGGCATCTACATCCCCTCCTCCAAGCAGACACTCAGCATCTACCAGGCGCTCAAGAAAGGGCTGATCAACTCTGAAGTGGCCCGCTCTCTCCTGGAGGCCCAGGCAGCCACTGGCTTCATGATTGACCCCACGAAGAACGAGATGCTGACGGTCGATGAGGCAGTCAGGAAGGGCATAGTGGGGCCTGAGATCCATGACCGGCTCCTGTCTGCAGAGAGAGCTGTGACCGGCTACAGAGATCCCTACAGCGAACAGAAGATTTCCCTCTTCCAGGCCATGAAGAAGGACCTCATTCCCAGCGAAGAGGCCCTCAAGCTCCTGGACGCCCAGATCGCCACTGGCGGTGTCATCGACCCACACCTGGGCTTCCACCTGCCCCTGGAGGTGGCCTACCAGCGGGGCTTCATCAACAAGGAGACGTACGACATGCTCTCAGAGCCCAGCGAGGTGCGCAGCTACGTGGACCCCTCCACGGACGAGAAGCTCAGCTACACACAGCTGCTGAAGCGCTGCCGGAAGGATGAGAACTCCAGGCTCCTCCTGCTCCCGCTCTGCGACACGCGGAAACTCACCTTCCGGGGGCTGCGGAAGCAGATCACTGTGGAGGAGCTCGTCCGTTCTCAGGTGATGGATGAAGCCACAGCCCAGCGCCTCCAAGAGGGCCTCACCTCAGTTGAGGAGGTCTCCAAGAACCTCAAGAAGTTCCTGGAGGGCACCAGCTGCATCGCTGGCGTCTTTGTGGACTCCACGAAGGAGCGTCTGTCTGTCTACCAGGCCATGAAGAAGGGGATCATCCGGCCCGGGACTGCCTTTGAGCTCCTGGAGGCGCAGGCAGCCACGGGCTACGTGATCGACCCCATCAAGGGCCTCAAGCTGACAGTGGAGGAAGCTGTGCGGATGGGCATCGTGGGCCCTGAGTTCAAGGACAAGCTGCTCTCTGCTGAGAGGGCCGTCACCGGCTACCGGGACCCCTACACTGGAAAGCTTATCTCCCTCTTTCAGGCCATGAAGAAGGGTTTGATCCTGAAGGACCACGGGATCCGCTTGCTGGAGGCGCAGATCGCCACGGGAGGCATCATTGACCCCGAGGAGAGCCACCGCCTGCCCGTGGAAGTGGCCTACAAGAGAGGCCTCTTTGACGAGGAAATGAATGAGATCCTGCTGGACCCCAGCGATGACACCAAGGGCTTCTTCGACCCCAATACTGAGGAGAACCTCACCTACCTGCAGCTCATGGAGCGGTGCATCACGGACCCAGAGACGGGCCTCTGCCTCCTGCCCCTGAAGGAGAAGAAGCGGGAGAGGAAGACTTCTTCCAAGTCCTCCGTCCGCAAGCGCCGGGTGGTGATCGTCGACCCGGAGACAGGCAAGGAGATGTCTGTCTACGAAGCCTATCGCAAGGGCCTCATTGACCACCAGACCTACCTGGAGCTGTCGGAGCAGGAGTGTGAATGGGAAGAGATCACCACCTCCTCCTCTGACGGTGTGGTGAAGTCAATGATCATTGACAGGCGCTCAGGGCGCCAGTATGACATCGACGATGCCATCAGCAAGGGCCTGATTGACCAGTCGGCCCTGGACCAGTACCGCTCAGGCACCCTCTCCATCACCGAGTTCGCTGACATGCTCTCCGGCAACATGGGTGGCTTCCGGTCGCGGTCATCCTCAGTGGGATCCTCCTCCTCCTACACCGTCAGCCCAGCCCTGACACGGACCCAGATCTCCATGTGGACCGACCCGACCGAGGAGACCGGGCCAGTGGCGGGCATCCTGGACACAGACACTCTCGAGAAGGTGTCCATCACGGAGGCGATGCGACGCAATCTGGTGGACAACATCACAGGGCAGCGTCTGCTGGAAGCCCAGGCCTGCACTGGGGGCATCATCGACCCCAGCACTGGCGACAAGTGCTCCGTCGCCGATGCAGTCAACAAGGGCCTGGTCGACAAGATCATGGTGGACCGCATCAACCTGGCGCAGAAGGCCTTCTACGGCTTCGAGGACCCGCGGACCAAGACGAAGATGTCGGCGGCGCAGGCGCTGAAGAAGGGCTGGCTGTACTACGAGGCTGGGCAGCGGTTCCTGGAGGTGCAGTACCTGACGGGGGGCCTGATTGAGCCTGACACTGCGGGCCGTGTCTCCCTGGACGAGGCGCTGCAGAAGGGCACCATCGACGCGCGCACCGCCCAGAAGCTGCGAGATGTCAACACCTACTCCAAGTACCTCACCTGCCCCAAGACCAAGCTCAAGATCTCCTACAAGGACGCCATGGACCGGAGCATGATTGAGGATGGGACCGGCCTGCGGCTGCTGGAGGCCTCCTCCCAGTCCAGCAAGGGCTACTACAGCCCCTACAACGTCAGCAGTGCCGGCTCCACCTCTGGATCCCGCTCAGGCTCCCGCACTGGCTCCCGCTCAGGCTCCCGGCGGGGCAGCTTCGATGCCACCAGCTCCGGCTTCTCTATGACCTTCTCTTCCTCATCCTACTCCTCCTCGAGCTTTGGGCGTAGATATGCCGTGGGTCCCCAGGGCGCTGTGGAGGCAGCTGCTCTAGCCCTTGCCCTCACCCTGGCTGCATCCGGGAGCTGTGGGCGGGAGGCGAGCGGGGAGCATCCCGGGGTGTGTGGGCCTCCACTCCATGTGGCCTGAGACCCGCCAGCCCCCCGAGGCGCTGCCTCACCCGCTCCGCATGTGGCAACGCTGCTGGCTAATCACTAGTATTTTTTTAATTTTGAACCTCCACTCTTCTCCCAAAGCAGTGCCTCGAGTTTAACCAAAAAGACAAGACTAATAAATTAATATATGCGAATGTGCTGACAGTGTTTGTATATTAAGAGATGAGACAAAACACACACTACCCTCCCTGCCCTGTGCCCTGGGAGCCGGATGCCGTTCCAGGCCCTGGCTGCACAGACTCCGCTGCCGCTCGCACACGGTGCGGTCAAGCCGGACACCAGGAAAACAGTTCCCTGTTTGGATCTAACCACTTAGCACTCTTTTGTAATTAACCTGCCGGCTTCAACCCCCGCACCCCGAAGGAGGAGATGACCCTGGCTCCATGGTGCACCACACTGCAGCTGGCGTGCTGGAGGAGGACATCGCGGGCTCCCCGGCACCAGACAGCCAGACACACCACGCCAGCCCCGGAGCTGCTGCCTGGACGCCTTCCACCCACCCTCAGCATGGCGAGGAGGGGCTCTGCGCCCAGCCCCCCAGCTGCCCTATCTCCTTGCCTTGGCCTCCCAGCACGTCCCGCCACTGCACCGTGGAGCCGGTGCCCCGACCGTAAGTGCCGCGCTGGTGCTGCCCGGTGCTTCTGTGCCACACGGGGGGACCTGCCTCCGCTCCGCCGCTTCGCCCGCCGAAGGGCTTCGCTGCGTGCCTGCCTCCGCCAGCCCACCCGCTCACCCGCCCTCCGGGACAGTCCCGCCGTGGCCAGCCAGTCTGTCTGTCTGTCTCTCCGTGTATCTGGGAAGTGCTTCCACTCGAGGTTGATTTCCTCACACTGATGTGGCTTCATGCCCCCTTGGCAGGTGTCCACCAGAACCCACGCCCCAGCCCAGTTCCATGTGGCTCCTGTGCCCAGAGCCCCCTTGGCCACGGGGACTTTCCTGACCCTCGTGGGAGGTGCGAGGGCCCCAGGACCCCCGGAGCATGGGGTGGGCCGTGGGATACTGCAGCAGCCCGGAACATGCTCTTGTTAGAAAATGGTGAATTTCTGTAAAAGCAGCCTCCTCTTCCTTCCTCGCGGTAGTTCCAACCCCCTGTCCCCGGCTCTCCCTGCACCTGCAGTAACGCGCTCTCTCTCTGGCAGACGTCTTTTTGCAGTCCCACCAAAGATGTCCCGGTGCCCCTGGGTGAGCTCCTGAGCTGGGTCTCCGACATCAGCGGGTCGTGGATGGGCTCGAGGGGAGCCCGGGTGGCTGCAGCAGCTCGGCCGCGCTCACTGGCACAGGTAACGCCAAGCTCCCCGCTCTGTCCCGGTCCTGCGGCGGGCGTGCGGCACTGCCGGCCCGGTCAGTGGCTTCATCTCATGGATCGTTCTCCCTGTCTCATCCCATCTTTTCTGTTCGCTTTGTTGTAGTGTGGCTGGATGTCCATCTCACCTCCCCTCATCGCCGCCATGGAGCCTGTCCCCTGCCCCGGGGCCGGTTGGACCGCACCTGAGGACACGGGGATGTGCTCCCTCGCCCTTTGCACTTGCCAGAGTCCCCGGGCAGAGACTGGGGCTGCAGTGCCTGGGCCACCAGTGGCCCAAGAGGCACCCACGGGGTCACCCAATCCCTCCTCGCCCTGCGCACCCCCTCCTCCCCAGGGACAGCCTCCCGGCGCGGTGCTGGGCTCACCGCAGATCTCCATGGCATCTCCTTCTTCCCCCCTGCTCTCATCTACCACGTGTAAATTCAGTCATGTTACCCTCCGCCTCCGGTGTCGTTATTGCTCTCATTATCCCGTTTGGCTTTGCATGAGGCGCCGCTGCACACGACTCCGGGATGCTTCCCACTCCCTGGGGCCCCCCATGCCCCGACCATCAGTCATCGGGGCATCAGGGGCCCATCGATTACCCAAACAAGTGTTTTGGGGGCAAAACACTAAAATCCTGACCTGTACATACCGCGAAGTGTCTGTAAAAGGAGCAGTGTGGACCCAGGGCTCCCCTGCAAGGGCAGTAAAGGAGAATCCTCTGAAACCAGCCAGCAGCTCTGCGTGGTCTGTTTGCTCCTCCAGCCTCGCCACCGTGGCTGTGGGCTGGGGGCATCCACTGCCTCCTGTGGCTTCGTGCCATGGGCTGCTGGTGCTGCCGTGGGTCATGGTGGAACTTGCTGGGGCACAGTGGTTCTGACCAGCTCCTGGCACAGGTGCTTCCCCCATGGGCTGGGCCTCGGTGTCCCCACGGTGCTGCCGGGCACAGAGCAGGGCTGCAGGGGTGTCCCCAGGGCTGTCCTGGGCTGGTGGCACTGCCAGGAGGTGAGTGTGGGTGCAGCCCCTGGCCAGCAGATCCCTGGTTTTGGGGAGTGGGCACTGCTGGGACTGTGGGGGCTGTAGGGGCTTCCAAGGCTGCATCTCTCCCATGAGGACAGACTCCGTTCGGCCCCATCAGTGGGGCTCTGGGCATGGCAGGGACACTGCCCCCCACGGAACTCTTCCTTGTGCCCACGTGTGCTGTTACCACTGCTGGTCAAGGGCTGTGCCCACTGGTCCCATGGCCTCTGCCCAGTGCAGGCTGTGCCCTCCCTTTTCAGGCAGCAAGGGGCTGTTGTGGGCAGATGGCAGCAGTTTGCTGTGAAGATGAGGGGCTGAGGGGATCAGGGTGTACTGGCCCAGCAGTCACTGACAGGGCAGCAGCGCTTGGGAGGGACAACCCCAGCAAACCGGGAAATGTTAGTGCAGCTGCCGGCACAGGTGTGGGTGGCTTAAGGGGTCTGTCCAGCCTGGTGAGTCAGGTGCCACCCTCTGCCCAGGCTGGGGCTCTCTGAACAGGAGGCTCATCCTGTGGCAGTGCAAGGAGCACTGGGCACCACACTGGGAGTGCTGGAGCTGTCCAGGCCCTTGTGGGACCACTGTGATGTCCAGGGGCTGGTGAGGTCTCACTGTGCCGGGAGCAGCTGAGCATGTCCACCCTGGCAGCAGCCCTTGGTGGGGAGGCCAGGCTGGCCAGGACAGATGGCGATGGCTGGGAGGACGTTAATTGCATTGTCCGTCTGCAATTAACCACATCTGTCCCTGCCGGCAGTGGGATGAGGCCGTTGGGCACAGCAGGGCCGGGGGGCTGGGGAGGGTCGCAGGCTCAGGAGGGGTCCCAGGGCATCAATGACATTCCCTGGGGTGTCATGGGCTGCCCAGGGCCACACCACATTTCACTGCCACTCCAGATATTCTTTGTGTCCCCCAGACCTTTCCTGCTCCCCTAAACATTCCCTACTGCCCATGCCTTCCTGACCCTCCCCTCCTCCCCCCCTCCCCAGCCAGTCACCTCTCCCAAAGCTCATGAGGTCATCAAGAGCCCTCTTCTGGCCCAGGGCTAAGCCCCGTGGCCCAGCCCCACCACCACCTGACACTGGTGGGGTCCAGCTCTGGTCCCTGGTTAGAGACCCCCCCACTCCTGGGCCCCACCATGGGACCTGCATCCACCTGACAGAGAAAATCCCATCCCCTACGCACCCTTTCCCACATCCCCTCAGCCCTGTGCCCCTGCCATGGGGACCCTCCCCTGTGTGCCTGGGGTGCTGGGATCCTTCCGCCTTGGCTGGCAAAGGGGCACAGGAGATGGGGACGCCCCGAGATCTGGGCTGTCTGCTCCCAGGTGCCGTGGGGTGAGCACGCAACTCCCAACCCAGCATAGTGTCCTTTTTCCATGGACCCTCTCCATTGGCTTTTCCTGCCCACTGAGACCCCTCCTCCCTGCCAAAGCCCCTTCAGCACCACGTGCTGGGAGTGACCAGGCTAGTGTGTAACCGGGCCAAGCTTGTCACGATGGAGAACTCCATGACATTCCCGATTTTAATGGCCTGCAGTTCATCCCGTCCTGCTGCTGTGCGGCTCGGAGCTCACCCTCCCTGCTCCCCTCGAGCTAAACAATCCCTCAGCATTAACACCGCGGGCCGTGGCATGTGAGGAGTGCGGCCCTGGCCGTGGTGCCGATCAGTCCTGGGAGGGGTCCCTCGCCCCTCGCCCGGCGCACACTGGCATCGGCCGACCGCCCGTCACAGTGTGAGCGGCAGCACCGCCCCATCCTGGCCGCGGTCCGGTGCGTGGGACCCGTGGCCGCCGTCCCAAGCGTGGCCGCGGCAGCCGGCTCGGCTGCCAGCTCTCTGTGCCACCGCCCCGGGCACTGCTGGCTCGGCCCCCGCCGCGCCGGGAACGCTCTGTACAGCTTCTCCACAAAGCCGGACCGGCCTCTCCCACGCCCCCCCACCCCCTCCCCTGTGCGCTGAACCTCCTCATGGGCAGGGACCCCGAGACGCCCCCGGCCGCGCTGCTGAGGCTCGGAGCCCGGGTGCGTTGGCCAAGGGCTTGGGCACCGGCGACTCTGTGGCCCGTCGGTCTGTGCCGGATTCACCGGCGTTGGCAGGGCCGGTGAATCCCTCCGTCCGTGGCGCAGGGCTCAGGGGTGCGAGTGGGGACGATGCTGCCCCAGGGCTGCAACCACCACGTCCTGCGGGGTACCGGGAAGCCCCCAGGCTGGGCGCAGGGCCAGGGTGATGCGGTGGGGACAGCGGCGGTGCCATGTGGACAGCGCGGTACGGGGACCTGCCTCCCTCCGCGGCACTGTGGAGCTGCGGACGGGCAGCTCCAAATCCGTTTGTTCCTGCCGTCTTGTCCCCGGCGAACGGCGCAGCCCGCGGTGTTGATGCCCGAGCCAGGGCTGGGGGCTGCTCCGGACCCACCCTCAGCGTGCCGGGGCAGGCGGCGGCTGCGGAACCCTCTCAGGCACGTGCCACACTCAGCACCTCGGTGTTCCGGCGCCGGTTTGGGGTTCGGGGCTCCTCGTGGTCTTTTGGCACGTCCCCAGGATCGGAGCGGCCAGTGCAGCCGCGCCGGCGCCGTGTCTGGGACAGGCTCGCAGTGATCGCCGGGGCTTCATCCTAGGCTCCATCCCCGTCAGCTTGGACTGAATTCGGGCTAGAGGAGCGTTTCCCACTGCAGATTCTGTTGTCGTCTGCCCACCTGCGGTAGCATCTTCCAGCTCCCCGGTTCCCTGTGCCCAATCTCTTGTAGCAGGGCACCGCGGTTCTGTCCTGGGATGAGGGCTCACCGTGGGGCACACGGAACCAGGAAGCAGGATGCTGCTGGTGGCTTGGCCAGCTGGCGGGGAAGCACCGGTGCCAGTGCCGAGGGCAGGTGGCCACACGGAGGGCGTGTCGGGCGGGGGGACCCTGCCGTGGCTGATGGCATCGTGCCCGCAGGGTCAGCCGTGAGTGCACAGTCCCGGAGCGCCTCTGAAGGGACCGAGCCCTGCCGGCACTCCGGCCACGCGGGACTGCTGCGGCACCGGCACCTGACACCTTCCTGATGGCGCTTCCGCCCATTCCAGGAATTCCCTACTGCTTCAGCGGGGGTTCCTGACCAGACCCTGCCCGCGGCTCCTTCCACAACAGCCGCATCCAGCACACCCCCAGTCTGTGGGTAACTGTGCCCCATTTCCCTCCTGGTATCCCCAGAGGCATCTTCCCCTCGTTGTGCTCGGCCAGGTGACCTGGCTTAATTAATCACCTAGGTTAACGACCAGTTAATTGCAGGGCTCCCTGTGCTCTCGGGAGCAATACCGCCCTCAGCCTTGGGAGCGGGGGCGGTGCGAGTCCCCCTGCTAGCCCCACTCCGCAGGGGCACGGAGCAGGCGCTGCCTGTTCATGCCCCATCTCTGTACCCGTGCCGGGGCGTTGCTGTGTTTTAGATCTCGGTGTTTGCCCGGTGTCTCCTCCCACATGTTGCGGCAAAGCGATTGTGGCACCGGAGCCGGCAGTGGTTGGTGTGGGTGTCAGTGCTCTGTGTCAGTGCAGTGGGTTTTCCATGGGTCGGTTTGTCGAGGATCAGTTTTCCATTGTTCAGTTTGCCATGGGTCAATTTGCCGTGGCTTGGTTTGGGCTCGGCCAGGCACCGGACTGTGGCTCTGCAGTGCACAGAGCAAGTGTAGGGACACTGGGGGCCAGATGGAGCCCAAGGGGCGGCAGGGTGAGATCTGGGAGTGATCCCGGGTGAAAAAGGGTTGGGAAATTGGGGAGCGTTGCAGGAATGCAGAGGAAGCGGAGCAGAGCCCAAACCCGCAGGTACCGGTGACAGCTGGAGCAAGGACAGAGGTCGGAGGTCTCGGCCAGGGGAGCTTTGCCCTGGCTGGTGAGGACAGGCTGTCCCTGGGGAAACACAGTGACACTCCAAGACCTCCGCAGTGGTGTTCCAGGGGGGAAGGCTGTGGAGCCTCGGCCTCTGCCGAGTTCTGGGTGTCCTATCCTCACCATCCCTCTGCTCTCCCTGCAGATGCACCGCACTGCGGGGGACACCAGACTTGCCGGGGAGAGCGTGGAGGGGTCATCACTGGATGGGGAGGAGATAGAGAGGTACGGGTACCACTGGGCACCGTCGAACACACCGTGTCGGGGCCTGTGGGTGTGCCTGGGTGCCTACACCATGACAGGGGAGCTGAGGGGAACCTGCACCGCCTGGGGACCTGGGTCAGCGCTGGGATGGGGAGGGCGAGGTTCGGCTTTGCCCGGGAGAGCAGGGTGGGAATGGGCGCAGCCATGAGCACTGGCGTGGCCGTGACGCCCTTGGCAGGGTCTTCTGTGAGTGTGCAGCAAGGCCGAAGCTCAGCGTGGTGTGGGCAGGTGGGACAGCAGCCATGTCCCCCACTCTGTATTAGTGTCCCCGCTCTCTCCCCAGAGCCCGGCCGCGGTCAGAAGGGAGGCTGGAGGTGCAGGAGCAGCTGCTGGCCCTGCGGCACTGGCTGGACGCAGTGGAGAAGCGGCTGACGACACTGCCGGAGCCCGGCACTGCCCCGCAGGTAACGTCTGACCCTGAGCTGCGGCCCAGTCGCGCGGAGCTGGGCAGGACCAGCTCATGTCTGTACCGAGGCCGGTGAGGTCTTAGTCCCTGGAAAGCAAGAGGGTGCTGGGCCATAGCCAGCTGGAGACCCTTCGGCACAGCCCCACGGCCGGATGGGAGACCCCCTAGGCTCGTCCCCACAACGAGCCGGTGTCAGGCCATCCGTCCCCGGCTCCTGCTCCCCAGCCTGACGGTGCTGCTGGCTCGGAGCCCGTGGGCCCCATGGCCCTACCAGTACTTCGCTGCCTCGGAGCCCCGCTGGCCGCAGGGCCACCGGCTGCACCGGGCTCAGCTGCGGCTCCGGGCACCACTGCCTGGGCACGGGGGGTGCGGCTGTGAGAGGGGTGTTAGGCTGTGCACGAGGGGTGTGCGGCCACGCACGGGCTGTGCGGCCGTGTGCCGCTGTGCCCCTGCCCAGGCGCGGATCCGCGGTGGGGGCTGCCGGCGGCCCCTCCTCGCCGCCCCGCGCGCAGCCCCTCGCCGGCTCCTTTTGTTCGGGGCCTGGCCGGCACACGGGCTCCCTCGGCACACATGACGGCACAAACTGAAAGGGCCATTCATCCCGGCCCCGGCGCAGACAAAGCCGAGGCCGCGCAGAAACCCACCCGGCTCCCGGGATCTGAGGCTGCGGATTCCAGCCGACCGCTCCCGCCCGGTGCCCCGCGCCGGGCTCCCCTGCCCGGGGCGCCCGTGCCACCCCGAGCCCGGTACCTGGGGCTGCGGAGCGTGCCGGGCGAGCTGCCAGCAGGCAGCTCGGCGGATCGTCACCCCTTGGCCAGGTCCTGCCTGGCGGGTCCCGCCTGGGTGCAGTGGGGTGCTGTGAGGTGCCCGGGGTGTCGTGGGGCTCAGCCCCATGCTGGGTGCCGAGCCGCTTAGTGCCAGCAGTGGAAGGCTCCAGAGCTGGGTGGGGAAGATGGTGCGGAGCCGCCACAGGATGGTGCGGAGCCGCCGAGGCCCTGGCAGATGCTAATTCCCGGCAGCGTCTCTGGCAGCAGACAAAGCCCCCGGCCCCGCCGCCCGCCGCTCCCAGGAGACTCCGGGCAGCCCCATCCATCAGCGCGGCCGACGCGCCCGCAGCGGCCCCCCGGCTCCCGGGGCCCAGCGAGGGCCACCCGTGCAGCACTGTGTGGCAGGACCCCCGCCCTGGGGGGCTCTCACTGGCTGGGGGGCCACGGAGCTGGGTCTGAGCAGGGTGGGGAGCGGGCTCACACTGCGGGCAGGAGCAGCCCGTACCCTGTCACCTCCGGCAGCCCCCGGGTTCCTCCAGCACCCAGGGTGGCAGTGGGGAGGGGTTCTGGAGCCTCAGGTCTGCGGCACCTCAGCTTTCAGGGTGGGCTTCACCACAGCATCTTGGCAGCCCAGCCTGGGCCCCCCAGCCGTGCTTTGCTTCACTGAGCCTCCCCAGCCCAGCCCTGCTCCACTGAGTCCCCTCAGCCACTGGCTCAAAAGCCCCCGCACCCGCAGAGCCCTGAGGAGCGGGCCGAGCCCCTTGGCGACCAAGGCATCCATTGCCGCGAGCTGGAGCCGGTGGGCCAGAGCCGGGGTAGGGGATCAGTGCTCCCTGGGGGAGCAACCCCGGAGCTGGAGGGGCTGTGACACCGTGGGGCGGTGTCGGTGCCGCTGGCGGTGCAGTGGGGGGGCAGGTGCCGGTGTCGGTGCCGGTGCTGATGCCGGTGTCGGTGCAGGTGGCAGCTGCTGTTAAGTGTCGGTGTTGGTGCGGGGCAACTGCTGGTGCCAGGGAAGGTGCTGGTGTCTGTAATGGTGCAGGGACGGGGCAAGTGCCAATGCTGGTGCCGGTGCGGGTGGTGGCTGGTGCCGGTGTCGGTGCGGTGGAGGAGCAGGTGCTGGTGTCGGTGTCAAGGCCGGTGCCCGTGCGGGGTGTCGCCCCCCCGGGCGGCGCGGGGCGGGCGGTGGGCCGGCACCGCCCCTCCCCCGCGGGATGGCTGCGAGGCCCCGGGGGTTTCCCCGGTAACGGCGGCGATCGGCGCCCGGAGGGTTAACGGGGGCGGCGGCGTGTCCGGGGTCAGACCAGCCCCGCCGAGCCGGGCCGGGGCCGGTGCGAGGGTCCTCGCCGGTACCCCGCGTTCTCTGCGCTCCCCCCCGCGCTGCGGACGCGGCGCACAAAGGCGGCGGCGGGGCCGGGGCGGCGGTAACGGGGACCGAGCCACCCCGCTGCCCCCGCCCCGCTCTCCCGCACAGGCCGGGTCCCTCCCGGCCGGTAACGGCGGCGGCGGCCCCGGCCCGGCCCCATGGACACCCGGAGCCGCAGAGGGGTGAGTGTGGGGCGCGGGTTTCGCGCGGGTCCGGGAGCGCGGGGTGCGCGGGGCCGGGCGACGTCTGTGTCCCCGCAGCACCCCCGAGGCAGGGGCGCGGAGACGGGTCCCCCCGAGTCACCCCGCGTCGTGGCCCCCCCACTCGTGCGGTCCCAAGGGACCCCGATACACCGTGGGGGGGTGATCTGGGCGTGCGATGCCCCGCGGGTGCGAGTGTCGGGACCCCGCTGTGGGTGTGTGTGAGGTGACCGTGCACGGGTACCGTGCCCGTGGCGTGTTTCACGGCGTGGGGACTCGGTGCCCACGGCCGGGACACCCCGGGGCACACGGCCAGGGCGGGTGCGTTTGGGTGCACGTGCGCTCCCCACGCGTGTGCCACAGGTGTGTTTCATATCACGGTTCACAAAGGCGCGGGGGTCCTGCCGCTGCCCCCTGCACGGGAGTGAGAGCGCGGGGTCTGCATGTCGGGGTGTGTGTACACACGTGTGTGTGTGTGTGTGCACATGTGTGGGAGTGTGAGCGTGTATGTGTACACACGTGTGGGGGGGTGTGTTTACCCACGTGCACAGGGGCGTGTGCCCGGGGCCGAGCCGGAGGGCCGAATGTGGGGCCGGGGACCGGGAGCGCTGCAGCTGCGGCGGGGGGGCTGGCAGGGGAGGGTCCTGCCGGGTCACGCTGGGGGATTTATGGCTGCGGCAGTGCTGGCAGGGTGGGAGGCCACCTGCCTGTCCCTCGCCTGCCCGCCCGCCGGTGGGTGACCCCGGCCACTCCCAGCCCCCCGTTTCCCCGGACAGATGCTCCCCTCTCCCGGCTCCGCCGCCCTCGTTAATCCAACGGCACAAGGCGACGCAGGGCGGGAGCATCTGCCTGTCCCCAGTGCCTGGCGCTGCCGCCACTGCCGTGTCTGCTGCCGAGACACACAGGACGGGCACCCGGGCACTGCCCGGGGGAGTCTTTTCCCTCCGCCACGCCCCGGTGACGGTCAGCGTTCCGTCCTCCTTTCCCTGTGCCCTGGCTCTTGGCAGCCCTTTGCTGTGGGGCCAGAACCCCCCTACACCGGAGCGGGAGGTCAGGCAGACCCGGCAGCGCAGGGGGGCGGGAGGGGTGACCTGGGCGCAGGACGGGGTTCGGGGCGCTGCGGTGGCCCCGGCAACGCGCGTGTCCCCTGGCTCGTTGCAGGCCGGGATTTGAGGCGGGGGCCCGGCGCCCGCGCCATGGGGAACTCGGTGAGCCGGCCCAGCTGCCTGGGCGAGAAGAGCCGGCGGCCGGAGGAGCTCCTGCGGGAGCCGCCGTGCCGGGAGCCGGGGCTGGATGAGGGGCAGCCGCCCGCTGGAGGCTTCACGGAGGCCTGGCCAGGGCTGCCGGAGAAGGCGCCGGTGCCGGTGGAGAACGGCTGGAGCCCTGTACCGGCTGCCATTCGGAGCGGGCCGGGCAGCCCGGTGCTGAGGCGCAGCCAGTCCGAAGTGGCGGTGCAGAACGGGGGCACGGCCGGCATTCCGGTGAAGGGGCAGGTGGGGGGCGCAGCCTGGACACCCCCTCGGGCCAGCGTCCCCCGCAGCACCTGGTCCTGGAAACCTGTCACCACCCGGGAAGTGACGGAGGTGACGGAGGTGACTGAGACCATCGTGACGGAGATCGTGGAGGTGACCGAGTATCCGGCGGGCGAGAAGGGCGGTGAGCCCGTGGTCACCCGGACAGTCACCGTGCTGACGGAGCGTGTGGGGGAGCTCGCTGCCGCCGGCTGCGCCGGACATGCGGATGCCACCGAGGTGACTGCCGGGCAGGGACCCTCGCCGGGAGGACACTGTGCCAGCCCTGCGCCACGGGGCTGCCCTCTGGCATGGTTCTCTCGGTAGCGACTCTTGGCCTTCCTCTCCCATGGCCGGGGCTCGTGCAGGGTCACCGGGGTCTGTGCCCTCGTGCTGGTGGCACCCCCGGTGCTGGGCACCCAGCCCGGTGCCGTAGGACAGGGAGTCCCTCCCGTTCTCGCGGCTGGTGAGGATCGTGTGTCCAGAGGGGTCCAAACGATGCAGGGTGCGCAGCCCCTGCTTTGGAGAGCCCTGCGAGGGACGCCGGGGAGGACTCCGTGGGCTGGGCAGGGTCTCACTGTCCCCCACGACACCTCCCGGACAGGGCACAGTGTGGGGTCGCAGCCCAGCCCCACGGCTGCCCCTGCCCACCCACCTGGGCGGCTCAGCCACCTCTCTACCCACAGGTGCCCCCGCGGGCCGTCCCTGTCCCAGAGGAGGTGGCGGGTGCAGAGCGGGCCCAGGAGACGCTGGAGCGGCTGCTGGCCTGGGTGGCCGACATGGAGGAGCTGGTGAGCAACCAGAAGCCACCGTCGGCGGAGGCGAAGGTGGCGAAGGCGCAGCTGGAGGAGCAGAAGGTCAGCAGGGCCGGCCGGCGCGTCCCGCCCACGCGCTCCGGCCGGGGATTAGGGGGCCGGGGTTGGAACCGCCGCCCGGGGCTGTGCCAAGGCGGTGGGGGCGGGCGGGGTCCTCGGCACAGCGCAGTGCCGCCCTGCCTTGCAGCTCCTGAAGCGGCTGCTGGAGGAGCGGAGGCCGCGCATGGAGCTCGTCCTGCAGGACAGACCGTCGGACAGACCGAGGGCGTGCGGCTCCGAAACGGCGGTGCCTGAGGACAGTGCCAGCCTCTCCAACCTCGGGGAGAGGTGGGACAAGCTGATGCAGGAGGCTGAAGCCAGGTGGGTCAGGGTCCAGGCCCTTTCCACCGGGCAGGCACAAGCTCTGGCCACTGGTGTCCTCACCAGCTGTGTCACCATGACACCCCGATGTCCTTCTGTGCCCTGCCCTGGTGACATCAGGGCCACCGTGGCAGAGGAACCATCCCCATGCCACATGCCAGGGCTGCACAGGGGCAGCAGGTCTGGGGCTCTGCAGCCAGTCTGGCCTCAGAGACTATCACCCCCGGGCTCACCCAGCCCTCCCGAAACAGGTATGGCTGCCTGGAGCGGATCCTGCCGGCAGCTCAGGGCTTCCAGGAGGCTGTGGATGCCTTCCAGGAGTGGCTCAGTGCCACAGAACGACAGCTGGCCCAGCTCTGGCGTGCTGATGGCTGTGTCGGCCGTGTGCAGGATGCCCACCAGCAGACCCAGGTGGGGCCGGGGTGGGCACGGGGTGGGCACAGGGTGGGCACGGGCACCTATGTCATTGTCGGTCACTGCCACGTGAGCTTCTTGCCCAGGCCCTCTGTGAGGAGATCCGCGGGCGGCTGGGAGAGCTGGACAGTGCCCTGGAGAGAGGGCAGCAGGTCCTGGAGATGGTGACAGGTGAGTGGCAATGGCCAGGAGTGGCGGCCACGGGGTTGGGACTGCGGGGTGTGGGATGGGATAAGCACAGAGTGCGGCAGCCCAGCCCAGTGATGGCACCCCTGGACACTGGGGGTCTTTGGAATGTGCTGCTCCCCACCGGGAGATGTGGGATGGTGTAAAGAGGCACAGCATCCCATGGGATGGAGAGTGGCCAGGGCAGAACCTGAGGGTCGAGGCCATGGTGGGAAGGGGTGCAGCAATGGTGAGGGGAAGCTGGGAAGGTGGATTTTGCTGGCAGTGGGATGAGGGGCCAGATCCAGCTCTGGGAGCAGCAGGAGAGGAGAAAGGTCAGGACAGAGTGACCATCACAGCGATGAAAGCTGTCAGTGTGGCTGTTCACATGCCTGGGGATGCTGGCACGGAGGTGCTGATGCTGGTGTGGTGTGGCTGCAGGGGAGGAGGCCCAGCTGGTACAGGAGAAGCTGGAGTCGCTGAGGATGCGGTACCTCATCGTGGGCCAGAGCAGCACCGACACCGCACACCGGCTGGGGCAGACCCTGGAGGCCTCGTCCCTCCTGGGCACGGCCCCTGAGGACCTGGCGCTGTGGCTGGGCCGCATGGAGAAGGAGCTGGGCAAGCAGGAGAGCCAGGATGATGGTCAGGAGCCCCTGGTCAGCGCCGGTGACAGGGAGAAGGTGTGGGACGTGGGACTTTGGGGACTGTCACCCTCTGCCTCCCTTCACCATTCCCAGCATATCTCTGAAGTGGGAGATGGTGGAGTTGGGTCTGAGTGGGATACTCCGGGTTATGGGAGACAGTCCTGTGGGACTGGGATGTGTCAAGAGTCTCTGTCCTGGAGCAGTCGCCCCAGTGTGTGCCCACTCTGCCCGGCTGACATCTGTCTCTCTGCCATAGTTTGAGCAGGTGCTGGAGTCCCAGCTTGCCCGTGTGAGCGGGCTGGGCGAGCGCCTGGAGGAGATCGGCCGTGTGCAGCTGGACTCTGAGGCTCTCAGCTCACAGCTCTCCGAGCAGAAGGTGGGTCCGCAGCGGTGCCCAGGGGTCCCAGGGGACACTAGCTTGGCATCCCCATTCTGCTGGGCCCTGCACTGATCCTCAGGACCTGGCACCCACCTCCTGCTCCATTCCAGCTGCTTTCTGCTGAGGTCCTGCACTGCCGGGGCCTGGTTGAGCGTCTGCTGGGGATCTCCGACCCGCTGCTGCGCTGTTGCCCTGAGCCCCTGCGGCAGCGCCTCCAGGTGAGTTGGGCAGTTGCCAGAGGGGATGCTGCCAGCACCTGGGGATGGCTCTACCCTACATCCCCTGCTGTCCGGTGATGCCCTGTCTCCACAGAAATCAGTGCAGGCGCTGCGGGAGCACACGGAGCAGCTCTCCCTGCGCAGCGGCGCCTGTGCCGTGCAGCTGGAACACGCCCAGTCCCTGCTCACCCAGTTCTCTGAAGCACTCGAGGAGCTGCTGCCCTGGCTGGAGGAGACGCAGGCCCTGGGGGTGCAGCTCTCCCCCAACGCCATCAGCTATGAGGCCTTCAAGGAGCAGCAGGCACTGCTGCAGGTGCAGGCAGGGACAGGGGCAGGGACACGGAGGGACGTGCTCGGCTGTCCCGCAGGGTTGGGAATGGAGAGGTGACGGGATGAGGTGGCATCACTGGGGGGCTCACTGGGCTGGGGCACCCGCTGAGCACGAGTCTGCTGGGAGCAGCACCAGGGTGCACCAGCACATGGCCCCATGGGATGAATCCCCATGGGGCACGTGCCACCCCAGTGTGGCCCCATGGCCGCTCCTCACCCCCAGAGCCTGCGGGAGGCCATCGCTGAGCACCGGCCACTGGTGGGGAAGCTCCAGCGCGTGTCAGCACAGCTGGTGGAGCTGAGCCCGGAGCAGGGAGCCCCGTTCCAGCGGCGCTGGCAGGAGGCTGAGGAGCAGTACAGCTGCATCCGCGAGCGGGTGCGCCAGGCAGCGGCTCTGCTGGAGGATGCCCTGCCACGGTACAGCCAGGTATGGGGCTGGCAGCGGGGTGGGGGGTGTCCCCAGGGGCGTCCCCTCGAGTGACTGGGCTGGTCCCCAGCTGACAGAGCGCATGGACCTGCTGCTGGAGTGCCTGGAGCGGCTGCAGAGCCGGCTGCAGAGCCAGCCCCCCGTCCGTGGGGATGCGGCCCACCTGCGGGAGCAGATCCGGGAGAACAGTCTGGCCCTGGGCGAGCTGGAGAAGCTGGGGGTGGCCCTGGAGGGCATCCAGGCACAGGGCAGAGAGCTGCTGGCCACCATGCAGGCAGTCAGCTCCGACGCCGCGACCAGAGGTATCGGCACAGAGGGGTGGGCATGGCTCTGCCGGCAGGTAGTGGTCTTTGTCCCTGTCCGGGCTGTGTGGGGGTGCCAGATCCCTCAGAGCAGCCAGATCCCTCAGAGCAGCCTGATCCCTGCCCCCTTGTGCCTCACAGGGATCCAGGAGCGCACGGCGCAGCTGCTGTCGCAGTGGGGCTCCCTGCGTGACCGCTGCCAGGAGCAGGAGCGGTGGCTGCGGGAGCTGCTGGCGCTGGCCGAGCGCTTTTGGCACGGCCTGTCCGAGCTGGCCCTGGCACTCAGTGACACCCAGCAGCTGGTGCTGGGGCTGGAGGAGGCCGGTGGGGAGCCCGAGGCCATCCGCACACGGCTGCGTACCATGCAGGTACGGCTGGGGTGGGGGCTTGGGGGGCAGCGCTGTGGCACAGGCAGCCCCCCGGCATGGACAGCCCCCATCCCAGGCAGCCCTGACCCCCGGGCCATGTGCAGGCGCTGCGGGAAGAGATTGATGCCCTGCAGGGCGAGCTGGACACACTGGGCAGCCTGGGCGTGGAGCTGATGGCCTCTTGCGGAGACCCTGACAAGCCTGACGTCACCAAGAGCCTGGACGATGTGAGTGTCCCTGGGGTTGGGTTCAGTGAGGGATGGGGTCCTGGGGCTGTGGGGATGGGGTGTCCCCTGACCCTGGGCAGTGCCACTGACTCCTGCACTCCAGACCCCCGCAAAGCACCACTGACCTTCACACCCAGGCCCCTGTACAGTGCCACTGTCCCCTGTGCCTGGATGCCTGTGTGGTGCCACCCCCAGACCCCAGACCCCACACCCTGTTCCCCTTGTGGCACCGCTGACCCCGCGCCCTGTCCCCCCACACCCTGTCCCCTCCGTGGCACCGCTGACCCCGTGCCCTGTCCCCCCACACCCTGTCCCCCACATGGCACCGCTGACCCCATGCCCTGTCCCCCCACACCCAGTCCCCCCCCCTGGCACCGCTGACCCCGCGCCCGCCGCAGCTCTACTCCTCCTGGCACAGCCTGAGCCGGGTGTGGACGGAGCGGAATGGGCGCCTCGAGGAGCAGCTCCAGGCCGCCCTCAGCTACCAGGACACGATGCAGGTGGGTGCAGGGGCCCTCCAGCAGACCCTCCACGGAGGGAGCTAAGTCACCCTCCCATCCCTGCTGAGGGGCACGAGGGGCTGTGAGGCCACCATGGGACCCCTCAATCCTGATCCCTCATCTCCCCTCATCCGCAGCGGCTGCTGGAGTGGCTGGACACAGCCGAGCTGCGCATTGCTGAGGAGTTCCTGGTTGGCGGGGACCTGGACATGGTGCAGCAGCAGCTGGCAGAGCTCAAGGTGCCATGATGTGCCATGTTGTGCTGAGCCATCCTGTGCCGCTGGATGGGGCAGACAGGGGGCAGGGGGTGCTCTAGACAGCAGTGGAACGGAGGGGTGGCAGGTTGGATGGTGCTGGTGCCCCCATGGTGGGTGCTGGGAGGTCAAGTCCTGCCCCCTATAAGGTCCCTGGGCAGTTTGGGTGCCAGCTCCCTGCGAAGAGCAGCCCTGTGCCCAGGTGCCCGTGCCATGCCATGCAGTGCTTGGTGACAGGCAGACCCCTTCCCGGGGTGTGGGGCCGGGGTCACCCACCGGTGCTGCCCCCCAGGAGTTCAAGCGGGAGCTGTACCAGTGCAAGGTGGATGTGGAGAGCCTGCGGCACCAGGGGGGCACGGGGCAGGGGGACCCCCCAGCTGCGCTCAGTGACTTCCGCCAGCGCTGGGACCACCTGGAGGAGGAGATCGTCAGCCGACAGGTGGGAGGGGACGCGGGGTTGCAGGGGGTGACGGGAGGGAGCTGGGTGGGTGCAGGGGGTGCCATGTGGGTGCTGGCTGGGTGGGGCTGGGTGGGTGTGGTGGGTGCCATGTGGGTCTGGGGGGTTTCATGGGGGGGGTTCAAGGGGGTTCCACATGGGTGCTTGCTGTGGTGCTGGGAGGGTGCGTGAGGCAGTGGAGTGGTTGGACACAGGGAGCCCTGTGGTGCCAGGTGCCCATGCAGGTGCTGGGCTCATGGTGCTGGGTGGGCGCTTGGGGCCATGTGGGTTCTGGGTGGGTGTGTGGGAGCTGTGTGGGCACACAGGATGCCACTGGGCATACTGGGCATGCAGGGCCATGTGGGCACTGAATGGGTGCTGGGTGGGTGCACAGGGCCATGTGGGTGATGAACACGGGGCTGGGGCTTCCATCATTCCCCCCGACATTGCCTCTTGCCCTTGGCAGCACCAGCTGGAGGCGGCGCTGCTGGGGCTGGGGCAGTTCCAGCACCAACTGGCCGAGCTGCTGCAGTGGCTGAGCCGCACCGGGGAGCAGCTGCGCGGCCCTGCACCCCTGCGCCCCGACCTGCAGAGCTGCGAGATCGAGCTGGCCAAGCACAAGGTGAGGCTGGGCCCTGGCCCAGGGCACACACAGCACAGCCCCCCTGTAGGGACCCAGCCCGGGGCCGTTTCTGAGGGTCCTGGGAGTCCTGGCCACGGTCCCACCCCGAGGGTATGTGTCCTGGGGGGTGCCAGCGGTGGTGGCACCGCTGGTGTGTGTATTCTGGGGGTCCCAGCTGTGTCCCCTGGGATGTGTGTCCTAGGGGTCCTGGCCATGGTCCCACCCCTGGGGTGTGTGTCCTGGCTGCAGGGTGCTGCCCAGCCCCTCCTTGGGCTGCTGCAGTGGTAGCCAGGCCGGGCAGGCTGTGGCATGAGGACGCGTCCCCTCCCGTGGTGACACCATGGAAGGAATGAACTGTGTGCCATCCCAGTGCTGTGGCCCCTTGCCTGGGCACGCTCGTGCCTGACGCAGGCGAGGTTCTGCTAGGGCCAGGCTGGCCCCGCGCTGGGGGGCGCTCTGCAGAGAGTACCCTGTCACCTCTATGCCTGTCCTGGCCAACCTCCTGCCACGAATCGGCAAATCTGGTGCCTCACCCCCAGACCCCATCGCCACGGTGGCAGCGATGACACGGATGGCAGAGGTGTCCCAGGCACTCAGAGCGAGGGGCTTTGCGCAGCACAGCTGGTGGGGTACGGGGTGTCCCTGCTGCGATCCCAGCCGTGACCCCACCGCCCCTCTGTAGGTGCTGCGGACAGATGTGATGTCCCACGCCCGCACGGTGCAGTCAGTGACCGAGGCCGGGCAGGGGCTGCTGCTGTCCAGCCTGGGGGAGAGCGTGGAGGGGCTGCAGCGCAGCCTCCAGCAGCTGGGCCAGCACTGGGACCTGGTGCGCAGCGAGACCGAGAGCCGGCAGCTGGAGCTGGAGAACAACCTCAGCCAGGTACAGGCGTGGGGCTGCGGCGCCGCCGGACGGTGGGGCCGGCGCTGAGCCCCCCCTCACCCCCAGGTGCAGGACATCACACTGGAGATCACGGAGCTGCTGCAGTGGCTGGAGCAGGTGGAGTTGCAGCTCTTCTGCTCCAAACCGGCCTGGGGCCACCCGGATGCCACCAAAGAGAAGCTCAACGCACACCTGGTGAGCACCGGCAGCGGGCCGGGCCCCACTGCCAGGGCTGTGCCCCGGGCTCCCTCGGGGTCCCTCAGGGGATGTGTCCCCCAAACCCACCCCTCTCCAAGGGGTGGCCAAGACCCTTCTCTGCTGCCTTCTCTCCCTGACCAGGCAGAGCCTGGTACCCCTCTCCACTCTCCTCCCGTTCCCTGAGACAGAGCAGGAACTATCCCCGTCTTCGTTCCCTGTTCCTGACCCTTTTCCTGTCCCCATCCCAGTCTCTGTCCCCGTCCCCTGTTCCCCGTCGCTGACCCCCTCCTCATCCCGTTCCCTGTTCTCATCCCGTTCCCTGTTCTCATCCTGTTCCCTGTTCCCTGCCCCTGTTCCCATGCCGGCCCCGCGGCGGGCGCTGACCCGGTGTGCCCGGTGTGCCCGGCAGGAGCTGTGCCGGGAGCTGGAGGCGCGGGCGGGGACGTACCGGGGGCTGCGGGAGCGGCTGCAGCGGCTGCTGGAGTCGTGCCGCGCCGGGCGGCCCTGCAGCACCGAGCACAGCCTGCGGCTCCTGGAGCAGAAGTGGGAGAGCGTCCAGGCCGAGGCGCAGGAGAGGAAGGTGCGTGCGCTGGGGGGGCTCCGACCCCGGGGGCGGGCTCACCCTGACCGGCCCCGGCCCCGGCCCCGGGGCGGTGGGTGCCCGCTCCGGTCAGCGCCTGTCCCCCCCGCAGGAGCGCCTGGCCGAAGGGCTGACGGTCACCACCGAGTTCCACGGCTCCGCCCAGGAGCTGCTGCGCTGGGTGGCCCACGCCGAGGAGCTGCTGGGGTCTCCGGCACCGCCCAGCTTCGTCCTCGACACCGTCACCGCCCAGATCCAGGAGCACAAGGCAAGAGAGGGAGGAGCCGGTGTGGTGCTCCGGGGGCCGATTCACGGGGCTGGAGTCTGCCCGGAGGGCACCCGCGGGGAGATCTCCCCCGACTGGTTCATGGGGCTGGGGTCTGCACAGAGATCTCGCGTGTGGCACTGGCACTGACAGACAGATCTCCCCCAGACTGGTTCGTAGGGCTGGGGTCTGCACAGAGATCTCGCGTGTGGCACTGGCACTGGCAGACAGATCTCCCCCAGACTGGTTCATGGGGCTGGGGTCTCCCCGAAGGGGTCCCACGTGGAACCCACAGAGAGATCTCCTCTGGGCTGTGGGTGGGACATCTGTCCCTGCAAGCAGTGGAGCGAGTGGGCTCTGTGTCCCATCTCGGTGCAAGCTGTGCCCGGGCGCTCCATGTCCCATCCCGGCATCAGCTGTTCCCGGGAGCTCCCGACCTGCCCCAGGACCACCCACCCACAGCTGCCCCCTCCCTGCAGGCCCTGGTGAAGGAGGCGAATGCCCACGGGGAGAAGCTGGGTGGCCTGGAGGCCGTGGCCGCACGCCTGAAGGATTTCAGCCGGAAGCAGGATGGGGCCATCATCCAGAACCTGGTGCTGGCGGCACGGGAGCGCCTGGGCAAGGTGCTGCAGAGGGCAGCTGAGAGGGGGGCAGCGCTGGAGGAGGCACGAAAGCGCAGCAAACAGGTACAGTGGACATGGGCCACTGCCCCTGTGGGTTGGGGAGGGGGCTCTGCCCCTTGGTTTGCTTTGAACAAGGGCCTGGAGTGCCAGGACAAGGGGGAATGGCTTCCCACTGCCAGAGGGCAGGGTTGGGTGGGATGCTGTGAAGGAATTCTTCCCTGGGAGGGTGGGGAGGCCCTGGCACAGGTTTCCCAGAGAAGCTGTGGCTGCCCCATCCCTGAAAATGTCCAAGGCCAGGTTGGATGGGGCTTGGAGCAACCTGGGGTAGCAGAAGGTGGCCCTGCCCATGGCAGGGGGTGGCACTGGATGAGCTTTAAGGTCCTTCCAACCCAAACCATCCTGAGACTGATGATTCCATGACAGGTCCTGCTGGGAGCAGGCTCTGGTGCTGTCACCGTGCCGTGCTGGCCCATGGTTTGCCCCGAAGTAGTGCCAGGGCTGTGCCACTCCCTTGTGTGGCTCCGTGGCTCCTGCCTGGGTTGCCTCAGCCACGCTTTGCCCCTGCAGCCCCCCACAGCCCCCTGCAGCCCTTCCCAAACCTCCCCTCCTTGCAGTTCAGTGAATCCCGGCGGCTGCTCCTGGACTGGATGGATGAGGTGGAGCAGAGCCTGGAGGTGCCGCAGGATGCTCCCACCAGCCAGGAGGAGATCAAGTGCCAGCTGGCTGAGCACAAGGTGAGGCTGCCTTGCTCCCAGGCACAAAGGGGTCCCAGGAGGGCTGTGAGGAGCAGAGCTGGGGGACTGGGGGCTCCAGAGGGGGTACCCCAAGCACCCTGGGGGAAACCCCCTGAAATGGGGGGGCGTAGTGGCGTCAGACACCTTCCCAGGGCTGTTCTGCAAAGTGAGGAGACCCGGGGAGGGCTGAGGGATGTCGGCACCCCAACCCCCCTGCAGCATTCGGGGGAGCAGGGGGAGTCTCTCCCCAGCTGGGGGACTCAGCACTTGCCCGTGGGGCCCCCCAGGCGTTCCAGAAGGTGCTGCGGGTGAAGAGGCCGGTGTACGAGGCGACCCTGCGGAGCGGGCGGGCGCTGCGGGAGGGGGCCCGGCTCCCCCAGGACCTGCAGCCGCTGGAGGAGCTGCTGGGGGAGCTCAAGGAGCGCTGGGATGCGCTGTGCAGCCGTGCTGCGGAGAGGTGGGAATGGGATGGGGATGGAGGTGGGTTGGAATGGTCATGGGATGGGGAAGGGGTTGGGATGCAAATGGGATGGGAGGGGAATGGCACAAGATGGAATGGGATGGCACTGTCTGTTCTCTGCTTGCTCTGGGGGTCCCAGGCAAGGACATGGCACTGCCCTTCCTCCATGAGCATCCCACTCCCTGCTCTGGGACCCCCACACCCAGCACTGCTGCCACTGGGGTGCAGCCAGGCCCTGTCCATAAGGGCACTGCCAGGGCCTGTCCCTGTCCCTAATGGTGCTGCCAGCACTTGTCCTTGTACATAATGGCACTGCCAGGATCTCTTCCTGTCCATAATGGCACTGCCAGGGCCTGTCTGTTTGCATAATGGTGCTGCCAGGACCTGTCCCTGCCCATAATGGCACTGCCAGCTGGTGTGATGGGGTGGCCGTACCCGGCTCTGTGGGTGACCCCCGGCACCTGGGCGCTGTGACATCTCCTGTGCCCCCTGGCAGGCAGCACAAGCTGGAGGAGAACCTGCTCTTCTCGGGGAAGTTCACGGACGCGCTGCAGGCCCTCATGGACTGGCTGTACCGCGCCGAGCCGCAGCTCAGCGAGGATGTGCCCGTCGGAGGGGACCGCGACCTGGTCGGGGACCTCATGGACAAGCACAAGGTGGGTGTCCCAGGGTGTGTGGGAGGGCCCTGCCTGGTGTTAAGCCCTCAGGGAGCCCTGGGCTCTGTTCCTGCTGTGCCCACCCTCCATCTGGGACAGGACCGGACCCAGGCACAGGACAGGGCTTTGCTCACCCAGAGCAGTCCCTGTTTGACCCCAGCTTGTGCCCTCCATCCTGGGTCAGCACTGGGGGGCCCTGTGTACCCCACTGCTGTGAGGGTTTGGGGTACACGGGTGCCCTGTACCTGCTGCTGGGAGGGTTTGGGGTGCAGGGGAACCCTGGTGCTCACTGCTGTGAGGTTTGGGTGCTCAGGAACCGTGCTCAGTAACAGGGTCCAGGCAGGGTTCTTGGACCCCCCAGCACCTCCCGCGCTCCCTGCCAGGTGTTCCAGAAGGAGCTGGGCAAACGTGCCAGCTGCATCAAGACGCTGAAGCGCTCGGTGCGGGACCTCACGCGCGGCAGCAGCAGCGTGGACTCGCAGTGGCTGCAGCGGCAGGTGGAGGAGCTCAGCACCCGCTGGGACCTGGTCTGCAAACTCTCCCTCTCCAAGCAGGCCCGGCTGGAGGCTGCGCTGCGGCAGGTGAGGGCTGGGGGTGCAACAGGAGAACCCCCAGGCTGGGCTCTGTTGTGATGGGGGGGAGTGGGGGTGCAGAAGGGGAACCCCTGGGTTTGGGGTCTGCTGTGACAGGTGGGGGCTGGGGGGGGCCAGTAAGAACAGCAGGGGAACCCTTCGGGTCAGGGTCTGCAGCTGGTGCACCCGTATGGGAAGGCTGAGGCAGCCGTAGGCGTGTGGGGTACCCAGGTGGTGGGTGGTTGAGCTCCAGGGTGCTCCATGGGGTGCCCTGGCTCGGTGGGTGGCTGTGCGTTTCGGGGTTGTCTGTGGGGTCCCTCGTTGGTGTGTGGATGCGCATTTGGGGGTCCCCTGTGAGGTTCTCAGGCTCGGCGTGTGGCTGTGCTCTGGGGTCCCCTGTGAGGTTCCCAGGCTCGGTGGGCGGCCGTGCATTTCGGGGTTCTCCATGGGGTGCCCCGGCTCGGTGTGTGGCTTCACTGCAGGCGATGTGTGGGGCTGTGGGGCTCTGTGTGGCCGTGTCACAAGGTGCCATGGCCAGGTGCCAGGCTGGGTGCTGCAGAAACCTGTTTCAGGTGTGCCCGTGTGGCACGGGGTGCCTGGGGCAGGGGGCTGCATGGCACAGGGAGGCACTGGGGGGCTTGGAGGAAACTGTGTCCAGGCACCGAGCCGAGGCGTGGGGTGTGCCCTCAGGAGGGCTGAGCGGGGCTGGCAGCAGCTCTCCCCGGGCACAGTGTGGTGCCAGGGCCTGGGCCACGGTTTGTCCAGCCTCAGGCAGGAGCAGCAGGTGCAGGACTCAGGGTCTGTCCAGGGGTCAGGAGAGAGGACCTGGGGCCACGGGGTGGGTGCTGAGCAGGTCCCTGCTGTTGTGGCAGGCGGAGGAGTTCCACACCCTGGTGCACTCCTTCCTGGGGCGCCTCTCCGAGTCGGAGAAGACCCTCAAGTACGGCGTCTTCCCCGAGGAGGAGGCGGCCGTGCACGAGTGCCAGAGCCAGCTGCAGGTGGGTGCCAGTCCCCAACAGGCCCCGCTGACCCCCACCTCTGGGTGGCTCCAGCCTTGCCCAAGGACACCCCATCACTGGGGTCAGCCGGCCCCTGACAGGCCTTGCTGGGGTGTGGGGTCCCCACAGCGAGATGTGGGATGTTGGGTCCCACTACACCAAGAACACAGGGTTTGGGGCCCCAAACACCCCAGGGTGGGGAGGTTTGGCATCTCAAACACCCCCAGCTGGGTGGAGGCTGGTCTGACAGGATGCAGGATGGCAGTACCATGGTCCATGCTTCCCCAGGAGCTGATGCAGTCCCTGCAGTGCCAGCAACTGGAGCTGGAGTGCATCACCTCGCTGGGGGAGGAGATCCTCGCCACCTGCCACCCTGACTCTGTCATCACCATCAAGTCCTGGGTCACGGTCGCCAAGAGTCGCTTCCAGGAGGTGAGCTGGGCACCCTGTCCCCATCCCTGCCCAGGGTGAGCGTGGCCCCAAGCCTCTCCCACCTCCGGGTCCTCCATGGCACAGCCCCCCTGACTGGAGCATTGTGGGGTCTGGGGGTGCTCAGCCCTGGATGGCACAGGGAGAGAGTCTTGGCCTTGCCAGTGTCCCCCCATGTTCCCCCATCTGGGGGCCGTACAGGGGGTCACCTGGGGCCTCCTCAGCTGCCATGGACAGTGGTGGCTCATTCCTGTGCCATGGCAGCCACCACACAGCCCAGGCAGGGAGACCTGGGAGCAGTGTCCTGGGGACCCTCACCTCAGAACCCGCTCCTGCAGTGGCTCGGAGCCTCCCAGGATTGTGGGTTTGCAGGAGAGAGGCTCCCTGCGCTCCTGGGACCGGTCTGGCAGGTTCAGGTGATCCCACACAAAGCCCTTATTGAACAGAGACCTGCGGGATCGGCTCTGGATCTGCCTGGGGCTGCCCCCCTCACCCCACTCACCCTGAATAGTGAGGGCAGCCAGCACGTCCGCAAAGCACAGACCTGGGCACCCTCCTCACATGGGGGGCAAAGCCCCCAGCCCTGCCCCAGCTGCCTGGAAGGAGCTCTGTCCTGTCCCACATCCCTCCCCCTCATCACTGCCCCATGGTCACCAGGGCTGCTGGCTGGGGGCGGTCCATGCAGCCCCATGGTCATGGTGGGACGTGGAGCCTCCTTGTCCCTGCCCCATCATCACTGGTGAGGTGTCCGTGAGCCTGTCCCGTGGCCAGAGTGGCCGGGGCTCCTTGTGCCGACTCCTTCCCCCAGAGCAGTGGCTCCCGTGGCATCTGGTCAGGGCGGGAGACCTTGGTGTCCGCAGCAGGGTTCAGTCCTGTGCCCCAGCTGCAGCGCCCCTCGCTGCCCCGCAGGTGCTGAGCTGGGCCCAGCAGCAGGGCGAGCGGCTGCGGGCACAGGCGGCCGTGCTGGCGGCCGAGCGGGAGGAGACGGCGCAGCTCATGGACTGGATCACGGCGGCCGAGGAGGCCCTGGGGCTGCGGGACCAGGAGCCGCTGCCGGAGGAGGCCGAGCAGCTGGAGGAGCTCATTGCCCAGCACGCGGTGAGGGACCCTGTGCCCGGCCATCCCTGGGGACCACATCATCCCCGGTCCCAGGCGAGCGCCTGACCCAGCCGAGGGCTTTGGGGTGCACCGGGCTGGGCCCTTGGTGCAGCTCGCACACGTTGGCAGAGACACCACAGCACCTCTGGCTTTGTGCAGCCCAAGCCCACCGGGTCTGCAGCACACGCTGCTGCTTCAGGAGGGTCCTGGGAGGGGGGCAACGGGGCCGGTCTGTGTGGCACACCAGGGGGCTGTGCTGGCACGGCTGGTGGGCGCTCAGCACTGGCGCTGTGCGGCAGGTGTTCATGGAGGAGCTGAACCGCAAGCAGCCTGACGTGGAGAAGGTCACCAAAAGCTGCAAGCGGAAGCTGGCGGTGGATCTGGCCCCCCCGGCCGCCCGACGGCTGGCCACACGTAAGGACCCCCCTCTTCGCCCCCAGCGCCACGACCCAGACCCCTCGCTGTCCCTCCCCGGACCCCTGGCTGTCCCTCCCCGGACCCCTGGCTGTCCCTCCCCGGACCCCCGGCTGTCCCTCCCCGGCCCCCCGGCTGTCCCTCCCCGGCCCCCCGGCTGTCCCTCCCCAATCCTCCGGCTGTTCCTCCCCAGTCCCCCGGCGGTCCCCCCCCCGGCCCCCCGC
>JAWWLV010000078.1:4599015-4619484 GCA_035041135.1 Platyrinchus mystaceus
CCGGTCCCCCGGCTGTGCCTCCCCCGTCCGCCGGCCTGTCCCTCCCCGGCCCCCCGGCTGTCCCTCCTCGGTCCCCCGGCTGTCCCTCCCCGGACCCCTGGCTGTCCCTCCCCGGCCCCCCGGCTGTCCCTCCCCAATCCCCCGGCTGTTCCTCCCCAGTCCCCCGGCTGTCCCTCCCCGGTCCCCCGGCTGTCCCCTCACTGCCCGTCTCCGCAGGGCGCCGCAGTGGTGGGAAGGCACAGGGTGCGGCGGCAGTGCCGCTCGGGGGGCTGGAGCCCCAGACGCCCCTCATGGCCCAGCTCCTGCACCGCTGGCAGCAGCTCTGGCTGCTGGCCCTGGACCGGCAGTACCGGCTGGAGACAGCCCTGCAGCGCCTGCGGGAGGTAGGGGGGGCCCTGGGGGTCCCGGGCAGCTTCTTCCATGGGAGGTAGGGGCACTCTGGAGTCCCGGGCAGCTTCTCCTGTGGGAGAGAGGGCACCCAGGGGGTCTGCTGCCCAGGGGTGGGTGTGGGCAGCTCCTCTCATGGGAGGTAGGTGTATTTTGGGGGTCCTGGGCAGTTCCTCCCTCAATAGGTAGGGTTGCCCTGGGGATCCTGCTGCCCCGGGGGTAGAGGCAGGTCCTCTCGCAGCAGGTAGAGGTGCTCTGGGGTCCCAGGCAGCTTCTCCTGTGGGAGGTAAGGGCACCCTGGGGTCCCACTGCCCTGGAGGGTACAGGCAGCTCCTCTCACTTTCTGCCCATGGGACCCCTGGCCCCAGGTCAGATGCAGATGGGGTTGGTGGGTCCCAGACCCCATCCCTGCAGCTGGGGGTCCCTGTGCACGCAGTGGGTGCACCCCAACACTGCAGAGTGGCTGCTGGAGCCTGGGCCCCCCGTGTACCCCAGAGGCAGGGGCCTGGGCAGAGACCCCCTTGCAGCCTCAGCAGGACCAGGGCAGGGAGCAGCCAGGCTGTGCATCCGAGCTGAGCGTCGGGCACAGAGTGGTCACCCTGGCTGACACAGAGGGGCTTGGGGGGGTCCTGCCAGTGTGTTGATCCCCGTCTGTGCCCCCCCCCAAGCTGGAGGAGTTTGCGCACTTTGACTTTGGGGTCTGGAGGAAGCGCTACATGCAGTGGATCAGCCAGATGAAGTCCCGTGTCCTGGATGTTTTCCGCGGCATCGACAGGGACCAGGACGGGCGCATCAGCCAGCGGGAGTTCATCGAGGGTGTCCTTGCCTCCAGTGGGTGCTGGGGCGGCTGGATGGGGCTGAGGGGGCTGGCACTGGGGGCTGAGGGTCCCTGTCCACCCTCAGAGTTCCCCACCAACGTCCTGGAGATGAACGCCGTGGCCACCATCTTCGACATGAACGGCGACGGCTTCATCGACTACTATGAGTTCGTCAGTGCTCTGCACCCCAACCGGGACCCTCTGCGCCGCTCTGCTGACGCCGACCAGATCCAGGATGAGGTGTGGTGGGGGGGTGGAGGGGGAGGGCTGGAAGGGTGGGGAACCCACCTGGGGCTGAGCTGAGCGTGGCCCCCCAGGTGAACAGGCAAGTGGCCCAGTGCAACTGTGCCAAGCGCTTCCAGGTGGAGCAGATCAGCGCCAACCGGTACCGGGTGAGTGCTGACCCGTGGGGTCTGGGCTTGGTCTGACACCTGTGCACAGCCTGCCCTGTGCAGGAGTCCCACAGCACCCATGTCCTGTGGCAAGGAGGGGGCACATCCCCATGGCCCAGGGAGCCCTGGCCCCATGGGAGGGCAGTGCTAGCAGGGACCGAGGGGCCGCAGGGGTGGGCAGGTCGGGGTGCTGGTACTGTTCTGGCACCCACTCCCCTAATCCCAGCCCTGCCGAAGCCTCCAGGCCCCACCTTGCCCTGATGTCCTTCTCCTTGCAGTTCGGGGAGTCCCAACAGCTGCGGATGGTGCGGATCCTGCGCAGCACCCTCATGGTGCGGGTTGGTGGGGGCTGGATCGCCCTGGATGAGTTCCTGGTGAAGAACGACCCCTGCAGAGGTGCGTGTGGGGGTCCCACACCGGGCACTGGTGCAGTAGAGTTCCTGTTCCCTGTGCCTGTGGGGCCAAGTGGGTCAGTGGGGGCCATGTGGGGTGCAGCCTATGGGGCTCCCCAGGGTCTTGGACCGCTGGAACCCCATTGCTAGCCCCCTCACTGGATCCGTCGTCCCCAGTGAAGGGAAGGACCAACCTGAAGATCAACGAGAAGTACCTGTCCCCGGACGCCTTCGGGGCCGCCGCCAGGTGTGCGGGGAACCAGTCGGCTGCCTCCTCCAAAGTGCTGTCCCCGAGCCGCTCCAACTCCAGCCTCAGCCTCTACAGTAGCGCCTCGGCCCCCAGCAGCCCCCTGGCCCGGAAGGTGAGGGCTGTTAACCCCTCCAGAAGCTTCCACCCCTCCCCAGCCCGCCCGCCCCAGGCGCTGACCCCCTCTCTCCCCAGTCGGTGCTGCGGAGGACGCGCTCCGGAGATCGGTGTCCGCGCTCCCGCGGCTCGGGGCTGCCCGACGGAGCCGAGCTGCAGTTCAGCGCGGCCGAGGAGAGCCTGGCCGTGGCGCTCCCAGGTGAGCGCTGTGCCGCTGCGGGGACCCCTTCCCGCCCTGGGGGGCAGGGGGTTGGGGGGTGTGCGGTGTGGGGCAGGGCAGCGTGGCTGTCCGCCGGCCCTCGGCGCGCTGGAGCTGGTGCAGGAGAACTCCCCGCTCCAGCCCCTCCGTACCCTCGCAGAGCCGCCCGAAGGGTCCCCCCCGGAGCGCTGCAGCCCCTGCCGCTGACCCCCGCGCCCGCCCTGCGCCAGCACCCTCGGCCGGCCCCACTCAGGACCCTTCTCCCCGAGGCTGGAGGACGGCGAAGCCGCGGTCATGCGCCCCGCGGGGCTCCGGCCCGGCGCTGCGGCTCCCCCAGCGGGGCTGAGCTGTCTGTCCGTCACCGATCCCGCCGGGACTGGCCCCGACGGATATGCAAGTATCCCCTGATACCCACCAAGCCCCCGGGCACTGGCCCCCTTCCCCACGGCTCCATTGGGCAGCGCGGGGTGGGGGGCCGAGCCCCAGTGCCCCGCTCGAGTGCCCGGGGCTGTGGGTCCAGCCGGGCACCCCTGCCCTGGGCCCTGCGCCTCTCCCGTGCCGTCAGCTCGGGGCGGCTGCGGTGCCCCCCGGCATTTGGCGTTGCTGACGGGGGTCCCCCACCCTGCTGCCCACGCCCTGGCGGGAGGTGGCCGGGCTCGGTACCCGGGCCCCGGGCCCCCTGGCCGGGCGCCGAGCCCCGTTTATGGTGCTAACCCTCACCCCTCTGCCTTCGGTGTGTGCGCGGGGGGCCCCGGCTCCGGCCGCCCCCCTCCCCGGTGGGGCTGGGGCTGCCACGGGCGGGGGTCCCTCGTGCCCGCGCCCCCGCCCCGCCGGCGGCCCCGGCGGGCAGCGGGACCCCCGCCCTGCTGCCGCATGCTCACGCACCCCGCTAACCGGACAGCAGTAGAGCTGAATGTAACCCCGGCCGGGCGCGCCCGCCGCCACAATAAACTGTAGTGAGGTTCCTTTTTCTATGAGCTCCCATCCGTCCCTCCGTCTGTCCCCTCAGGGAGGGAGCTCCATTCCGTCTGTCTGTCTGCTCGGGTAGGAGGGTGTTCTGTCTGTCCATCTGTCTGCTCGGAGAGGGTGCTGCACCCTGTCCGTCTGTCTGTCTGCTTGCCTCGCTGTTGGGGCAGGGGTCCATTAGTGTCTGTCCGCTCAGGGCAGAGGGGTGCACTCTGTCAGTCTGTCTGTCTGCTCACTTGTTGCCGGGGAGGGGGAACTGTACTCTCTCTGTCTGTCTGTTTGTCTGTCCCCTTGCCCCACTGTCACGACAGGGGCTGCAGGCAGTGTCTCTATCTGTCTGTCTGCTCACCCTGCTGTCGAGGCTGGGGCTGCCACAACCGGAGGGGTGTCACATCACCAAAGCCAGTGCATTTCGGCGCAGTGGCACAGGGGGTGGCCGGGCAAGGCCGGGTGTGCCCCAGCCGGTGCCACCGGCAGAGCCGCCCGGCGCCGCAGCCGCGGCTGGCAAGCCCCGGGCGCTGCAGCGGGTGCCAGCGGGCACCGCGCCGCGTTACCTCCTTTCTGAGGAAGGCATTGCTGCCACTCCTGCTGTGCCCACGCTGGGCACTGCTGGGAGATGCTGGGTCCTCGTCCCTGAGTGCCTGTGGTGGTGCATCCCCCCACAGTGCTGGCTGCTCTTCACCCACCCCACCGCCCTGAGAGCTCCAGGGGTGTCCATGCGGTCCCCGGGCATGGTGGTCCCAGCAGCTGTGCATCCGTCATGCGCCTGCCCTGTCCCAGCTGGAATGGCTGGGGGACAGTTGGGATGGGCCCAGCTGCCTGTCAGGATGAGATGGGGTGTCTGGAGGCCCTGGCTGTGTCCCCACTCTGAGCTGGGGACACCTCGAGCACAGGGACTGTCCCCAGCTATTGCAGTACCACAGCCATTGCCTGGCACCTCCCCACCTTGGGGAGTCCCAGATCCCACAGATGGGGGCTGTGGCCATTCCCTCTGATCCCCCACCAGTGCAGGGGCTCTGCCAGCCTGCCCCCTCCCTATCCCAGTCCTCCTGATTGCCTGAGTCTGCTCTCATGGCTTCCAGTCCCATTTCTCCACTGTTTCACCCTAAACCCCTCTGCACACTCACTTCTTTTCTGAACAAACACAGAGCCAAAGGGGCCAGGGCTGGAATTGTGCCAGTGAGTTTGTGCTGGGGCACGTCCCCGGTCACGCACGGGGGAGCCCCATGAACACCCCGGATCGGGGCCCCCCCTGGAACAGGGCCGAGCCCACGGCTCTCCACGGTGCATCCACCGGCACGTCCTGGGATGGTCCCGCAGCGCTGCCGGCACGGGCTGGAACGCCGATACGAGTTGCGTTGCACATTCCTGTGCCTATGGAAATCTCTTCCACCACTCCCAGCTGGGGCAACACGCCCGGCACCACCGGCACCGCAGCCTGTGTCAGCCACATCCTGAGCCCCAGGCAACGGCGCTGGCTCGGGAAGCAGAGGCAATAGGCATGGGGGGCTGGGCCCACACCAGACTGTTTGCAAGGTGTTTACACAGAGACACAGACCCTGCATGTGCAGCCCCCGCGTGTGCAGCCCCCCAGGGCTGGGGGTGACACGATGGACAGAGACACCCACCCGGAGCACAAGGATGGGGACATGGGGTCCCGGTGGGGCTACACCATCCACAGGGAGACAGGAACAGGGATGCCCTGGGAGAGCCTCTGTGGCCCACAGCATGTGCTGGGTTTGGGGGATCATGTTGCCGGGGCAGCAGGTGAGTGGGTGGCAGCAGTGGGGAGCCAGACTGGCAGCTTGGCCCTGGGTGGGACTGTCATGGCTTGGTGCTCAGCCCCGAGCCCCTGAGCTGGTTCCCATGGTCCCGTTCACAGGCAAGAGCAGCTTTCCTGCTCTGTGCCCCGTGGAGCTGGGTGGCCCCCGCACAGGGAGCGGGAGGCAGATGCCACCCCTGTTGCCCAACCACCCCTGCACTCGCCCTGGCTGTGGGAACCCTGGGAGCGGGGCCTGCCCTGCCGCACGTCCCACCCCACACACCCCATGCAGCCACACTGGCTGTGGCTGGAGCCACGTTCTTCATCCCAGGCAATGGGGTCCGGCCACACCGTGGGGTGAGCGCTGTGCCCTGGGGCTGGGCTGGCAAAGGGGAGACTGCTGAGGTGTGTCCCCCCAAACACCTCCTGTTCCCTCTCTGGGGTGTGAAAAAAGATGGTGCCAGGACAGCTCCTCCAGTCCAAGGGTGCACAGCCCAGCTCCCACCGCTCTGCTCCCAACTTTCCTGGCCCCGGCACAGCTGTGTCCTGCTGCTTCAGCTCCCAGCTGCAGTTTGCACCCATGTCCTGGGTGAAGCCCTTGCCCAGTACCCAGGTATGGTGTGGAAAGGGAAAGGGAGAGAGCCACAGCCCAGAGCCCTCTGAGCCCTTACCTGGATACAGTGTGGGTGGGGAAGGAGTGAGAGCCACCCTCTGGGCCCTCATCCTGCCCCATGCAAAGCCACTACCTGGGCACAGGGCTGGGACACCAGTGGGGCTGGAGATGATGGCACAGTAAGGATGGAGTCTGGCAGGGCTGGAGGCCTTGGTACCAGGCGGATTGGCATCGACACACTGGCTCTGATCTCTGGCCAGGGCCAGCACGTGTCCAGGCACATGCGTGTGAGTGCACAGAACCCCTTGCACGGCAGATGTGTGTGTGCCTGTGCGTGAGCACCCACTCTCACCTGTACGAGGCTGTGCGTGTGGGCACCGATCCTGGGCAGCAGAGCCCTGGCAGGCACCTCCCGGTGCTGAGCTCAGCGCTGGCCCCAGCCCGGCTTCGGGCCGCGCTCCTGCTGTGCCTCACCCCTTCCCCAGCGTCCGCCCGCAGGGATGGGGAGTGTGGCGTCTTGTGCCCAAGCTGGCTCGTCCTCCTCGTGCTGCCACTGCCACCCCAGAGATGTGCTCAGCCCCCCTGCCAGATCCTCCAGAGCCGGGGGGCTGTGCCCTGTGCTGCTGGCCCTCAGGCTGTCCGTGGGCCCAGACTGATGGCATCTGGGACAGACGGACATGGTGCAGGGGGTATGCGCTGCCTGGTGATGCCGGGCAGTGTGGGTGAGCACTGGGGGCTTGGGTGGGATGTCTCTGCAGACAGGAACCCTGCCAGTGGCTGCACAGTTTGTGGGGACCGCAGCGGTCACTGCCAGGACCCGTCACCGGCTCTGCCAGCTCAGCCCAAGCCCTGTCACTCAGAGCCAGCACGTTCCCCGCAGCCCCCGGTGGCAGCCAGGCACCGCGGCTCTGGCAATGCACCCCTGACACCCAATTCGGTCGGGCACCAGCTCACCAACGCGGGCTTTCCCACTGTGGATGGCTCGTCCAACACTGAGTGACCACATCCCAGCACCTCTGGGCTCCCCCTTCCCCGCGGCCAACATCCCCACGGCCCTGTGGCTCCGCAGCGGCACAGCAGAGGTGTCCCTGCGGCTCCGGGAGGGGAGAGGTGCCCAGGCCGGTCACTCCCCATCCTCGTGCCCAGGCCGATCACTCCCCATCCTCGTGCCCAGGCCGGTCACTCCCCATCCTCGTGCCCAGGCCGGTCACTCCCCATCCTCGCCGGCAGCCGAGGAGCTTTGATGAAGCCGCGCGTGGTTCGGTTGGATTCACAGCTGCTCCTTACGGCTCATTTACCACCACGGCCCCTTCCTGTCGCCCCGGGCACCAACAGCCACTCTGTACTGGTGGGAGGAGCGTGGCAGGGCTCAGCATGGCCCAGTATGGCCCAGTACAGCTCAGCATGGCCCGCTATGGTCCAGCACAGTCCAGTAAAGCCCAGTATGGTCCAGGATGGCCCAGTTCAGTCCAGCACAGCCCAGCATGGCTCATTATGGCCCAGTATTGCCCAGCAAGGTGTAGTAATGCCCACCATGGCCCAACACAGAGCAGCACAGACCTGTATGGCTCATTACAGCCCAGCAGTGCTCAGTATGGCCCAGCACAGCCCAGTATGGCCCAGGACAGTGCACTGGTTGCTGTGTGCTCAGCTGTGCTGCCAAGACAGGGACCCAAGATCCTGTTCTAGCCTGTCCCTGCAGCCCAGTGGGGTGGTGACGCCCCATTGGCCTTGCCTGTGCCCAGTCCTGCTGCAGCCCCGGGGCTGTCCTGTCACCCAGAGCAGGTCACAGGGTCCTGGGGAGGCTGTAGGGAGGCTTTGCTGGCCCCCACCCCATCAGAGGGTGAGCGAGTTGGTGCCTTGGAGCCTCAGCAGTGGGAAGCTCCACAGTGCCAGCACCATTCCATCATGCTGGCGCCAATGGAATGCTCTGTGGTGATGGCAAACACTTATCCCTGTTTGCTGATGGATTAAGGCTCCTTGGCACCTCCTGGGAGTGACACCTGGTTGGTTTCTGGGATGCAGCCACGTCTCCATGGGCCACAAGAGCTGGGATGGGTACGGTGGCAGATGCGGCCCCTGCCCTTCTCACTGGTGCTGCCCTTGTTTGGACATCGCCCTGTGAGTCTGGGACATCGTGCAGACCAGCCCCTGTCTTGGCCCCACAGCTCCGGGTGACCCTCCTGAGGGTCCCTCTTCCCTTCTGGATCACTGGCTCAGCACTGCTGGAGCAGCAGGCACAGAAGGGAGTTTCTGTCCGGGTGTTTGGCAGTGCCATTGCCATGGGAATGCTCCTCCACACGGGGGGAACCACCACTGCTGGGGCTGGCTGCACCCACCATGGGTGCCAGGGCTTGGTGCCCACCGGAGCGCGCTGTGCCACACCACGGGCTCGCCCGGCCAGGCCCGTGCCTGGAAACCGGCACCTCTCCAGACAACACACTCCCACACACCATAAACATCTTGCCCAAGTGCCGCATCCCTTCCGCAGCACCTCACCCAGCAGGGTGGCACCGGAGGAGGCTGCGGAGTGACCCCCCTGCCCTGGTGGGCCCAAAGGCCTCCTCCTCCTCTGCAGTGCCTGCTGCTCTTTTGGGGCCCACTGAGCGCCAGCGGCAGCAGGGAGAGGGGAGGGGGTGCTTGGGGGGAGCAGGAGCGGGGTGTGGACCTGCAAGCAGGGTCTGGAGAGAGGGTGTGGGGCTGGTGACGGAGACAGGGCAGGGGTGTTTGTGTGACTCAGGTGGCAACGAGATGGTTTGGGCATGTTTTGGGCTGCACGTGCACATCCAGGGGTGTGGACAAGGCTGGGGGGAGCAGGGGAGGGTCCCCCTCTCCACCCCAGCCGCTGTGGTGGTGGGGTCAGGCTGCAGTGGGGTCTGTCAGCCCTGCAGCTGCAGCCCGGAGTTCAGCTGCCAGGACAAGGCGCAGGGGCACTGCTGGTGAGGGGAGGGTTTGGGGTGTGCTGGGGAGAAGGATGAGGGGCTGCTGGGGGTGAGGGCAGTGCTGGCCCTGGGGAGGGAGATCTCTGTTCTTTGCTCTCAACTCCTCTGCGGAGGGCACGGCCCACCGGGACAGGGCCACCTCCCACACGGCAGCCGTTCTGGGATGGGTGAACCCCTGCGAGGGGGGACTCCAGCACCCAGAGGGAGCCGTGGGGAGGGCTGGCCCGCGAGTTTCTGGCAGGGCTGGGCCGGTGTGTCATCCCCAGGGGCGGGGAAGGGCAAGGTTTTAAACGTGCTCTGGTCCCGGACAGGAAGCAGCGGCGAAGCAGCGGCGAAGCAGCGGTACCGCGGGCACCTGCCAGGTGAGCCCGTTCTGCCATCACCGTGCGCAGGTGGGAGCGGTGGGGTGGAGAGGGGCCCGGCTGGGCACTACGGGCCGTACCGGGGGCAGCAGGGGACGGAAGCGCTCGCCCGGTCCCCGGCATGTGCGGAATGCGGCACCGCTCCCGCCCGCCGGTCTGGCGGGGCTGAGCCCGGAGCCGGGGCGCGACCGTGGGCGTAGGGCAGCAGCCGAACGGTGCTGTGGCACCCTGGGCACTGCCACCCCTCCTGGGGCACAGCGGCAGGGTGGTGGTTCCTGAGCCCGGCACTTCCCAGGAGCGGGACACGAGGTGTTGGCTGCCCGAACAGGACGGCTCCCGGGAAAAGCCCGGGATGCCTCGGTGTTCCGACTGCACAGAGGGGTTCGGCAGGTGCCGAGGAAGGGGCAGGTGGTGGGCCGGGGCAGGCGAGGACTGGCGGTACCTTCCCACGGTGAGGCGGGTGCATGGAGTTGTCCCTGTGGGCAGGATGTGACACCATCCCACTGCAGCCCCGCTCCGGGCACCGGGCGAGCCTGTCTGTCCCTGGCCATTGGGGGACCCCGAAACTGTGGCCCCTGAGCCGGGGGGGCTGGGCAGGCAGTGCTGCCTGGGAAGGGGTGCTGGGCTACCCCCGGCCCGCTCAGAGCAGGGCACCCCAGAGTGCCCCAGCTACATTCCCTGTCTCCCTCACCCTTTGTCACTGCCCCAGAAAACTTCTCTGCTGCTCTCCCTCCCTTGAAACACCCCCGGCCTCAGCCTGTCCCCCCGGAGACCACCCCACAGACTTCCCCGGCCCCGCCAAGCTCTCACCCCCAGTCCCAGCCCCTCCCAGCGCCCTACTGTCCCTGCCCCTCAGACACCTCCTCCGCCGCCCTCTCCCTGACATCGTGTCCCCTCTGCCAGTAAAACCTGTCCCTTTTCCCGGTCCCTCCCCAGGGCCCCCGACAGCCTCTCCCTGCCGAGCCGGCGCCGGCCTGCGGGTGTTCCCCGCGGGCGCAGAGGTGCGGCTGTGCCGCGGGACGCGGGGCAGCGACACTGCCGGGGGCCCTGGGGAGGGACGCGGGTGGCGGTGGATGCACAGGGACCGCGGGGGCCGAGGACTGGCGGTGGGTGCGCGGGGGCCGCGGCTCCCAACGGTGCCAGCGCGTTCCCTGACGCTGCCAGGAGCGAGAGCCGCGGAGCAGCGGTTGCGGATGCCAGGGAGAGGTGCCCGCGTCGGGGAGAGACCGTGGCCCCGGGGAGGTCGGCAGGTGCCAACACCTCTGCCAGGAATCTCCGTGCTGTCGCAGGCAGAGTCGGTTACTCAAAATTTCCGTGGAGCTGACGCCTTCTGACGAAAGGGAGCAGAGTCCTTCCCCCGCCGCGCACCCACTGCCTCTCTCTGCCGGGGGAGGGTGGGAGCAACGCCTCGATCCTCGGGCCCCCAGCCCCGATGGGAGTTGGGTTTTCAAGATGCCACAGTTATGGGTGGCAGTGCCCAAATTCCGTCTGCACTTCGGTGCCGGTCGCCAGCTTGGCTCTGGGACATGTGGGGACCTGCCTGGGGCTCTCGATACCGGAGCCACACCAGTGCTGATGTCCGTGGCCGTCTCAGCTCTGGGACATGTGGGGACCTGCCTGTGGCTCTCCAGACACCGGAGCCTCACCACTGCTGCACCACTCCCAGGCGCAGCACAACCCGTGCCATCCAACTCGGTGTCTCTCTCTCAGGAAAGGGTTGTGGGGCCAGGAACAGCGTTCCGGCCCCAGGACCAGGGCGGGCAGAGCCTGTGCCGAGGTGCTGCCAGCGCGACGTGTGTTTAGGGGGTGTGTGGCACAGGGCTGTCCGTCGCTGGCGCGTGTGGGTGTGTGCACCCAGAGGAGGGACAGAGAAGGCGGCCCTGCGAGGCGGAGGAATTCCCTCGCTCCCACCCCAGAGCTCAAGACAGAGCGACTCCTCCAGCTCTCAGCCAGCAGCTGGGCCCCTCGCCCTCCCCGCAGGATCCGCCTCTTCCCCATCAAGTAGAGACCCCCGAGTCCTCCCCGCCTCTCCCCGTCCTTCCCGGAGGCAGGCGCAGCCCCGGGGCCTCCCGGCCGCCGTCCCCACCTCTTGGAGCCGGAGCCGGGCGCAATCCTGATCCTGCAAACACAAACAGCATTGCCTGGGCAGATCCGAGCCGCACTGACATCACCGGGCGGAGGGGGCCGGCTCCTGTTGGGACCTTTCCCCGGGCCGGGCAGCGAGCCCAGAGCGCGGCTGGGACAGAGGAGCCCTCGTGAGGAAGAGGTGCTGGCGTGGCCGCAGGGCATGGGATGGGTGGGAGAGACACACGGGGACGGAGCCGGGCGCACCGAGCCCCGTCGGAGAGGCTGGTCCCGGGGTGAGCAGGGAGCCGGCCACAGCACCCTGCCAGCACCGTCACGGTGCTCTTCGCTCCCTGGTGTTTACACTGGTGTACCGGGGAGGACGTGGGTCTGTGAGCTCCGGGCAGCGAGATACAGCTGGTCCGCACTGTCCCCACTCAATGTGACCTCTGCGGGAGGGTCAGTGTGACACCGGCTCCCCCTGGGGCTCTGTGCCCTGCCCTGGCTGCATCCCCATAGCCGGGCTCAGAAGTGCCGGTGCAGGAGCTCGGGCAAGTGGGTCTCCTCCATCTGCTGCAGCACCTTGTGCTCGGCTTGTGGCCTCACCCGCCCCTGCAGGGCCAGTCCAGCCTGGCACTGGTGCTGTGGTTCTGCCTGTCTCCTTAGGGGACAGCACTCATGAGGGAATAAGCCATCGGTGCTACACCAGCACAGCAGGACCTTTCCCCTCGCTGCTCAAACATGCTCCAACTCCACAGCCTCCTGCCCAGGACCGATAGGTGCTGGCACAGACACCATTCCGTGGGAGGCTGTGGGCAGGGAGGCTCCTCCAGCACCGTGTGCCGCAGCCGCAGCCTGCAGGCTGTGGCTGACCACAGCTCCCGGAGTTCGGCACGCCCGCGCTTGGCCACAAGCGCCCTCAAACCTGCCGGTGTGCACAGCCCAGCACCACGGCCGCTGCTCCCTCCGGCACTGTCACTGCACTGTGGCACATCCCAACGTGCCCTGGAGCTCTGCAAACGGGAGGGCAGGTTTGGGTTAGATGTTACCTCACTCTGAGGCAGCCCCAGAGACTCTTTGCCTGGTGTCCACTGCTCACTGAGATGGAGCCTCTGCCCTCCTTGCATTGCTTGGAGACTGTGGGAAGGAGGGACAGCAGAAGGAGAGGCGGGTTCGTGCGGCAGCCGCAGTGGGAGCACACGGACCTGCATGTTGGGACTCCTGGAATCACATAATCGTGGAATGGTTTGGGTGGGAAGGGGCCTGAAAGCCCATCCAGTCCCATCCTGTTGTGGGCAGGGACACCATCCACTATCCAAGGTTGCTCCAAGCCCCATCTAACCTGGCCTTGGACACTTCCAGGGATGGGTCAGCCACAGCTTCTCTTGACAACCTGTGCCAGGGCTTCCCCACCTCACAGGGAAGAATTCCTTTCCAAACTCCCATCTAACCCTGCCCTCTGGCACTGGGAAGCCATTCCCCCTTGCCCTGTCCCTTCATCCCTCCCTCCCTTGTCCCCAGTCCCTCTCCAGCTCTTCTGGAGCCCCTTTAGGCCCTGGAAGGGGCTCTCAGCTCTCCCTGGAACCTTCTCTTCTCCAGGTGAACCCCCCCAGCTCTCCCAGCCTGGCTCCAGAGCAGAGGGGCTCCAGCCCTGGGAGCTTCTCCAGGGCCTCCTCTGGACTCTCTCCAGCGGCTCCACATCCTTATGTTGGGGTCCCAGGGCTGGAGGCAGCTCTGCAGGTGGGGTCTCCTCTCAGTGGGGTAGAGGGGCAGAATCCCCCCCCTTCCCTGCTGCCTACACTGTGGGATCAGCCCAGGAAATAGGGGCTTTCTGGGTGCCAGTGCACATGACTGGGGCATGGGGAGCTTCTCTTCCATTGACTCTTTGAGCTTGGCCAGATTCCTTGGGATGGCACATCAGGTTCAGACGTGCTCAGCCTTTGGCTGTCACTTCCTCCTGCCTGGGGGTGTTTATGTTTCTGATTTCCCTGTATTTAACACGTAAAGCATAAAAAAGTCGATTTCTCACTGACTCTTCCCATTCTCCCCCCTCTCTCCAGAGACCTGTGGAAGGCCTGCAGCGGGAGGATGGAGAGCAAGCCAGCAGTGAATGGCCACGTTGTCCCCAGCTTTCCCGGGGAAGACATGCCAGGGAAAAACCAGTTGTGCCAGGATGTGAGGCCATGCAAACAGCCAAAAGCAGCCGGCAGGGACGTGGCGGGGCTGGATGCTGCCGGGGAACCCTCGGAGGCAGCTGGCAGCATTGCTGGTGTGTATGTAGAGGCTTCAAAGAAGATAATGAGCTTTTATGAGGCCACCAGAGAGCATCTCCTGAGCCTGGATCCGGCCCTCAGGCTCCTCGAGGCCCAGGCAGCCACGGGCTCCATCGCCGACCCGGTGACGCACCGGCGCGTCTCGGTGGCAGAAGCCGTGCGATTGGGGCTGGTGGGGCTGGAGCTGAAGGAGAGGCTGCTTGCAGCAGAGAGAGCTGCCACCGGCTTCCTGGACCCCTACACAGAAGAGAAAATCCCCCTGTACCAGGCAATGCAGAAGGAACTGGTGGGGAGGGAGCAGGGCACCCGCCTGCTCCAGGCCCAGGTGGCAACCGGAGGCATCATCGACCCGGCCACGGGGGCTCGACTGCCGGTGGATGTGGCCTGTGAGAGGGGATATTTGGATGAAGAGATGAGCCAGCACCTCTCTGACCCCAGCCATGAGGACAGCAGAGGGTTCTTCGATCCCAGCACTACGGAGAAGGTCACCTATTCGGAGCTTAGGAAGAGATGTGTTGTGGATCCGGCCTCAGGCTTCCTCCTCCTGCCCCTGCAAATCACATTCCCGGGGCTGGGAGGGAGGGTGAGCAGCAGGGACCTGCTGGACTCTGGCATCATCAGCCATGACGTGTTCCGAGGCCTCGAGGAGGGAAGAGTCTCTGCGCAGGAGTTGGCAGAGAACGAAGTTGTCCAGCAGTTCCTGTGTGGGACGAGGAGTGTGGCTGGGGTTGTCCTGCCTTCTGGGGAGCAGAGGAGCCTTTACCAGGCGCTAAGAGAGCATCTCCTCGTGCCTGGTGCTGCTCTGATGCTCCTGCAAGTCCAGGCCTCCACTGGCAGCCTGACAGACCCCCTGAAGAACAAAACCTACTCAGTGGATGAGGCTGTCAGGGTTGGTTTTATTGGTCCAGAGCTTCATGAGAAACTGTCTTCAGCTGAGAAAACCATCACTGGATACAGAGACCCCTCCACTGGGGAAATGCTCTCTCTGTTCCAAGCCATCAGTAAGGGATTTGTCCCCAGAGACCATGGCCTCTGTCTTCTGGAGGCTCAGATGGCCACGGGGGGTGTGATTGCCCCAGGCAGACACCTCCGTGTCCCCACAGAGACAGCCTGCGAGTGGGGGTACCTGGATGAGGCCACCAGACAGCTCCTCTCCAGCCCTCCTGAGCACATGAAAGGATTCTTTGACCCCATCTCCAAGGAAAAGCTGAGTTATTCGGAGCTGCTCCAGCGCTGCGTCACCGATCCTGGCACAGGGCTCCTGCTGCTGCCGCTTGGTGGGGACGGCGGTGAAGGATCCCAGGGAACCCACCTCTTCTTTGACCACAGGGCCCAAATGGCGCTGGAAAACACACAGATACCCATTTCTGTAGGGAAGTTCAAGGGCAAGTCGGTGTCTCTCTGGAAACTCCTCTTCTCTGACTACATCCAGGGTGAGCGAAGAGCTGCTCTCACCCAGCAGTTCCTGTCAGGAACACTCTCCACGCAAGGACTGGGTGAGTCCATCAGAGCTGCTGTTGAGGAAATGGCTGCCACTGCCAACGTCACCTTCGAGGGCCTGAGGGACCAGGTGACAGCTGACCAGCTCCTGAGCTCAGAAATTATCAACAAAGACTTGTTTAAGAAACTCAAGGAGGGTGAAACATCAGCCAAAGAAGTTGTTGGCATGGACACTGTCAGGAAGTACCTGCAGGGCACGGGGAGCATTGGGGGGCTGCTGCTCCCCGACTCCCAGGAGAAGATCAGCATCTACCAGGCAAAGAGGAAAGGACTTCTAAGGCCAGGAACATCTCTGATCCTCCTGGAGGCACAGGCTGCCACGGGGTTTGTCATTGACCCCACTGCCAACAAAAGGTACTCTGTGGACGAGGCCTTACGAGCGAACGTCATCGGCCCGGATGTTTACGACAAGCTGCTGGCTGCAGAGAAATCAGTCACAGGCTACAGAGATCCCTACTCAGGGAGCAAGATCTCCCTCTTCCAGGCCATGCAGAAGGAGCTGATTGTCAAGGAGCACGGCATCCGCCTGCTCGAGGCCCAGATCGCCACCGGCGGCATCATCGACCCCGTGCACAGCCACCGCATCCCCGTGGAGGTGGCCTACAAACGCGGCTACTTCGACAAGAAGATGAATTTAATCCTCTCTGACCCCACTGATGACACCAAGGGCTTCTTCGACCCCAACACCCACGAGAACCTGACCTACCTGCAGCTGAAGGAGAAGTGCATCACCGAGCCCTCTACCGGGCTCTGCCTCCTCCCTCTGAACAGCAGGAAGCGGCAGTTCATCGACGAGCCCACCAGGCAGGTGTTCAGGAGTTCCTGGCTGCCCGTCAGGTTTGGGCGCTTACGGGGGGAGAAGGTCTCTGTGTGGGACCTGCTGAACTCCGAGTACTTCAGCGAGGGGAGGCGCCGGGAGATTTTCAACCACTTCCAGCTGAGGAAGCTCAGCCTGGAGCAAATCCGACTCATGCTGGAGGAGGAAATGAAGAAATGGGCCCCCATCAAGTTCCCAGCCATGCGAGGCAGCGTCAGCGCTTACCACCTGATGGAAACGGGCGTCATCGACAGGGCCCTGTTTGAGAAGGTGCTGGAGGGATCCGTCACGCCAGAGCAAGTCCTGCACATGGACTCTGTCAGGAAGTACCTCTACGGCTCGGGCAGCATTGGGGGGATTGTGCTCCAGCCATCAAACCAGAGGATGAGCATTTACGAGGCCATGAAGCAGAACATTGTGGTGCCAGGAGTAGCTCTGCCCCTGCTAGAGGCCCAGGCTGCCACAGGCTTCATCATCGACCCCGTGAACAATCAGAAGCTCCGTGTGGATGAGGCTGTCAGGGAGGGAGTCATCGGCCCAGACGTCCACGAGAAGCTGCAGCACGCAGAAGGGGCAGTGACAGGCTATAAAGACCCCTTCACAGGCAAGAAGATCCCCCTCTTCCAGGCAATGAAGAAGGGCCTGATCGCGGACAAACAGGCCATGCAGCTCATGGAGGTGCAGATGGCCACAGGAGGCATCATTGACCCAACCTGTGGCCACTACATCCCCCTGGAGTCAGCCCAGCAGCGAGGGTGCCTGGATGAGGACACGAGCAAGGCCCTTTCCAAGCCCAGTGATGAGCACAGAGCCTTCTGCCTCCCAGACAGCAAAGAGTCCGTGACCTACGCTGAGCTAATCCAGCGCTGCCAGAAGGACGATGCCTCCGGCTTCCACTTGCTGCCTTTGACCCAGACAGCTGCTCCTGCCTACACTGATGAGCAAATCCAACGGATTTTCAAGGAAACTGTGGTGAAGGAAAAAGGGGTTTCCCTCTGGGAGCTCATCCACTCAGGGTATTTCACTGAGGAGCAGAGGAGTGACTTTGTGGAGAGGTTCCGCTCCCAGGAGCTGTCGCTGCAGCAGCTGGTCGCTCTTGTGCTCAGGCTTGTGGGGGACATGGAGATGAAAGCCCGGACCCAGATCTCCCTGGAGGGCCTGCGGGGCAGTGTCCCCGTGGTCTGGCTGCTGGACACTGGCATAATTTCCGAGAAGACGTTTGAAGAACTGGCTCAGGGCATAAGAACTCCTGAGGAAGTGGCTGCGATGGAGAGCGTGAAGAGGTACTTGCAGGGCACAGGCAGCATCGCTGGCGTCTTCATAGAGGCATCCAAACAGAAGATGAGCTTCTATGATGCCATGAAAAACAATCTCCTCCTCCCTGGGGCTGCTCTGAGGCTGCTCGAGGCTCAGGCAGCCACTGGATACCTGGCTGACCCTGCGACGAACCGGAGGCTCAGCGTGAGGGATGCTGTGAGAGCGGCAGTTGTGGGCGAAGAGCTCACTGAGAAACTCCTTCTCGCTGAGAGGGCCGTGACGGGGTACACGGATCCCTACACAGGGAGCTCCATCTCCCTGTTTCAAGCACTCAGGAAGGAGCTGATCCCCCTGGAAGAGGCTGTTCCCTTGCTAGAGGCCCAGCTGGCCACGGGAGGGGTCGTTGATCCCATCCACCACCTCCACCTGCCGCTCCAGGCTGCGTGCAGGTACGGCTTCTACAACGAGGACATGAACCAAACCCTGTCTCAGCTGAATGACAGCACCAAGGTCTTTTTTGATCCGAACACCAAGGAGAACGTGACCTACCAGCAGCTGAAGGAACGGTGCATTCGCGAGCCCGAGTCGGGGCTGTGGCTCCTCCCTCTGTCAGAAAACGCCATGTTCTGTGTGGATGAGCAGACCATGGAAGTGCTGAAATCTGTGACTGTTTGTGTCAACGTGGGGCGGTTCAAGGGACAGACAATATCTGTCTGGGACCTCCTCAACTCTGAATACTTCTCAGACAGCAAGAGAAGAGAGCTGGTGCAAAAGTACAAAGACGAGAAGGCTGAAGTGCTCCAGGAAATCACAACAATTATCACCACAATCATCCAAGAGACTGAGGCACAAGGCAAGAAGTTTGCATTCAAGGGCCTGCGGAAAAGAGTATCTGCCAGTGACCTCTTCCAGTCCCAACTCATAGACAAAAAGACCCTTGATGAGCTCAACCAGGGGAAGAAAACAGTCAAAGAAGTCACTGAAATGGAGTCTGTCCGCAGGTACCTGGAGGGCAGCAATTTCATAGCAGGGGTCCTTATACAGCCGAGCAATGAGAAGATGAGCATCTACCAGGCCATGTGGAAAGGCATCCTGAGGCCAGGGACTGCCCTGGTGCTGCTGGAGGCACAGGCAGCCACTGGCTACATCATTGACCCTGAGAAAAACCAGAAGTTTTCCGTGGAGGAAGCGTTAAAGGAGGGTCTGATCGGAGGGGAGATCTTTGAAAAGCTGCTCTGTGCAGAGAGAGCCGTGACAGGCTACACTGACCCCTACACCAAAGCCCCAATGTCCCTGTTCGAAGCCATGAACCAGGGGCTGATTGTGAAGAGCCACGGCATCCGCCTGCTCGAGGCCCAGATCGCCACCGGCGGCATCATCGACCCCGTGCACAGCCACCGCCTGCCCGTGGAGGTGGCCTACGAACGCGGCTACTTCAACCAGGAGATGAACCAGATCCTGTCCGACCCCAGCGACGACACCAAGGGCTTCTTCGACCCCAACACCCACGAGAACCTGACCTACATGCAGCTGCTGGAGAGATGTGTCCAAGACCCCGAGACTGGGCTGTACATGCTGCAGGTTGTAAAGGAAGGAGGGAAGTACTTCTACATCGACGAGTCCACAAAACAGGCTTTGCGCTCGAAGCCCCTCCAAGTGAAGGTTGGCAAGTTCAAGGACCAAACAGTTTCCATCTGGGAAGTGCTCTGCTCTCACTACATCTCGGAGCGGAAAAGGAAAGAGCTGGTGATGCAGTACAAAAGCAAAACCCTGACACTGGAAGATCTGATATCCCTCATCTTAAAAATCATCGAGGACACAGAGCAAAGAGCAGAAGCCCTCAAGGTCAAGGGACTGCGGGGGGAGGTGTCGGTGTCAGAACTGTTCAACTCTGAGATAATTGACAAGAAAACCCTGGATCAGCTGCACGATGGGAGTGTCACGCTTGCCACCCTCACAAAGAGGGACACCATCCAAAGGTACCTGGATGGCACTGGGAGCATCGCCGGGGTTCTTCTCCCATCGAGGAAGGAGAAGATGAGCATCTACCAGGCACTGAAGAAGGGCCTCCTCACAGAGCAGTGTGCACTGGGGCTGCTGGAGGCGCAGGCAGCCACCGGCTTCCTCATTGACCCCCTGAACAACCAGAAGCTGTCGGTGGACGAGGCCGTGTCATCCGGGCTGGTGGGCAGCGAACTGCACGAGCAGCTGCTGCTGGCAGAGAAAGCCGTGACGGGATACACAGATCAAACAGGAGAAAAAATATCCCTCTTCCAGGCTGTAAGGCAGAAGAGAACAGTCAGGGACCACGGCATCCGCCTGCTCGAGGCCCAGCTCGCCACCGGCGGCATCATCGACCCCGTGCACGGCCACCGCCTGCCCGTGGACGTGGCCTATCGGCGTGGGCACCTGGATGAGGACATGTTCCTCCTGCTCTCGGATCCAGATCACGGCAGCAAAGGCTTCATAGACCCAAACACCCGTGAGAAGATCAGCTACAGTCAGCTCCTGCAGAGATGTGCCAAGGACAGGGAGAGCGGCTTGTACCTCCTGCAGGTCCTGGAAAAGCAGGATGACTATTTCTATGTTGATGAGCAAACAAAGAACACCCTGTTGTGTACAATGGTCCAAGTGCCTGTGGGGAAATACAAGGGACAAGTGTTATCTCTGTGGGAACTTCTCTGCTCCGAGTACATCACGGAGGAGAAAAGAAAAGAACTGCTGAAGAAATACAAAGCAGAATCTCAACATATACTGCAAGGAATCATTGAGATAATACTAAAGATCATTAGAGAAAAAGAGGAGGACAGAAGTGATGTCTGGTTCAAGGGAATAAGACAACAAATAACAGCATCAGAACTGCTCAGTGCACAAATAATTACAGAGGAGACCATGGAAAAACTCCACGAAGGAAAAGAGACGGCACAGGAGATAGCACAAATGGACAGTGTGAGGAGATACCTTGAGGGAACTGGAAGCATCGCCGGCGTGCTGGTGCCCTCCAAGGCCGACCCCAGCCAGATGGAGAAGATGAGCATCTACCAGGCCATGTGGAAGGGCATCCTGAGGCAGGGCACGGCCCTGGTGCTGCTGGAGGCGCAGGCGGCCACAGGATTCATCATTGACCCAGTCAACAACCAGAAGCTGTCGGTGGACGAGGCCGTGTCGTCCGGGCTGGTGGGCAGCGAACTACAAAAGAAACTTCTCAGTGCAGAGAGAGCCGTGACTGGATACACCCACCCCTACACAGGGCAAAAGATGTCCCTCTTCCAGGCCATGAAGAAGGAGCTGATCGTCAGGGACCACGGCATCCGCCTGCTCGAGGCCCAGATCGCCACCGGCGGCATCATCGACCCCGTGC
>JAWWLV010000078.1:4635410-4647280 GCA_035041135.1 Platyrinchus mystaceus
GAATTCCCGTGGGAGCTGTGGATCAGCCCTGGATCCCTGGTTTTTCCAGGGGGATGTGTGCTGAGGAATTCCTGTGGGAGCTGTGGATCAGCCCTGGATCCCTGGGATGTGTGCTGAGGAATTCCCGTGGGAGCTGTGGATCAGCCCTGGATCCCTGGTTTTTCCAGGGGGATGTGTGCTGAGGAATTCCTGTGGATCAGCCCTGGATCCCTGGGCTGTTCCCAGGGGGATGTGTGCTGAGGAATTCCTGTGGATCAGCCCTGGATCCCTGGCTCTTCCCAGAGGTCATTCCAGCCCGGGCTCAGTCGGAGCTGGGCCATCCAGAGCATTTTTTGGGAGCTGTGCCCTGTTAATGGGCTCAGATATGGAAATTACATTAAACATGGCAATCAGAGGGCTGGATTTTGGAGAATCCCAACAGGCTGTGATCCACGGAGTGGCTTTTCATCGGGAATGGTTACATTTGCCAGCCCTTCATCTGCTCTTCCCCCAATTCCCACAGCTCCCAAACCGGAATAACGGGGGTTTAAAGCTGGAGGAGACGGGAGCAGCACTGGGAGCAGGGAGTGTGGGCTCTGGGCTGAGCCTGGGAGGGGACAGGGACAGCTGGTGGCAAACGGGGCTCCAGCCAGGCGGGAAAGGACGAGGGATGTTTTTTAAGGAATTTATTGGATGTTCCACAGTCACATCCAGGGGATGGTGGAACCTTCCTGCACAGACAGATCGGCGTTCCTGGGTCGTGGAGGTGGCACTTGGGGACGTGGCCAGTGGTGGCTGTGGCACTGCAGGGGAGACTTGGACTCGGTGGGCTCAGAGGCTTTTCCAGCCTCAGCCATTCCACGGTTCCATATCGCTTTGCTGATCCCATTTCCAGTCTGGGAGTGGCCTGTGGAGTTGTGGCTTTGTGCTCTGGAGCTTCCCAGTTTGCAGTTCCAGCCACGTCAGCTCCCTGCTGGCGCCCTGGTGCTCCCTCATCCCCGTGTTCCACGGGCTTCTGAAGGGATCAGGGAAAGCCCTGCAGCAGGAATTGGTGTTGGGAGCGTTTGCTTTGTGTCTGCTCCATGTTCACTGATCCCGGGAAATGCTCCCAACGCCCCATGGAAAACTGGGGGCTGCACAAAGCCTGGAGTCTCCTTGTTACTGTAAAATAGAGGATTGAGGACACATCCCGGGATGGGTGGGGTGGGAAGGGAAGCTGTGGCTGCCCAATCCCTGGAAGCGTCCAAGGCCAGGTTGGAGCAACCTGGGATAGTGGGAGGTGTCCCTGCCTGTGACACGGGTGGGACTGGATGGGCCTTGAGGTGCTTCCAAACCATTCCACGATTCTGTGATTTGGGAAAGTTCCAGAGAAGGATCTAAAAAAGGGAACATGGGAAAGTCGGGGGGACAGAGCTGGGAGGGAGGGGGCGATGGGTGGGGACACGGGACAGTGGAGCTGCTGGCAGGATGCAGGTGGTGTGAGCCAGGAGTGGGGATTATCCCACTGCCTGTTCCCTGAGAACGTGGTGGATGGGGAGCTCTGCGAGCGCCCGACACATCCAGTGGGTTGTGGGGTTGCTGGGATGGCTCTTCCCACAGGGAGAGAGGGGAATACGAACTGGTTTTCCTGACTGGGAAGGGTTTTTGTCCAGCTGTGATGCCCTGCCATGAAGTGCTGTGGTTCCAGGGAGGCAGGGACAGGTCCCTCCACGGACAGTTTTCCAGGAGCTCTTTGTTTCCTCAGGGCACGGAGTCCATCAAGATGGAGAACGGGCAGAGCACGGCGGCGAAGCTGGGGCTGCCCCCCCTCACCCCAGAGCAGCAGGAAGCTCTCCAGAAGGTGAGTGAATCCGGGGGGAATTCCTGGGCTTGGCTTTGTCTGGGGAGGGTTTGGTTTGGGGGGTTCGATGAGCCTCTGCCACCGGTGGGGCCAAAGGGAGCAGGAATTGGAGTGGGATCGTGGCCCTCCTGGGGATCCCACAGCCTCTGCCACCGGTGGGGCCAAAGGGAACAGGAATTCAGTGGGATCGTGGCCCTCCTGGGGGTCCCACGGTCACGTCTGTGCCCAGGAATTGCTTGTTCTGGTCTGTGGTTCATGGATATTTTTGGGAGCATGATGGGGATTCACCGTTGGGGCTGGGAGAGTGGGTTTAGGTTAAGAAATAAATAGGAGCAGAAGTGTAAATCGGCTGGGAGCTGTGGGATAGTGTGGGAGTGCCACAGAGGAGCAGCCAGGATTGGGATTGGGATCTGCTCCAGAGCACATCCCAGAATATCTGTATTTCCTTATGCTCTTCCTGGGATGTGCAAAGAGCCCCAACAGCAGAATTCCAGCCCATTCCCATCAGTACAGTTCCATCCAGCTCCCATCTCCTGTTGTTGGTCCCATCCCACACAGCCAGCTGTCCTGCTGGGATGAGCGAGGCCTGGGAGTGGGGAAGGGAGACGCCCCCAGGGAATGTGGGAGCTGTGGGATGGGTGTCCTGTGTCTGGGGAGGCAGGGAGAGCTCTGTCCTGGGGAGAATCCGTGTGGATGTGCCCCTGCTGTCCCAGCTGTCCCTGTGTGTCCTGGCCTCATTCCCTCTGGCTTCACCAGAGCTGCCGGACACAAACCCCATGTCCATTCCCAGGTTTCCAAAGCCTCAGATCCCCAGGTTAGAGCCTCCCATTCCCTGGCAGCTCCCAAACACGTGGAGCCATGGAGTGTGTGTCCCTGGGAACAGGCGCAGGAGTGGGGAGGAGGGTTCCCTGGCACGCAGCCTCTGTGCCAGCCCCGCTGGAAACTCCGGCTCTGCCGGCCTGGGAGAGACTGAAAGAAATCCCAGATGAGCCTCGTTGTGCAGGAGGAGCCAAGGGGAACTGAGGAATTCAGGGAGCAGATCCAGAGGGGAGAGCTGGGATGCTCAGGGAGCAGATCCAGAGCAGGGCTGGGATGCTCAGGGAGCAGATGCAGGGCAGGGCTGGGAAGTTCAGGGAGCAGATCCAGAGCAGGGCTGGGATGCTCAGGGAGCAGATGCAGGGCAGGGCTGGGATGGATGCTCAGGGAGCAGATCCAGGGCAGGGCTGGGATGCTCAGGGAGCAGATCCAGAGGGGAGAGCTGGGATGCTCAGGGAGCAGATCCAGAGCAGGGCTGGGATGCTCAGGGAGCAGATCCAGGGCAGGGCTGGGATGTTCAGGGAGCAGATCCAGGGCAGGGCTGGGATGTTCAGGGAGCAGATCCAGAGCAGGGCTGGGATGCTGAGGGAGCAGATCCAGGGCAGGGCTGGGATGCTCAGGGAGCAGATCCAGGGCAGGGCTGGGATGTTCAGGGAGCAGATCCAGGGCAGTCCAGGTGTGCCGAGAGGGCAGATCCCAGTGCAGGGGTGTCTGGGGGAGGTGGGGGCCCTTCCCTTCTCTGTGCAGACGTTCTCTGGGAGGAGAGCCCTGGAGGAGGCCGTGGCCCACCCCCGGCCCGCCAGGTAAGGGCCGTTGGGAAGCGAGGGCGGAGGAGGGAAGGCGGAGGAGGGAATGCCGAGCTCCCGGTGCATGCTGCTGCTCCCCCGCGTCCCGGGCTCGGCGTGTGGAGCCGCCTGCAGCGCTCGGGGCGGGCTCAGGGAGCCGAGGGGTGGAGGCAGGAGCCGAGGGGTGGAGGCAGGAGCCGAGGGGTGGAGGCAGGAGCCGAGGGGTGGAGGCAGGAGCCGAGGGGTGGAGGCAGGAGCCGTTCCCGGCCCCCACAGCCGCCGTTGTCTCCCCCGCAGGCCAAGAAGTACGCGATGGAGCAGAGCATCAAGAGCGTGCTGGTGAAACAAACCATCGCCCACCAGCAGCAGCAGCTCACCAACCTCCAGGTGAGGGAACCCCCCGGGCCGCGCCCTCCGCCTCGTGCTCCCCCCGACACCGTGGAGTCCTCAGGGCCCTCGGAACCAGAGCACAGCCCCGAGCCCGCAGCTCACCAGGGCGCCCCCGGCCTGCTCAAATTGCCCCCAGACTCGCTCGTGCCGGGAGGAAGTTGTTAATTCCTCCCCTCTCGATGGCCCTTCTCGAGGTACGAGAAGCCAAAGGCTTTGCCCTGGGTTTCACTTTCCGCTTATTAAGGTGGTGAAGCCAGAGGGGATCCTGGGAACAGTGTCCTGTCACCGTCTCCTGTGCTTGAGGGAGGGTCCCTGTCCCCCCCCCTCCGTGTCCCAGTCCTGCCCCGTTTCCCTCCCTTGCACTCAGGTGCTCTCAATCCCGGAGAAGTTCCGTTGGCTGTTCCTGCTCCTGCTGGAATGCCCGTAACCAGGAGAACCCTTACCTGGGGTTTAACCTCCCTTCCTTTAGAGGCTTCTGGAACACGTGTGGCTGCCTTCACTCCGAGTCAGGAAGCCCAAACTAACGGCTCTGTGCGAGGAATCCCCGCGGATGTGCTCCGAGGCCGCTCGGGGCTGTGCCTGGTTCTGAGGGTCTGCTCTAGTTGAGGGGCTCCTTTAAACGCTGGGGGTGAACCAACGCCAGTGGTTGCAGAGGTCTCTATTGCCTTGAGTCCCCCCTGGGATCCCACCCTGCTTCCCGAGGCAGTGGCAGCAGCACAAGCCCACCCTGGCCTGGTGGGACCGGACTCGGCAGGGTCCCGGCGCCGGACAGTCCTGGGGACCAGGCAGTGAGGGCCGAGGAAGGAGAGGCCTCTCCGCAGGTGCCCCTGCGCCGCCGCCCTGCTCGAGTTTGTACAACAGCCGTTAGTAATGCTCAGCTCCAACAGACTGAACTCTGTCTTTACTGTCTTTCAGATGGCAGCAGTGACAATGGGCTTTGGAGATCCTCTCTCACCTTTACAATCGGTCAATAGACATATTCACTTCTTCTGGGGGCATTGTCTTAGTCAGGGCCTAGCGTGGGGACGTTCGTAGTGGTGCCAGTGCTCTTGTCCGCGCCCAGCGCAGCCCTCCCACCTCCCCACCCGTGCCGGACGCGCCCCGGAGCAGAGCGAGGTGTCCCTGCCCCGAGAAGACCCCAGGCTGTGCAGTCTGCGGGGACACTGGCAGCTCTCGGGGGCACAGACAGCTTTAGATTTCCACCAGTTCTGAACACACCCGTGCAATGGTGGGAGCTGCATTTCTAGGGATGCTGCAGTTCTGAGGTCCCGACCTAAAACTAACGGCCAAGGTAACGCACAAAGGGGCGGCTTGTTGTGGAACGAGCTCCCAGCGCCGGGGCCCGGCGGCCGCGGGGCCGGGGAGGGCAGAGCGGGGCGTAGCCCAGGTGCCACACTCTCCTTCCTGTGCATGGCCCAGCCTAGGGCAGCGTGGCACGTTCCCAGCGCAGCAGGAGCAGGACGGGGGCGGCAGAACCCCAGGGATGCCCAGAGAACCCCTGTGATCCTTAGGGCCGGTTCTAATCGGAGGCCACAAGGAGCTGAATGACCCGGGGTGATCTGTCCCCTTCCTTTTTCCTAGAGGACAGAGTGCCCTGTAACTCCTCCCTGCACGCAGAGGTTCAGTTGTATGTTCATTTGTAAATACCTCCCCGTCTCGCTGCAGCGTGGGATTTGTGCCTGGCGGGAGCTTTGTGCTCCAGAGGAGGAGGAGGGCACTGAAGGGAAACCCCTGCTCTCCCTCCCTTGGCAGCGGGTGGTGTGGCAGCGGGGAGCCAGAGGGGATGTTCTGGGCAGGGGGTGAGCTTGGAGTGGGCTGGATGGGTCTGGCAGAGCTGGTGTCTGAGCCCTCGTGCCCAGGAATCCCCCCAGCCGTGGGGCTGCTGCCTGACAGCAGGACTCCAGCAGTTCGGGCTTTGGCTCGTTCTTCCCAGCTGAGCACAGCCGAGGTGGTGGCACAGGAGAGGTTTAATGGCTCGTTGTCCCCAGGGCACAGACTGTGACCCCTTTTCCTCAGGCATTCCTCCTTCAGGGAGTCAGAGGCTGCTGCTGGGCACAGCCCAGGAGCAGGAGTTGGATACTGGGTCCTGGTGCAGGTCAGAGCAGTCAGGATCCCCCTTCCTCGAGAGGTGCTTCATCCCAGAGCCCACTGGGAATGCACAGAGTGCAAACAGTCTCTGTCCAGAACTTTCCTGTGGCCAGGTGTGTCCCCAGTTCCTCTGGGAAGGCAGCACAGCCTGAGCTCCCTGTCGTGGGGCTCAGTCCTCCCTCCATGTGTCACAGCACAGGATTCCCACTCCCTTCACCCTTCCCTGGCTCGTTGTGTCACAGCTGGTGCTCGGGGCGAGGGCTGTGCATCACCTGCTTTGGTTAAAGGAGCACCCCAAGGTGGTGGTTTGGCCTGTCCTTAAAATAACCTCCCCCATCCCTTAAGAGCAGCGTCACACAGCTACAGCTGGGAGCTGCTCTCTGGCTGAGGCTGCGGGGGCTCAGACTCAGGTTTTAGGGGGAGAAGGAGCGGAACCAGCTTTGTGGGGCGGTGAGAGCAGGGAGGGTTCCAGGCAGGAGTCCTCGACTCCAACCTGTGCTGAGCTCAGGGCGTCACCCCCCCACCCCGAGGCTCCTGTTGGTGACCCACAGACACCCCAGAGTCGGCACTGCCACCCCAGGTCTGCTGTTGTAGGTCCAAAATCCCAGGATCACTGAGGTTGGGAAAGCCCTCTGAGGTCATTGGGGCCACCCTGTGCCCGTCCCTACCTTGTCCCCAGCCCAGAGCACTGAGTGCCACATCCAGGCATTCCAGGGATGGGGGCTCCTCCACCTCCTGGGCAGCCCCTTCCGATGCCTGACAGCCCTTTCTGGGAAGAAATTCCTCCTGATGTCTGAAAATCCGAGTCCTCTTCACTTCCCCCCCTGGTCTTTAGGGTCCCTTTAGGGTAAAGGGGGGGTTTCCTACTGCAGAGGCTCCTTGGGAGAGGCCCCTCCCTGGGACAGCTGGCAGGAGAGTGGGGATGGCTCTGACTCCCTGAACAGGCACGCTGAGGGGATCTCCTGCTCCAGAGCTGGGAATGTGCTGGAGAACCTGGGACACACCACGTGCCATAGTCCTGGTCACTGAGCGCAGAGTAAAGAGAGAGCGGCCAAGTGGGGCCAGGAAACCCCTAACCCAGGCAAGGGGCAGCTGGATGTCACCCCAGGGGCAGCAGTTGGGGTTAATGTCACCCCAGGAGCAGCAGTTAGGGTTAATGTCACCCCAGGAGCAGCAGTTGGGGTTAATGTCACCCCAGGAGCAGCAGTTGGGGTTAATGTCGCCCCTGGAACAGCAGTTGGGCCTTAATGCCACCTCAGGGGCAGCACTTGGGGTTTAATATCACCCCAGGAGCAGCAGGAGGGGCTGGACGTCCCCTCAGGGGCAGAGTACGGGTTTGATGTCCCCCCAGAGGCAGCAGCACAGTTTGCAGTGTCCTGTGTGGAGTGACAGGAGCTGAACCCCCCAGTTTGTTTCCTCCTGGGGCCGGTGCCGGTCCCGAGTGGGTGCCACGGGGAGCAGGATCCCCCGGGCACAGCCTGTGTGCTGTGGGTGACTGTCCCAGGGGAGCTGCACATCCCCAGGCTCGGCAGAAAATCGTCCTCCTGAAGGCCCTGAGTGCAGCCCCTCTGCCCCCGGGGTCCTCAGACAGGGCAGGGCACCCCAAAAATCGTCCTTGAGAAGGCCTGAGTGCAGACCCTTCAAGCCAGGGTTCCCCAGATCCAGCAGAGCTCCTGTGCTCATTAAGGCATCCCAAAAATCATCCTCTGAAGTCCCCGCTTGCAGCCCCTTCAGTCCAGACGTGGCAGAGCTCCCGTGCTTGTTAAGGCATCCCAAAAATTGTCCTCCTGAAGGCCCTGGTTGCAGCCCCTCTGCCCTGGGGGGTCCCCAGACATGGCAGAGCTCCCGTGCTTGTTAAGGCATCCCAAAAATCGTCCTCCTGAAGGCCCTGAGTGCAGCCCCTCTGCCCCGGGGTGCTGGGGAAGGCAGGGGGTGCTCTGTGGTGCTGGGCAGGGCTGGAGGCGTCACCACCTGCTTTACCTGCTCTGCTCCAGCCCCTCCCTGCCCAGGTGTGTCCCCTGTCCCGCAGCCGTCCCCCCACACACACAGCCCCGTCCCCAGAACTGGGCACATCCCTGGGCAGCAGCAGCTCCAGAGCCGCCCTGGGGGTGCCGGCCCCGAGGGACACGCTGTGCTCCACCTTTGGGATCCCCGCTGGAAGGGCCGGCTTGGATCTGTCCGGCAGATTTAGGAGCGCAGCAGAGGCCCTCAGAGCAGCGCCCGGTGTCGGGGCTGCCCGGTGCAGCCCGCGCTGCCAGGCAGGGCTGAGAGCTGGCGCCACACCCTTCCCAGGAGCCCCCCTGAGCCACGGGAGGGTTTTGCTCCGCTGTTGAGCCGTGGAAGTGGTGCCCAGTGCTGGATCTCGGAGTGCCGGGGTTGGGGGGGGGCCGTGGTGCCGGAGGGAGCGGGGAGGAGGTTCCCAATCCCAGACCCTTCGCTGCCTGGGCGGGCGGGGGGCGGGAGTGACGCTGGATCTCTGCTGTCCCTCCGGGGCGGGGTGGGGGGAGCGGGAGGGGTTCTCCCAGAGCCCAGAGCTGAGCCCTTTGCTGCCTGGAAGGGCAACTGAAGTGATTCCCTCCTCCTGCAGGCGTGGCTGGAGATGTGATCAGGCTGGGGGGGAGACCCGACCAGCAGCGGGGCCGGAGATGTGTGTGAGCCGGGCTTTATCCGCTCCTGCCCCCGGACTGAGCCGGGCTTTATTCCGGGAGCGAGCTGGACTTGATCCACTCCTGCCCTGGGACTGAGCTGGGCTGTATCCGCTCCTGCCCCGGGACTGAGCTGGGCTTTATCTGCTCCTGCCCCGGGACTGAGCTGGGCTTCATCTGCTCCTGCCCCAGGACTGAGCTGGGCTTCATCTGCTCCTGCCCCAGGACCGAGCTGGATTGCTCCAGCGCCGCCCCGGGACGGAGCCGGGCGGATCCGCTCCAGCGCCCTGTGCAGCGAGCAGGGAAATCCTCCCGATCCTGGTGTGGCCGAGCCGCGGCCCGGCCGGAGCTGTGCCGGGGGGGGTCCCGGGAGGGCGCAGGAGGGGAGGAGGTGCCGGTGTCGGCGTGGCCCCGGCGCTGACCGGGCAGTCCTTGTCTCGCTACAGATGGCGGCTCAGAGGCAGCGGGCGCTCGCCATCATGTGCCGGGTCTACGTGGGCTCCATCTACTACGAGCTGGGGGAGGACACCATCCGCCAGGCCTTCGCCCCCTTCGGGCCCATCAAGAGCATCGACATGTCCTGGGACTCGGTCACCATGAAGCACAAGGTGGGACGGGGCTCCTGCACCTCGGGGACGTTCCCCGAGCGTTCCCTGGGCTTTTAGGTGTTTTCCCACCCGCCCCATCCCGGGGTTTGGGGTGTGCTGGATGCTCTGGCACAGGGCACATGGACTGTCCTGGGAGGGGCTGGGTTTCCTGTGTGGCAGCAGGAGCTGATGCCCCAGTGATATGAGGCGTTTTGGGGTTTCCCACAAGGTTATTTCTTTCAGCTGTGTATCCTGAACACAGAATATCCAGAGCTTTGGATGGGATATTGGGAAGGAATTCCTGGCTGGGAGGGTGGGGAGGCCCTGGTGCAGATTGGGCAGAGAAGCTGTGGCTGCCCCTGAATCCCTGGACGTGTCCAAGGTCAGGTTGGACGGGGCTTGGAGCAGCCTGGGCTGGTGGGAGGTGTCCCTGCCCACGGCAGGGGGTGGCACTGGGTGGACTTTAAGGTCCCTCCAACCCACCTCTTCCATTCCCAGCCCTCGAGGGATGTGTATCCTCTTGTGTCCAGGGCCTTCCTGATGCAGCCAGCAAGAGGAAAGGGCCTCTGTCCTCACAGAGCCCAGGCTGCTTTTAGCACTGGGGATGAATGTCTGCAGCTCCCTGCTCTGCCTAGGGCAGGAGTCAGTGCTGGCAGCCAGGCGTGCCTGGGCTGGGCTGCACGGAATCCCGGGATCACTGGGGTTGGAAAAGAGCTCCAAGGTCGTCATGTCCAGCCTGTGCCCCATCCCCACCTTGTCCCCAGCCCGGAGCACCGAGTGCCACCTCCAGTCGCTCCTTGGACACCTCCAGGGGTGGGGACTCCAAACCTCCCTGGGCAGCCCCTGCCGATGTTTAACAACCCTTTCCAGCAAGAAATTCCTCCTGGCTGTCCATCCTGAAGCTCCCTAGAAGGTGCCAACCAGGCACAGCCCTGAGTGAGGTGGGGCTTTGCTGTGGGGCCTCCGAGTCCAAGAGGCTCTGGGATCAGGTGGAATCTCTGCAGGCCTTTTCTGCCTTAACAAAAAGCTGCTCCAAGGAATCTTCCCAGGCCGTGGGCAGGAGTCAGCGTGGTGGGAATCAGTTCCACGTGTAGGGTCTGTGAGAGGTCTTGGCTGCACTGTCTTGGCCTGGAGTGACTCAGTCTCCTGCTGTCCCAGGGCTTTGCCTTTGTGGAGTACGAGGTCCCCGAAGCCGCCCAGCTGGCCCTGGAGCAGATGAATTCTGTCATGCTGGGGGGCAGGAACATCAAGGTGAGTACCAGGAGTGCCCTGAGCATTTCTGCCTCTCTTCCCTGGTTTATGCCTGGAAATGCTCCCCACAGCCCCGGGGAAGGTGCCTGAAGTCTGTTCCCCGGTGGACCTTGGTGTCCAACCTTGGGGCTCCCGCTGGCTCCAGATCCCTCCTCTCCGAGGAGAAACCCCCGGCCTGGGAGTCCCAGCTGGGACTGGCTCTGGGGGACCTGGCTCAGGGTTTCCCACCCACACATGGGAGTGTCTTGAGGACAAAACAAAGGTGATTTTTTTATGTGGTGTCTCTGACACGCTCTGCGGGGTTCGGTGGCTGAGGGGGTTTGGGATCCCCCAAAAGAACAGTGTAGGAACATTGGGATTTGCTCTCAGGATCCTTCTCAGTCCCTGGAAGCTGGTCCTTGGCAGGCCAGGGAAGGTAAATGGGGGGATACAGTGAGGAGGGAGCAGAGTGTGCTCTGGCTCTGTGTTCCTGGATCCCTGTAGTGCTGGTTCCCAGAGCCATGGCAGCTGTTCCCTGTGCTGAGTGCCTGGGGGCTGCCCTTGGACACTCCATGGATTGTGTCACAGAATCCCAGGATCACTGAGGTTGGAGAAGACCTCCAAGGTCGAGTCCAGCCTGTGCCCGATGCCCACCTTGTCCCCAGCCCAGAGCACTGAGTGCCACGTCCTTCCTTGGACACCTCCGGGGATGGGGAGTCCAAACCTCCCTGGGCAGCCCCTGCCAATGTTTTAACAACCCTTTCCATGAAGAAATTCCTCCTGATATCCGACCTGACCCTCCCCTGGCACAGCTTGAGGCCGTTTCCCCTTGTTCCCTGGCAGCAGAGCCCGACCCCCTCCAGCTCCCCCCTCCTGCCGGGGGGTCGCAGAGAGCCAGAAGGTGCCCCCTGAGCCTCCTTTCCTCCGGGCTGAGCCCCCCCCCAGCTCCCTCCTGCTGCTCCAGCCCTTCCCAGCTCCGTGCCATCCCCGTCCCTCAGGTGGGCAGGCCCAGCAACATCGGGCAGGCGCAGCCCATCATCGACCAGCTGGCGGAGGAGGCCCGAGCCTTCAACCGCATCTACGTGGCCTCGGTGCACCAGGACCTGTCGGACGACGACATCAAGAGCGTCTTCGAGGCCTTCGGGAAGATCAAGTCCTGCACCCTGGCCAGGGACCCCACGACAGGGAAGCACAAAGGCTACGGGTTCATCGGTACGGCCCGGCTGGGGCCGGGAGAGCGGGGAGGAGGGGAGGAGGAGGAGTGTCCTCGGCTCCTGGGGTGGTTTGGGGTCGGGGTTTTCCACTCCAGGGGAGGAATTTCATTAGGCATTGGGATGGCAATGAATTTGGGGCAGGTCTGGGTCTGAGCTCAGAAATATGATTTATAGCAGTGGTGAGGCACAGGCACAGCTTGGAGCCCCTCTGCTCCAGAACCAGGCTGGGAGAGCTGGGAATGTTCACCTGGAGAAGGGAAGGCTCCAGGGAGACCTGAGAGCCCCTTCCAGGGCCT
>JAWWLV010000078.1:4655344-4734746 GCA_035041135.1 Platyrinchus mystaceus
CCACAGCGTCACCCCGGGACCCCGGCCCCAAGTGTTACCTGTGCCCTGCAGTGGGTGTGGGGTCAGGGTGCTGCTCCCAGCCCCCACTGAGCTCCTGCAGAGGGGACACGAGGGTGCTCCAGCTTTTTATAGCCGGTATGGTTGGGCCTGGATCCAGACCCTCCTTCCTGCTCCCAGGTAATTTAACTGTCCCCTCACAGGGCCTAGAGCAGCGCTGCCCCTTCCAGCCCCTGGGACACATAGGAAGGTCCCTTCCCACCCAAACCAGTCTGTGATTCCATGACTCTGTGAAAAATTCCTTCCTTCCCAGTTTTACAGCCACTGCCCATTACAGGCAGTGAAACTGAAAGGTCCTTGGACAGCTCTCACCTCCTCCTGTCTGTACAAAGGCCAGTTCCTCACAGCGCCTCACCAATGCCTCACCAGTGCCTTGCGCTCTGGTGTCACTCAGTTATGGGTCACTTTCTGTTCATTGCACGAATATTTCTGACTCCACAGAATGAGGGACGCAGAGCACACAGAGCCCATGTCATGCCCTGTGTTGGTGTCTCAGGCTGTTCCCAGGGCAGTGGGCTCTGCCCGGTGTCGCACAAGTGTGGATGTGAAGGTGCCACTGTCAGACAGTGAGGAAGGAGCATCTGTTCTCTGAAAGATAAATGAGAGAGAAATGAGATAAACAACCACTGTAGGATCTGGTGTGGGGATGAAGAGCTGTATGCAGGGCAAAAGTAGCCAGGACAGAGAATTGTGTCTGGAGAGGAGCTGAGTATAAGGGCTGGCTGACAGTGCTGGACTGGAGCAGGGATAAACTTCAAAAAGCAGGAGAAACTGAGCAAGAAAGAGTGACAAAGCAACCAGGAAACTGTGAGAGCAGTAGGGGGATGGAACAGGGAGGTCCTGGGACAGATCAGAGGTAGCCACTCACTTTGCACTTTGGCTTTTGTCACAAAGCAGTGCCTGGGCGCCATGTTGGAGAATGGACACACGTGTGGGCTTTGATCTGTCTGTTGTGCCCTGCACAGACAAAAGGGATGGAGGAAGCTGCTCTTTGTCTCTCCTGTCACAGCACTTGTTTCTCCAGCTCTGCCACATCCCTTTGACTTCTGCTCTATTTGTGGGCACGGCCCAAGCTCTGTTCGTAAGGACCTGTTTCCTACTCCTGGTTGCCTTTGTGCACCATCTCTGGTCCCACTAGGCTTTTTTACAAGAGAAATATTGCTGCACCACAGAACTTCACATTGTGGCAGGAGACTGTTGCAAAGTGTTTTCCTAAATCTGGAAAGCAGATTTGCCAGTTACGTGTGTCCGCGTGTGTGGGTCTCTGTGTATGTCTCTGTGCTGTGTCTCTCTGTGTCTCCGTGAGTGTGTGTCTGTGTCTATGTGTCTCTGTCTCTGCGTGTGTCTGTGTGTCTCCGTCTATGTGTCTCTGTGTGTGTCTGTGTGTGTGTGTCTCCGTGTCTGTCTGTGAGTTACTGAGGAAATCCCAAGCCCTCACTGTGCGAACACATTTGGGCTCATTCTTCCCTCGAGATGTTTTTCCACAGGGATGTTTGCGGGGGGGGGATGCTGGCGGCCCCACGGGGCCACTCCCGCGGGCACTCGGCTCCGCCGGATGGCCGGGGTGCCGTTCCAGTCCCCCGGGGCGGAGCGGGAGTGGACTCCATTTCCCAGGGACTCCATTTCGCAGGGACTCCGTTTCCCAGGGACACTCGCGGGGGGGCGGTGCGGCCCCGGGCGCAGGCCGGGAGCGGCTCCGGGAGCGGCACCGGGAGCGGCTCCGGGAGCGGCTCTAGGCCCGGCCGCCGGCGCGGAGGGAGCGGAGCGGGGGCGCAGCCGCCTCGGGAGCGCGGCCGCCGCTCGGTGCAGCCCGGCCCGGCCCTCGCACATCCGGGCGATCCCGCAGGCCCGGCCCGGGCGCTCCCGGGCGGCTCGGCCCGGCGGCCCGGCCCGGCCCGGCGCGATGCTGCGCTGCATGCCGCCGCTCTGGCGCTGCAACCGGCACGTGGAGGCGCTGGACCGGCGGCACTGCTCGCTGCAGGCCGTGCCCGAGGAGATCTACCGCTACAGCCGCTCGCTCGAGGAGCTGCTGCTGGACGCCAACCAGCTCCGCGAGCTGCCCAAGGTGAGCCCGCGGACCGGCACCGCCATCCTGCGGCCCTCGGAGCGCGGTTCGGCCCGGCCGGGACCGCTCCGGGCCGCCGCGGCCGCTCGGGCGCTGCCCCGACCTGCGCGGCCCCGCTCCCGGAGCGGCCTCCGCCGAGCCCGGCGTCTTCCCCTTGCTCTGGGGGACCGGGCCGGCGCCGACCGCCTCCGCTGCGGGGCGGGGGTCACGGGTGGGATCGTGCGCCACGCGAGCACCGACGGCCGTGGGTGCGGTGCGGCCACCCCGGGCCGGGAAACCCCCGGCTGTGACCTGGGGAGAAAGTGAGGGGGAGAGCCCTCGACTGTGATGGGGAGCCCCCGGCTAAGGAGGAACCCCCGACTTCGACGCGGACCTCGGCTGTCCGGTGAGTGGGACAAAGAGGTCTCCTGCCCGCTGGGGTAATCATCGCCCTTGTGTGTCACAGTCACAGCCAAACAAAGCACAGCTTGAATTTTAAAAGTCTGGTTTAATCCATAAATTTCAAAAAGTGTCAAGTAAGATCATTAAAAATGATAGAACTGCTTTATAGTTATGATCATTGGGCCACAGAGATGCTCCAAGGGCTGAAGCCCCTCTGCGCTGGAGACAGGCTGGGAGAGCTGGGAGTGTTCAGCTTGGAGAAGGCTCTGGCGAGACCTTAGAGCCACTTCTAGTGCTTAAAGGGTCTCCAGGAGGGCTGGAGAGGGTTTGGACAAGGTCCTGGAGTGGCAGGACAAGGGAGAATGGCTTCCCACTGGCATATTGGGAAGGAATAATTAATTCCCTGTGAGGGTAGGGAAGCCCTGGCACAGGTTTCCCAGAGAAGCTGTGGCTGTCCGATCCCTGGAAATGTTTCAGGTCAAGTTGGACAGGACCTGGAGCAACCTGGGCTAGTGGAAGGTGTCGCTGCCCAGGGATGAGCTTTAAAGGTCCCTTCCCATCTGAAACCATTCCATGATCTGGGACTCCAGCCTGCACTTGCAGTTTCTGCTGCCTTTCTATTCAGCTGCAGAACTCTCTGTCCACACAGGGCACACTGGGATAAGCCCTCCATGTGCTGCCCTGTGCCTCTGTGGTCTCTCTGCAGAAGCAGAGGACCAGGGATCTGCTTGTCTGCTGGCCCAGTCCGGTATCTCTGACTCCCAAGGCTTTGCTTTCACAGGGCAGGGGCTGGGGATGGGATGAGCTCTCGTGTTTGGCTCCCAGTGTACCATTCAGCAGGAACCCAAGCCATGATGTCCCTGTTCTGTTGGGTAATCTGGAGCATGGGATGCTGCAGGCAGGAATTCAAACCTGCCTGTCAGGAAGCAAAAGGCCTTAAAACAGTACTGGGCTTTGGGATATTCCAGAGCAGGTTTTGCCATGTATCCCCTGTGGAAACTGTACCATTTTTGAAAAGTTAAGTACTGCTGGTGCTAGAGAGACGAGGTGTTTGACTGCAGTGTGTTTGGAGAGATGCTCCTCAGGGAATATGGGCTGAGTTGCCAGTTTATTAAAAAATTGAGAAATCAGTTCTTAGCTTTTGAGTTTTTAATTGCATTACTGACATGTTATGGCATTTGCCATCAAATGTGGGAAAAAAATACCAACTTAGAAAACAAGAACTTGATTTTGATTCAGGCCAAAGTAATTTGGTTCACTTTTGTTAAAAGGTAAAGTTTGCACATCCCCACCCAAACAGATTCTCTCGTGTGAAAGTGGCAGGTTCTTGCTTTGATATTTTTGGGCTCTCTGTCTTTTCCCTGAATCCCTGTGAGCTGGGCTGTCTGTGGGATTTGGTTGTGATGTTGTTAAGGTATGGAGACATCAGTGTGGTACTCTCAGCTCCTTTGTCAATATCTTGTTATATTTTAGGCAGGGAGATTTCCCTGGAAAATGTGTGTTATGGACAGGTTGGGACGTGGGAATGGGTGTAAGTCCTATCTGCAGAGGAGGGTGATTGCGACACGCCTGCAGAGAACCTGCCAGTCCCTGCGGGCTCTGTGTATCCTTCTGAACAGTCACAGCCCAGCCTAGTACTACACTGAACCCCTTGGGACTGGGACAAACTGAGGTTTGTGAGCTTGGAAGAGCATCTTTTGGATTATAAATGCAAATTTTATACTGACATTTTATTTAGCCTGTGATCGAGGTGCGGTGTGTGTGCCCTGAGCACCTTCCTGAGTCACCCAAAGCGTTTGTGTTTCACTCAGCTGTGACTGTTTGGCTTGGGCATTGGAGCTCTTGCTGTGACCTGTCTTGGGCTTACGGGCTCCTGTCTGTTGTTTGAGTTCCTCTTTTAGACTCTCTGGCAGAGAATTATTAGAAGAACAAAGAGAACAAACTGGTCAGATCCTGGTCCTCAAGTCTCAGGAGATTCAGTAAATCAGGAGAGAGACAGAGAATGAGGAGCAGCAAACGGTGTGACCAGACCCAATATGCAGCAGCTTTTGTACAAGGAAAATGAACATTTTTCAGGACATCTTAGTCTGTCTGGAAAAGGTAGTAAAAGATGGAGACATTCGCCATCCGATAGCAGAGGTCTGGAGTGTCACTGATGTCCCAGAGGGAATGGACAGGGAGCAGCTGACCACTGCTGCTGCTTGCAGCAGGCCTGGAGGACATTGAGTGAAATCAAAAAGGGCTCAGTTCAGAGCAAATTAAACTGCATTTTGCATGAAAAATTATTTAACTGAGCTGTGGAACCACTTGCCATGTGACATAATGGTCGTCTAAGTTAATGTGAGCTCAGGAGAGAAGTGGAGCAGTTCATGTAGAAGATGACCAAAAATGAGTATCTGCAGAGATACCATCATGCCTGTAGTGCGTGTCCCAGGAGAGGCTTGGAGGGAGTTTGGCTTTGGACTCTCTGTACTCATACTCTGTCCATACACTGGAGCTGCTTTCTCCAGCTGTGCTGGTTGTCAGCCCAACCCCGGCCAAACCTAAACGCCCTCACAAGCCAGGTGAGTGTTAGGTGCCTGAAGCTGGGGACAGGAGGGGAGACAAGCAGAGCAGCCCTGAGTGCTGCTGCTCCTGAGAAGAGCTGGGGGAATGCTGCCCGGAAGTGCTGAGCCCTGGAGACATGTTGGCAGAGGGAGCAGAATCCCACCCCGTGGTATTTCCCTTTTCCACCCCCTCCCAGATTCCCTCTGGCTGTGCCATGGCTGGTCCAGAGGCAGGTAAGGAGGAGGTCTGCAGTTGGTGGAATGAGGAAGCAGGTTTGATCCACCTGAGGTTGGACCCAGTGTATGTCCTGATGGTTTGTGCTCATGGCACTTCACTGAGCAGTGCCGAGTGTGATTGGTCCCAGGCAGGCGGGTTGCTGAGGGAAGAGCGTTGTTTGAGGATATTGCTGTGGGTAGGGACAGATACCCAAGGCAGGAGTAGGAATCTATGTGGTGCAAGGTGGATATGGGATGAAAATTGAAAATAAACTGCCCTCCAGCAGGGAAAGGGGAGGTGGGAACATTGGGTTTGGGCACCTGAGAGAGGGTGGTGGGAGAGGTCTTTGGTTGGGTCAGGTGGACATTTTCCAGGTGAGGAGCCCTTCATGGAAACAAGCCTTTTGTGGGAAAGAGCCTAGGAGGAAGAGTTTGTGCTTACCACGAGGCAAGGTGGGGAAAGGGCAGTATGCTTGTTTCACAGGATGGGTCTGCACGTGCCCGTTCCGTGGGAGACAGTTTAAAGGACACTGTGATGAGTCTGTGGGAGCAGAAAGTGGAGATGTCAGAAAAACAGGAACGAGGGAGGACGTACAGCCTTGGACAGCAAGTTTGTGTTTGAGGGCTCAAGCAAGGCTTTTGGGGAAGGCTTCCCTGCAGAGGTGATTTTTGAGGCAAAAAGATGAAGGGGTGGCTTTTGGAAAGGCAGGCAACTCTCCTGAAAATGCCTGACTTTATCGAGCTCCCCTTCTGAGGGGTTTCTTACCTAGTGCCTGCTGCCAGCCTGCATCTCTCCAGTGGGCTTTTTATGTGTCCTTATCCCACCTGTTCCAGAAACATGGGATCTCTTGCTCTTTCTGTGACACCATTTTCCTCTGCAGAATTTCCCTAGTCCCCTTTGTGCTGCTGCTTTGCTCTGGATCCAACGGGATGCTCGCCCTTCTCCCGGCACAGCCGAGTGACACCACTGCGCTTTCCTCACCTCTCCCTTCCCAGCCACAGAAGCGAACCTGTGTTTCTCTCCGTCCTTCTGTGACAGATAGTATTCTGTCTGATCTTGCTTCTTTTTCACTTGTCCCACATGGAATCTTGCCTATTTTGAGCCCAGATTTTATCTTACAGTGGTTTTCCTCGGGATGTTTGAAGTGGTACATTAAATCTGTGTGGGAGCATTTGCTGCCCTCTCACAGGAATTTGCTGCCAGGGTGGTACTGCATGACTTAATGGAAAACAATAAATTCCCTTCGGTAAGTTGCCTGTGCTCTTCACAAGGGTATCTGAATTCCAGAGGTGGAAATGCCTTGTCCTGTGCTGACTTCTGCCCTACCTGTCTTGCACAGAGCCATGGCTGCAGGATGTCTGCAGAAGAGGGTGGAGAGCAGGTCCCTCACTGGGGGTGTAGGTTTTTGGGAGTACAGTGGGCTAAATCATTGCATCAGAGCTGCACAACACCTGACTCATCCAGGCCACTCCATCAGCACTTGAAAAGCACAAGTCTCACCAGGCAGGAATGAAAAGATTCTGGAATTTGGAGGAGGAACTTGAAAGTGGTGGATGGAGCTGGTCACAACCCAGAAGGATCCAGAGGCTCTTGGTGTGCTCTTGGAGGAGTGCTCCAGTTTGGAGTATGGGGAGGCAAAAGGGAGAGGTCGGAGGAAACCTGGGTGGAGCACAGCTGGTAGGACCTGGTGTAGGAGGACAAGAGGGTGGAGCTGAGTAGGGAATGAAATTCTGAGCAAGTCCATGCAGAGGAGGGAGGAGACCTCAGAGCTCTTCTGTGTCAGCATAAGTGTGCAGATGGACAGGCTGCTGGAGACCTGCTGGAGGGATGCGGGGCTGGAAGTGTCTGAGGCTGTGGGCAGGCTGGGGATTGCACAGAGAGGAAATCCCAGGGCTGGCTGTGATCCCAAAGGTTTGAGCAGTGGTGGTGCTGAAGAGGGGATTTCTAGGCATTTCTAAAGGAGGGGCTGCAGTTCCTCTGCTTTGCTTTCTCCTTACTGCAGTTCCCATGGCAAACTGGGCCCAGTGCAGAAAACACTCTTCCAGTGAGCTGATACCCGCTTTCAGCTCATGGGAGTCATCAAGTCATGGGAGACGGACACCAGGGAGAGGAGCCTGTTGGTGTCCAGGGCAGGTCCCGCCCTGTTCGGGCTTGTTGCCGTTTGCATCATGGTGAGGCCCTTTGAAACAGGACAGGTTGCAGCTGTTCCTCCTGTTTGGCTGCTGTGGCCTGGGGTGAGAGCATCCATGTCCCGTGTCCAGAGCTGGGATCCTGCTGCACCAGAGTGAAACCCAAAGCCGTGGTTGTCACTTTCCCAAGGCAAGGTTGGGCCTCGCAAAGCTAATTAAGAGCAGCTTTTAATTTCCTGGCATCTGGGGCCTGCAAGGAGGATCTTGGGTTTTATTTACTTCCATGGGGCTAAAGCTGCTCCTTCTAATCTCTTGGTGCTAATAGCCCTTCCCTGAGAAAGTCAGGGAGCCAGGAATCCTCTGTGGCTCACGAGCCTCGGAGACTGCCAAGACTGAGTGTGCAGGGGGCACCTCCTCTTGCTCTGGATGTGGTTCTTTCCATCCCAGGCTGTGTCAAAGCTGCAGCTGCATTTGTTTAACAAAACCAGTCAACAAACTGGTTTCACTTGCTGGTTGTGAGACCTGTGTGCAGAGCTGGCATGGCTCTCGGTGCCTTCCAGGAGCTTAGGAGCCCTGTGGGTTAATGGTACAGCTGGAGGTGGGTTTGTCTCTTCAAGCCAGGATTACTGCTGCCCAGCAGTTGAAATAAGTGCAGGCCATCTCCCCTGCATCTTTTTCTCTCTGAGCAGTAACCAGCTGTCCTATAAACCCTGCGTGGTGATATGGAGACATGGAGGATCTGTGCTGGGGTGGCAGAAGCCAAGTACAGGCTCAGTCATGGAGAAAAGAGCTGATAAAACTCTTGGACATACAATTCTTGGACATGCAAACAGGGAATAGGAAAGAGGAGCGCAGACAGATTTTAGGCTTGAGGTCTGCAAATAGGAACTGACTGTTAATATTCAGTTGTCTGAGCTCCAAGATGTGTTTAGCTCTGTGTTGGACAGGTGGGGGTGTGCTGCCCTGCCTGAGTCTCCCCAGCAGCTCAAGTCTTGGAGGAGGTTTAGGTGCATGGAACAGTGAGTTACAGAGGCAGCTGGGCAGCAGAGAGGTTCAGGGAAGCAAAGCATGCATCAAGATTCAGGTGACTGTGGCCAGAATGGTGCTGCCTCTCACCAGACCTTCCTTGGCACTGGTTTGGTGGGAGGTCAGTGGTGGAAGCACCTGCTTAGTCTTCCCTGGGTTGTTTTAAACTTCTTGGTACGTCTCTGTCAGGTGTTTTAGCACCTGCCCTATCTGTGGGCACATCACTGCCAACTTGGACCGGGTTTGCTCTTTTGGGGTTCCTCCTGTTCCTCGGTGACAGTTCCCTGTGTCAGTTCCCCGTCCCTTGCCGGCGTTCCTGACGCAGTCTCTGAAGCCTGAACATTGCATTGCAGAGGCCTTGCCTGCACTTCTCTGGTTCCCTTTGGCTGCTGCTGAGTATATGCCAGGAATGATTTAGTTCATTGATGGTTGGAGGTAGAGGCAGGGCTGGATTAACCCCTTCAGGTCTTCTTTGATCTGGTCTGTGTGTTCTTGGATTTTATAACCGTGTTTCTCTGCCTCCCTGGCAGGAACTGAGCTGAGGCAGCAGTGGGAGCATGGTGGATGGAAGGGATGCTGCGTGCTGAGCTGGGAATGTGGCATCATGGGGTCTCTGTGGGCTCTGACTCCTTGTTCTGTTCACGGTTCAGGGCATTTACTGCTGTGTATCTGAACTGTCTCCCTGGGAGTTGCTCTGGCACCTTCTTCCTTGTCCTCTTCCTGCTCAGAGGAGATATTTGTGTCTGTGTCCTTCCACACAGGGACACTTAACTCTTCTTCAAGACTTTTCTAGTCCCCTAGATGTGCTTCCTTGCACCCCGAGGGTACGGTCTGCCATCAAGTCCCCTGTTACTGGGCTTGGTCTCATTGTCTTGTCTCAGGTTTCCAGTTTTGGGATTAGAGCTGGTTTACTGGGTTTTTTTGGTTGTTTGTTTTATGGTGCCTCTCAGTGCTGGAGATACATTGTTGGATAAACTTGGGTGTGATTTCTGCATCAGGAAAACACAATCTGATTGAAAACAATTGGAACAGGTTATTATATAATATAACTTGTCATTTTTCCCCTTGCTAATAGCTATGGCATTACAGATCAGTCAATTACTTTTTGTAGTTGCAAGTGGACCCTACTTTCCCAAGAAGATAGTTTAGAAAAAGATGGTTTCCCTTGGCTGTATGGGAGAACGTGATTCCTGAGGTGCCTGAGGGGGAAGAGGTAAATGGTAGAGCAGGTCAGAAAGGGGAAGAGGTCCTTGGATAGTACTTGGGGTGTGATAGGTTTGGCTGCTTCACCTGTAGCTGGGATGCTTTCCATGAAATGACCTCTGCAGGTCTCTCCAGATTAATGCTTTTGCAGTAGAATCACAGAATCACTGAGGTTGGAAAAGACCTCCAAGACCATCGAGTCCAACCTTTGACCAAATGCCACCTTGTCAACTAAACCACAGCACTAAGTGCCACAGTTATTTCATACATCCCAGTATTTCAATGGAAAATGCCCCTGGATGCCCTGTGCCTGCTGCAGGGAGTTCTGGTGGCATTTTTCCTTCAGACTTCTCCTGTCCCACTGCACTGGACTGAGGTGGAGGCTGTGTGTACTTGGATTGTGGTCAAGGCCCCTCTCTTCACACAACTGTACACCAGTGCTGCTGCCTTGTGTTGAAGACCAATCTCAGAGCATCGATAGCTCTCCAGTAACCCCCCAGTCCTTCTCAGCTGCGGGGTGTTAACTGTGGTGCCCTGATCTAATTCTGTCTCGGGATTGCCTTTCTGTGGCCCTGGATTGGTTTGTCGTTCCATCTGGACCAGAGATTCTTCCCTGCTCCCGCATGCCATCCTGACCCTGTGTTGTGTGCTGGGGGCAGCTGCTGCCCTGGCCCCTTCGGAGGGGCCAGCATTCCTCAGTCCTGCTTCAGCGCCTGGGAAGCAGCAGCTGCTGAGCCTTTGGCTTGGAGACAGCTTGCTTTGTCTTCACTGGAATGTATTCCCCATGCTTAAGTACTTTTATGTATTTGCAAAGCATTCCTCAGGGCCTGATACGGGGTTAAATAGTCGGAAATCCGCGGGTCTGCGCGGGGAGGGCTGTGTCCGGCGGGCAGGGAGCAGGGCAGGGAGCAGGGCAGGGAGCAGCCTCCCTGGCGCTCTCCTCCTGGCGAGGCGCTCGGGCGTGCACGGGGGCATGTAGGGCCACTCGTGTTCGGTGCCCTCGGCACCGTGCCCTGCCAGGCCCCTCGTGCCTCTCCTGGCTGTGGGCAGGCAAGGAGTATCCTCCCCTCCCATGCCCTTTGCTGTGGGTCTGGCTGCAGACCCGAGCGTGGTTGTGCTGGTGCTTAATGTGGCAAGTGTCTGTTTGGAACTCAGTGGAGTTGTCACCTTTCAGGTGTTGGTAATGTGGCCAGAAAAAGCTGAAGCCAGTTCAGGATCTGGCAGATGCTGAGGAGTAGAGAAAGAAACACTGCTGGAGTCAGCTGGGAAAATCTGGTGTTGGGGGTGGTGGTGGTCTGCATCCACTGCCTGTGGTCTTGTCCCACACCTGCTGAGGTGGTCAGACTGAGTCCATGGGTAACTAGCACGAGGGTCTACCTGGACAGTGGTTGTGGTGCCATTGCTGTGGCACCAGGGCTGCCCCTGGGGCTGGGGAGCAGCCGCTCCATTGCAGCTCCAAACTTATGTTCCCTCCTCTCAGCAGTGTGATCACTTGTTTGACCTCTGCTCCCAGTGATCCAGCCTGGTGCTACCTGGAGTCAGTGGGCTCTGCTGGAAGTGGACCTTGTCCTGCTCTGCTGAGGGAGCTGTGCAGCCTCCAGGGCTGGCGTCCTGCCTGTGATGCCCAGCCATGGGATACAGGTCTTTCTGGTTCTGTGGCCTCACCTGTGCCATGCTGGCTTTGAGCACGGTGGCTTGGAAGGGCTGAGTTTAACCTTGGAGCTGATCAACTTGCAAGTGTTTTGCTTTGCGGTTGCTGCTTCCAGCTTCCAGACTGGCTTTCCCCACTGGTACAGGTGTCATAGGTCTTCTCTCAGCACAGGTGTGAAAGGGGGGGACCCGAGGTCTGGTCACACTTCCCTGCCTGTAGGTCTCTAGGCAGGCAAGGTAGGTGTGTGTGCTCCCACATCCCAGTGCCTGGCTGTGGAGCATGCCACAGTTTCTGCTTCATCCAGGGGCAGGTCTTAGGATGTCAAGCCCATGTTTAACTAGGAAAATGGAAGTGAAACAAAAGGCTCAAATACATGAGCTGGTTTTGCTGTCGGGATTCAAGGTGTGCTGCATTGTCCTTGCTGATGGAAGGACAGATGGATTGACAGACACCTCCTGCCTGTGGTGCAGGGTTCCGTGTATTTGTCCAGGCTGGAGACAAACACAAAGATCAGCTGGGAGCCCAGCCCATGGTGGATTGAGAACCAGGCCCTCTTGCTCATGAATCACTAGCAGAATTGTTATTGTTTTTCTGCTTCACAGTTTGATTCTGCCTTTAATTAAACCTGTGCTGTCCCACTGGAGGCAGGGACTGTGCTGGCAGGGCTGGACAGTTGGACTTGAAATACTCTGAAGAGAAATGAGAGGTGAGGAGGACCTGTCCTTAGCACAGACACTTCCAGGGTTGGAAGGGTTGGCAAAGCCTCTGCCTTGGATCCCTTTTAGCCTGTGTTGGAAGAACTGTCAAACAGGAGGCATTGTTGGGGTGCTTGGTCCATGCAGCAAAATCATCTGCTTCCAGTACCGCTGGCTCAGGGCTTGTGTTTTGGGGCAAACCTGGGTTGTCACAGGTTGTTTCTGAGGAGGAGGAGGTGCCTGAGCCCTGCTGTTAGGGCAGCAGAGCTGGGAACACTGTGATGGTTTTGGCTGCAGAAACAGGAAGGGTCTGTGCCATTTGTTTGCAGTGTAGACCTGGTTCTTGTTCTTGTTCTCCAGCTATATCAATTGTCACCACCGTGTTTCAGAGCCGTTGGCCTGTGTGTGAGATTGTTGTGGCTCTGTGCCTGACTCCTCTTCCCATGTCCTGCTCCCCTCCAGCAGCGCTACGGTGTCTCACCTCAAGGAATGCCCTGTCGTTCTGAGGTGATGCACTGAAAGCTGCCTAAAGCCAGCTCGGCTGAGGGGAGGAATGTCCCCATGGCCTGGTAGCACTAGGCGGCGGTGGCTGTGGTGACCCAGCGCTGTCGGCCCCAAGCTGGGCTGGCTCTGTCACTAATCCTGGCTGGGGAATGGTTGGCTTTCCAGCCCTGCCTTCGGGATTTTGTTGTTTCTGGGAAACGACATAGCTGACTGGTGGCTCAGAGTGTTTGTCCTGATCCTTTTATCCATTGTCCTTTCTCCTTTTTGCATTTTCCACGTCTTGGTTTGACTGAATAAGTGAATGGGGGGAGGACCAAGGCTCTGCCAAGCATCGAACTGCAGCAGGAGGGAGCTGTGGGGGTGTTGTCTGAGTTCCCGGAATCACTGTGTGGACACCATGGTTCTCTCAGCTTACTTAAGAGCTTCAATAACCCTTCATTCATGTCCTGAGGCTCTGCTGCAGCCTCAGTACTAATGCTGGGAACTTCACAGACACGAACACAGACAGTTAAAGAGGCAGGATTGAGTTTGGAGAACACGTCATGTCAGCAAGCTGGAGAAACACAATTTGGAAGCTTTGTCATGACAGAGAGGGGGATGGAACCTCCTCCAGATGGCTCCTTATGGAAGGAGGCTGGGCTAAGAGGGCCCCTTGAGAGACTGCTGTCTGTGTACATGTACATGTGACTCTGGTGTGTGACATGTGTGTGACTTAGCTGTGTATGTACATCATGTGACATTGCTCTGTGTGTCTGTACCGCCCTGGGTAACTTGCTGTAGCTGACCCTGCTTTGAGCAGAGGTTGGAGTGGAGGGTCTTGAGAGATCCCTTCCAACCTCACCCCTTCTGTCTTTCTGCTGGACCCACCTCCATGGTGCAGATTGCCTTTTGGAGCAAGCTGCTGTACTTAGCAGTCTTAACCCTCACCTGTGTCCTGCTACCTGCCCCTTTGCAGTTTTGGAGCCCTCGGCTCTCCAAAACTTCCCCTGCTTTCTGGATGTGCCTGGTAGCTCCGTGCTGGTGTCTGCAACCCGTGGGATGTCTGCCTGGTGCTGTTGTGGGATGGGTGAGGATCAGAGTGGCTGGTGCTGTTCTCTCTGGGAGGGCAGGAGGTGGCTGGTGCAGCCAGGTTTGGAGCAGGACAGTCGGTTCCCCACACAGTGAATGAGGAAGGGGTGCAGGGGACCCGCTGTCCCTGCTCAGAAGTGGGGCATCTCCCTCTCCTAATGCTGGCCAATGCCACCTCCAGTGCCACCTGTGCTGCTGCAGACTTGTCATGCCATACTGGGGACATGAGGTCAGAAGCTCATTTCTGAGTTGGGTAGGTGTCTTCTCCTTCCTGGCAGCCCTCTGCTTTCCCATGGGCCAGAGCTGGAGCTGTGCCCTGACCTGGCTGAAGTACAGGCTCAACACCACCTGATTCCTGAGCTCCCTGGGGTTGAGGACCTTTGTGCTTGTGCCTCTCGCTGGGTGAGAAGCTCTGCAGTGACTGTCAGGTATCTTTGTGTTATCAGGGGAAATCATGTCTGGGATAAGCACCTGAACATCAACGTGTGAGGCTCTGGACTGCCCCAATGCCAAGGTGTTCCAGCTCCTCGCAGGAGCCAAAGGTGAATCTGCCAATGGAGCTTGTGTTTGCTGCTACCAGTGTGTCTTGTTTCCATAAACCGGCTGAGCTTGTTGCTGTTTCTCTGGGTAACCTCAAATCCAACCACAGTGTGCTGTGTGGGAATGTTCCTCAGGCAGGACTGACCTCACCACCGAGGGTGAGTGAGGTACAACCAGGGCAACTCTGCTCAGCTGCTGCAAGGTCTCACTCTGAAGGGGATGTTTTGGGCACAGTTTTGGCTGTCACAGCATGATCCTGCTCTGGCCAAACTGACTCCAAAGGCAATGCTCTGAATCAAGAGGTTCTTTAATAATTGCACAGGGTTTTCATCCTTTCTCACTCCTGCACAAATCAGCCAGCTGGAGTGAGTCCAGAGGAGGCCATGGAGATGATTAGAGGGCTGGAGCACGTCTCCAGTGAGGAAAGGCTGAGGGAATTGGGATGGTTTAGCCTGGAGAAGAGAAGGCTCCGGGGAGAGCTTATTGTAGTCTTTCAGTACCTACAGGGGCTCCAGGAGAGCTGGAGAGGGACTTGGGACAAGGGCCTGGAGTGACAGGACACTGTCTGGCTTTACACAGACAGAGGGCAGGATTAGATGGGGTATTGGGAAGAAATTTTTCCCTGTGAGGGTGGTGAGGCCCTGGCACAGGTTGCCCAGAGAAGCTGTGGCTGCCCCTGGATCCCTGGCAGTGTCCAAGGCCAGGTTGGATGGAGCTTGGAGCAACCTGGAGTAGTGGAGGGTCCCATGGCAGGGGGTGGGACTGGGTGGTTTTGAAGGTCCCTTCCGTCCAAAATCCTTCTATGGTTTGGCATCCTAGAAGTGCCATCACATAACTTCCAGTCAAAACAGGGTCCAGCACTGAAAACCCATTAATGGATGTCTCAGTTCTCCAGTTAAGGAAAAAAAGAAGCACAGTAAGGAAAAAGGTAGGTTTGTAGGGGGGAGCTGTGTGACTGGAGGATGTCACTGGGCTGAGTTTGGCACATAAGGAGCTCCCTAAGTTCTGCTGGTTCCTTCTCTTGGGTGATACTGGCCACACTCAGTATCTGCCTGGCACCAGCAAGGGACATTTAAGGGGTTTTATTTGGTTCTGCAGGGGCCTGTGAACCACCGGAGTTGCATGGCTCCCTCTGGATACAAGGACCCTTTTACCTCTTTGAGGATAATTATTTGGTGGACTTAAGAGGCCCAGAGGAGTTTTGGATCCTCCATGGTTGGAGGTTTGACCAGAAAAAGGCTTGAGCAACCTGCTCCGACCTCATCCTGACTCTGCCTTGGGCAGGAGGTTGGACTGGAGATCTCCTAGCGTTCCTTCCAACTCGAATTATTTCATGGATCTGTGATAAAGGTCTGTGATGTATAAAGGATTGGAAGGATATTACATCACTGTCCCTTTTGACTGAGAAATCCATGGATTTGTGTGGCCTTTTTTTAAAGATTGAAGTAACTGAATTTCATTTCAGAACTTAGAGAAAAGCCTTGAATGACTTCTCCTGTGTTTGCTGCGTTCAGCTCTCAAAGGGCTGCTGAGGGAGGATGTTGAAAACCTGCTGCAGAGCCTGGATTTCCATTTTCTGCCTTTCTTTTTTGCCATGTTGTAATTTTGTGGAGCATTTCTTATCTTTTGGCTCCTGGTGCTTTACAGGCTCTTTATACCTGTCACTAATTAATGACTAATTACTGTATTTCCAGTTAGTTACACTGTGGTTGCTCTGCTCTGGGTATTGTAAGAGTTTATGCCCCTTAATCTTACTTGCAGGACAGTTTTGTAGCTGTTTTCCATCTTATCCACCCTCTGAATGCTCCCATGCTCCAGCAGTGAATATCCTTGTAATACATCCTTGATTTACGGAGGCTTTTGCCGCCAGTTACCCAACTCCTGTTATATTGGTACGCTCCAATCTTTAGCTCTTTTGAATTAGGGATAACTTCCATCACACTCTATGCTGCTGGATTCCAGTGTGCTGGAATCCTTCTGTGCTGCTCCGGGATTCCTGTGTGTTGGAATCCTTCTGTGCTGATCCATGTGGGCTTTGGGCTTCTGCGCTGCCAGGAAACAGGGAAAGATTGTGCTTACCTAATTTTCTTCAAACTTCTATTTTTGATCTTCTCTCAGTCCAGTTTGGACTCTGAAGGATCTTGGTCAGGCAGACTTGATGATGTTTTATATATCAGAAAATGTTGAAGTTGTGGGAGTTTCACCTTACTGGAGACATTCAGTGTGGTGTTAAATCCAGAACTTGTACTTTGCCAGCTCTGGGAAATGGGCTGAACTTTGATTAACAAAAGGGATCATTGCCAGTCTCCAGAGACACAGGCTTAAGGCTTCACTCTCAGTTCTAGTGACAATTTTTAAATGAATTTGTTCTAATTTTCCAGTGTCACAAGTGAATCTCCTGTGCAGCCCTTGCTTTGGGAATTGGGCCATTGGGCTGACAAGCTGAAGCCCCCAGTTCACAGAATACTGAGCTGTAAATGAGGTGGAAATTCGAGTCAGAGACAGCAGTTGCAGCTCTTGGTCACATCCTCTTGCCATCTTTGGCAAATATAAAATCTGAATGAGAACACTAATTCTCACATTTGTTTTTTGTGCCCACCAGTGATGGCAATTGACTGGTTTTATTTTTTGTCACATGTAAATATTTTATTCAGGTCCAGTGTAACTGACTCTGGCAAGTGGGATGTAGCACTTATGTCCTCCTCAGTTCCTGCATGGAGAGCTGTGCCCAGCTCTGGTGACAATCTGGCAGCACTGGAGGGTTTGGGAGGGTTTGGTTTTATCTTTTTTTTTTAATTATTATTAAAAAATAAAAGAAAAAGCTGGGTGAGAGAAAATACTGTGTATAAGTGCTTCCCAGATATATTGCTGTGCCGCATATGGCATGGGTTTATTCCAGCTTATGCTAAATGTTATTTAAAAGTGTGCATATTTGTTCTGAGGCTGCCTGAACCCATAGGCAGAAGCACTGCAGCCTGGGCTGTGGATGTTCTGTCCCCGTGGTTATTTTCCAACATGCAGACTCTGGCAGGTCAGCATGATGTCTTGCCTGGAATTTCCTTGCATTCTAAAATTAGGAGAAGGCTCTAGGAAACAATAGTAAATCAAGTCTCTAAACTCCTGTTCCCCCTGAAACTTTGTTGTCATTTAGACTTTCACCCACTTCCTTCTCACTGAGCTGGTTTGCATTAGATAAACTAAGGTGAACAGAGCTCACGATGGTCAGTGGTGAGAGGGCTTATTTTTCATTTATTTACTCATTATACAATTGTTATGCTACTTTGGGACACCAGGAGTGTGAGTTTCCTATCAGTGCTGTTCGTCCCAGAGCACTTTCTGCATAAGGAGCACTGTGGAAGTGGGACAGCCGCAGGGCACCAGGGACCATCCGTAGTTTGGTGCCCTCAGACACGCTTGTGCCCAGCAGCATGTCCTGACTGGGACTTGGAAACTGCAGAGGTTTGGACCTGCAGCAGAAAATTCTCCAGTTACGCTACCAGGCCCGTGGTTGTCCCTGCTGGAGGGGTGAGCAGCTCGATTGTGCTCTGCACCTTGTGGGGGTTATGTTTGTTCCACCTCTTCATCCTCACCCCTCCCTTGTCTGATCTGTGCTCTTATTCTCTGCAGTGTTGTGTGGGTCCCACCACCCCACACCTCATGGTACCTCCCAGTTGTTCCTGGGGAGGTCTGTCCCAGCAGCTCTTGTGTAGGTGGATACCTGGAAAAGTATCCCACTTGAGGAAGGAGGTTCAGAGCTCACTCTGGTTTGATCCCTCTCAGCGTGTGCTGCATGAGCAGCCCTGACTCTGTGTTTCTTGACCAGTGAGTGGTCTTAGGATTCCCTGTGCTGCTGTGACCCCCTCCCTGCCTCTGCTGAGGACAGACATAGGGTGATGAGGATTAGAAGTGGCTTCTGTGTGTCACTGCATAGACCTGAATTTGTTCCAAGTCACTTCTTAAACGATCTCATTTTCTGCAAGTTGCCCCAGGTTGTTTGTTTGTTATTCCCAGAACTTCAAAACAATCCAGGAAATGCAGCAAACACCCCAGCCCTGGTTCCCATACCGTCCAGGAACCGACCTCCAGCAATAGTCTGAAGCAGCTGCAGGATTTGCTCAGTTGATAATTACAGTCCATTGTGTTTAGAAAACTCACCGTGCCTAGTGGTGTCTTGGAGGAGTGTGATTGATGGATCCTGGAATTTGCCATTTGCGGCTTATGGGAGCCAGGGTAGGTGTGAAGAGGTTAGGTGTTGTGAGGACCCTTCCAGTTACCGTTCCTATGGCTGTTGTGTTTGTAGAAAGGGATTTTCTTTCCTTCTCTAGTTCTGTTACTTGGGCTATACAGCTCACCTTGGCCTTTTCCATCTGGCACAAGGGGCACAAACACCTGCCCTCACTGTGAGGGGACTTGCTACTGATGTCCTGGCAAAACGTCCTGAACAGCAGATGTGTGTGATAGCAGGGGCAGCACTTTGGACTGGAAATCTCCTGGTGTTTCTCCCTTGTTGGCTTGCGTGGACCAGACTCAAACTTGAGTCTCTGTTGTGAGCTGCTTTAGAGTGACTTCCCTGTGGTGCTGGCTTTGAGAGCCTGAGGAGAACTGTTATTGTAGGAAACAAGGAATGTCCAGTTTGTATCCTACATGGGAGGGAGAAGAACAGTGGAATAACAGATGCTAAATGAATGATCAAGCTTAACTCATTTATGCCTCTCTTCTTTCACCGTCATCCCTTGTAGCCCTTCATGGGAGCTCTCATTCGTGCAGTGACTGCCCTGGGGGAGGGCCTGACCAGGACAGGGGTTATGGGAGCAGCCAGGTGGGGAGACAAGTTTCTTCCAGAACTGCTGCTGACCCCGTTGTATCCTCTCTGTCACAGCCTTTCTTCAGGCTCCTGAACCTGCGCAAGCTGGGCCTGAGCGACAATGAGATCCAGAGGCTTCCCCCTGAGGTGGCCAACTTCATGCAGCTGGTGGAGCTGGACATCTCCCGCAATGGTAAGGCCAGAGCCAGGCGGGAGTGGTGCCCAAGCCCTGCAGTGTTCCTGGTGTCCTCCTGTTGGGAGAGGCAGTGCCCTTTCCATACCCTGTGGAGCGGTCCCTCGGGGGTCCTCAGCTGTGACAATGGGGTTGTCTTACCATGGCTCAGGCTGCCATCAGTACCTGCTGTCCCATTTTCCACGATAGGCTTTTCTCAAGCCTCTTTTGTTCTTTCACCTATTTTTTCCAGACATTCCAGAAATTCCTGAAAGCATAAAATTCTGCAAATCCTTGGAAATCGCAGACTTCAGTGGGAATCCTCTCTCCAGGTAAGAAGGCATATGCAACCCATTAGTCCAGCTGAGAAGAACAGTTGTATTCTCCCTGGATTTCTCTGGTCTTCATCTTGTAATTGTCTTCCTGTGAAGCCAAGGCCTGGGATCGCCCTGCCTGTGCCAAACCTGCAGGTGTCTGTTCTCCTGGCAGGTGAAATGCTCGGCTCAGGGAGGAGCTGCTGTGTGCTCTTTTCTCTGCAGGGCCTGTGCCTTGGACTGATGAGCCCTTAGTTGTACTGGTGTCAGTGATGAGGACTTTCCTCCTCCTGGAATGAGTTTGTTGCTCCCTCCCCATCCCTTCACTGTGGTCACAAACCAGAATGGACATGGGCTTGTGCTGCAGAGGAGGAAAGGCCTGTGCGGTGCTCTGCACTCTCAGAGCCTCCTTTGTGCCCCCTCTGCATTGCAGAGGAGGAAAGACCTGCATGCTGTCCTCTGCTTCCCCTCAGCCCCTTTTTCCCTCCCTCTCTTATTCAGAACTGATGACAACCATCTTTTGAACGCCACTTTAGGTTGTTTCCCTGATATCTCAGTGCCCCAAGCTGTGCCCAAGTGGGAATCTCTGCCTTGTCTCTCAGTCCTCTGTCTCTACAGTTCTGAATCCATAATGTTTGGGAGTTCAGCGTGGCTCCCCTGCCTTGGTGAGCCGTGTTTCCGGGCACTGGTGTTTTGCTGCACTGTCTGCCGGGGTCCCTGCAGGGACCACTGAGGCCCCAGGTGCCCCTGGACTTTGTGCCCAGGGCAGGTGCTGCCCAGGTCTCCCTTTAGGCAGATTTAACTTTGCTTTCCTCCTGTGGTCCTGGGCACTGCTAGAGTGGGACAATCCAGCACTTCTGCACTAGGTGTTATTTGTCAGAGCCTTTTCCTGGCCCAGGGTTGAGATGAGTGTGGGGAGACAGGGGGGCGACAGGGGAGCTCCAGGGGCTGCCTGCAAACAGCAAAAGAATTTCTTCCTTCAGGGTTTTCCCCTATTCTGTGACAGCTTGGAGCTGTTGTGATGGTGCTTAGTCCCAGGGAATGTTGCAGTGTAATGTCCTTTGTTGGGCACTTGTAGTGCTTGGGAGCCCTCCCTGCTTCCAAGTCTAAATGATCCCATGGCATGATTTAGTGTGCAATTCATGCTCGAGTAGTGCAGAGCTGAGTTTGCACACCTGGACAGGTAGTGTCTTGTGCAAAGGGCTTTTGTAGTCTTGGGAACAGAACTTGTCCTGGATCAGCAGCCAGACTCAGTGTTGGTTCCTGCCTGTTTCCTTTCCACATCTTGATACAACTTGGTAGAAGACTGGCTTAGGGGTAATTTAGGTGTTTTGGGGCATTCAGTGCTTTGTATACAGGATTAATGGAATTTTGTTCATGTTCTCACAGGCTTCCTGAGGGCTTTACCCAGCTCCGGAGCCTGGGCCACTTGGCCTTGAATGATGTGTCCCTGCAGAGCCTCCCCACTGACATTGGGAAGTGAGTATGGCCCTGTCCTGGCGGCGGGGAGGGGGCTGGGGTGGGGACAACACACTCGTGGGGTGGGGACTGGCAGGACCTGGAGGGATGAGCCAGGGGCAGCTTTGCACCAGTGCTGGTAGTGCTGTGTGGACACCTCTGAGCCTTGGTTTGTTAAAAACGTTTCTACAAAGGTTCCTGTCCTGGCCCCAGCAGCTTCTCCTCCTGTGGTCTGTGGCACAGTAAGGAGTGATCCAGGCTTCTCAGATCCTGCCTTTCCCTGTGTTCCTAGTGCCCATTTGCCCCTTTCCAAGCAAATGATGACTTCGGAATTATGCTGCTGAAAAATGGCTCCGTGGGGCTTTGCCCATGGGGTGCAGTGCCCTTCCCATGGGATTTGGCTTTCCACACTTGAAGGATTTTACCTTTCTGGGCAGGCAGTCCTGTTGTGACAGCGTGTTCCTTGTCCTGAGTGTGGGCACAGTGTTGTTCCCCATGGCTGCAGCAAGCACTCGCCTCCATCAAAGCCATTTCCACCCCTGTTGTTTTTGTTCCCCCATCTCCATCCACGTGTGCACACTCATGTGTTGTGCAGGACACGAGGGGTCATCCCAGGGGAAGGGAGATGAGCAGCTCCTTTTATCCCTGAAACCCTGTCCAGTGAACCTGGCTTTCTTGCTCCCTTTTCTCTTGCAGTTTGGCAAACCTGGTGACTTTGGAGCTACGTGAGAACCTGCTAAAGACTCTCCCCACGTGAGTGTCTGTCTGGGGGCTGTAGGAGGCTCCTGCCTGATCATTCTTGCTGCTTTCTTAGGGTCTGAATCTTCAGGGACTAGTGCAGGCTCTGGCACTTGGCTTGGGAGGGCATAGTCTGGGCATAAATTGGCTGCATCTTGCTGAATTTCAGTAAATTGGGGTGAGGAGGGAGAGGATGGTGCAGGGCTGGAGAGCAGGGAAGGATGTTCAGAGCCTTAGTCTCTGTGTCAGGATTGATTTGTAATAGATAGGGTTCCCCAAAAAAGCTGCTGGAAATAGTGAGAACCATTTTTCCTGGAGAGGTGGAGCAGACAATGGATTCTTTTGGAAAAAGAGAGAAAACTGTATGGATAGGGGTGTAGGAGGAGCTCTGTGCACAGTGAGGTTCATGATTTGAAGAGCAGCAGGATACAGCTGAAGGTATCTTTTGCTTCTGACATCTGTTTTGTTGGGTATCCCTCCTGGTTGTTCTGGATGGGATAACTGCCTTCCCTGCAGCAGACAAAACATAAGCCAGCAAGAGAGAAGAGGTAAGTGTTGTTAAATGTTTCAGAGTTAGGGACAGGGATGAGTTCCTGGTAGGGGACCTGGTTAGTGCAGGTGATGCTCTCAGGTAGATGGACATGGAGAACTAACCAGTCCGTACAATAATCTCTGCTTTGAGGCATGAGAGTCATTTGTTCAGCTTTCTACCCTCCATCAGCTCTGTCAGCTTGTTTCCTGCCTGCTTATCCATCCCACTGATGATTCCTCAGCTTTTCCTATTGGTAGGGATTCTGCCTGACCCCTTTTTGAACAGCAGTGTGTTTTGGGCCACGCAAACTCCTTGGTGAAGGTGTGACACATGCAGCTGTTATCATCTCCTCAGGGCTCTCTTACTGTTCCTGGTGGGAGTTCAGTTCAGCTGCTACTATTTTTCCCCTTGCGCCTCTGGTTTATTTGAGGGAGAGGGCAAGGGAGGCAGCTGGTGATCCTGTGTTCAAGCATTTGGGGCTTTAGTCTGGGTGGTGTGATGGCTGTCCCTTCCTCAGAGATGCTGCTTTGACTTGAGTTCATGCTCTTCCCAAGGTTATTTCCCTTTGGGACCTGCAAACACAGGCTTTATGTGGCACCAGTTATATCTGCTTGTAGAATTCCGGGGCAGCTTTGACCTAGAGGACAAGACCCTTCTAAAAAGAGCTGAAAGGACCTGCCCCGGTCAGCTCCCAGGCCTCAGGTCTGATGGTTACACCACACAGAAGCACAGATCAGAATCACACGATCACCTTGTCTCTGGTGCCAGAGCCACCGGATCTTTTCTACACAGAACTTGTCAGCAGTGATACTGTCACAGAAAGGTGATAGGAAGGGACCAGCTGAGATGGTCCCGTGTGGAATATCACCACAGGGAGAAAACAAGAGCCAAAGCTCCTTATCCTAGAATCCCAGGGTGGTTTAGGTTGTGAGGGACTTTAAAGCTGATCATGTTCTAAGCTCCCTGCCATAGGCAGGGACACCTTCCACTAGATCAGGTTGCTCCAAGTCCCATCTGGCCTGGCCTTGAACACTTACTCCAGGCTGAGAGCAAGCAAGCAGGAGGAGTTTGGGTCCCGGTGTTGGGCCCCACTGCTCTCTGGGCCTGTGACTGGGTGTTCATACAGGCAAGTACCGCTGCTGGCTTCCACCATGTCAGTGAAGAGATGCAGTAGCTACATCCAAAGCTGGGCTTTCAAACTGCAGTGAGGATGGTCCCAATGGCTTTTCACCATCTCAGAACCAGCAAGTGTTTGAAGTCTGAGAATCCAGTCTGTGACCTAACCCCTTGGGTTTCCGTGGAGATCTCTCATGCCCAGTGCTCCCATGTTGCCCTGTGGTAGATCAGGGTGCTGTGCACCAAGATACTTGTAGTGTGCTATAAAGTGTTGGTGTTTTTCACTGGAATATTAGTCCAGGCTTGATACTCATTCTGCAGTGCAATTCCAGCTTCTTTTTGTCTTTCTCTAATTCCCCAAATTTTATTTTGGGATTACTTCCAAAAGTAGAAAATGGATCTTGAAGGCCACGGCAGTTCTGATCAGATCTGTCAGTCAGATACGAGATTGCAGTCGGCAGCCAAAGCCATGTCAGTGGTGCTGTTGGGTTCCCTGCCCACGTCTGAGGCTCTGGTACTTAGTCTGGCTCCACACTGTGTCCAAGAATGACTCTAAATGAGTCCAGGTGACCTTGCCAAAGAGAAGAATGACTTACCCAAATGGCTGGTGCTTTGTTTTCAAGGTTCCTGAGCCCAGTGGGTAGATGGGCTTAAACACTGAGAATTTGGGATGGCATAATCCATCAATGTGTTTTTGGGGTTTGTTGTTTTGGTTCAGCTCCTTGAAAGATTCAGCTTGCAGTGACCTTTACTTGCCAGAATTCCATTTCATTGGTCAGTCTTCTGCTGTCGACTGAGTTCTGAAGCAATTCAGCTCGCATAGCTTGTGATCACCCCTCATCTCTCCCACACAGGTGGGACACAGCCAGTGACTTGGGAAGGGAAGCTCTCAGTGGTGTGTTCTCATGGAATAGTGGAGGGTGATCTATACTGAGGCCTTTTGTCAGTCCTCATACATCAGCGTGGATTCCATCGCTCACTTGTCCCTGTTTTGGGAATTCAAGCTGTGAAGGTGCACAGGGACGGTCAAGGCTGCATCACCTTTAGAGGAGTCAGAATCGATGTACAGTCATGGTGAGGGAGTGCTGTGCAACAGGATCCTTTGGATGATTCTGTTGATAGACCTTTGCTGGAGTTAATGTAATATCTCAAAGTCCACATTGCATGCAGTAGGAACTTGCTTTTCCAGCGTAGCCCAAACATTTTTACAGCCTGGCCCAGGCAAGGCAGCTCCCTTTTATTGCAACCCCAACAGCCTTGGTTTGAATGGTGTTGACAGGTAGAGCTGTTTCCAGAGAAATATGAGGATTTCTGTTTTGGGACAGTTCCTTAGGAAGAGAAAAAAGCTGTTCCCTGCTGGGGGAGTGGGCGGGGCTGGGCTAGCAGCTCTGCCCGGGAACACAGTGAAGGACCGAAGCTCCCCATTGGGGAGGTGGGGTTGGAGCTGATGGATCAGACTCAGGAGTGAGGATACATGAGCAGCTGGGCCATGTCAGGAAAACCCACCCCTGGGTTTGTGGGACTGCAGGTCTTGTCCTTCCGCAGGTGTGATTTGTGGGGTGCTCGGGATGTGTCCATGGGCCATTAGTGGGGCAAGGCTGTAGGTCCTGTTCAGTGTCTTCATAGTGAGCTTCTGTCTGTACATTGCGACCTCACCTGAGACATCATGCCACTGTTGTCTTCCCTTCCTCTTCAGCAGCATGGGCATCCTGTTTGGGGAAACTGAGGCTGTTGAATTTGTGATTCCTCCCTGTCCCTGCAGCTGTGCTCCCCTTGCCCCCCAAACATGTCTTGTCTGGTCCCTCCTATCATCTGCTGAGTCCCTCCTGTTACCTGTCAGTCCGTGCCCAGGTCCCTGTCCTTGCTGCAGAAACGGGTAGTGATGTAAAGGTGTGGCTGGTCATCTGTTATGGTTTTGTTCAAAGAGTATTTTGTGGTGGGAGGGGGAGAAGGCAAACTGGTATCAGTGGAACTGGCTGTGCTGGGACTGCTGGTGCCTCTGAACTCAACTCCTTGGGACCAAGGGTCTGGCTCAGGGAAGGTACTAGCTCCCTAAACTGCTGGGCTCAGAGGGACCGTGAGAAAGGTCAGGGTTGCCTCACCTGCTTTAGTAGTTATTAGAGATCATGTGATTTGTGCGATGTGTGTCCCAGATGTTAACCTTCCGCTCTTTATTTCCTGTTTTATCTCTCTCCCCTCTCTGCCCCCTGTGCCTTGCAGTTCACTCTCCTTCCTTGTCAAGTTAGAGCAGTTGGATCTCGGTGGCAATGACCTGGAAGTACTGGTAGGTGAGGGTTGGTGGGGAGGGAATGTGGGTGGTTGGTAGGGGCAGACCCATGGTGCAAGCAGGTAGGTTTTCACCTGAAATGCAAAGAAATAGACCTGCAGATTGTTTGGGAAGGTTCTGGTTTGCGCAGCATGGCCCAGTTGTTCTTCCCAGATTAATGTTCTCTTCATGTGTCAGCCCTTGTGTCTTGTGCCCTGTTGGCCTCACAAACAGCTCACTCTGCCCTTTCCAAGTTCTGGGGTAGTAATGCTTCCTGTCTGGCTGCCAAGGATCTTTCCGAGGAGACTCTCTGGTGCTTCCCTTCTCCTCTGTCCTGCACTGCCCCCAGCTGTTTTTCTTCTCATCCAGCTTCCTGCCTTTCTCCTTTCTGATTTGATTTCTGTGGAGTGCTGGGCCATTCTGTGTTGTCCCTGGCAGTAGGGGCAGCCCAGTGTGGGGGGTGTCTCCATGGAGGGCTCAGTGTGTGGAGAGCCAGGGCGCAGTCTCAGAATTCATCTTGTCTGGGTATTCAGGGACACCCAGTAACATTCTGTAACTTTGCAGCTGTGAATTAAGCTGTTACTGGATCCTGCTCTTTGTGTTCTGGAATGGGTTTTGGCAGAAAACCAGCGAAACGTGGAGGCAGAGGGGTTTGTGCAGCTTTGCTGTGCAGAGGCTGAGCTCACCTATGAGAACAGGTGTTTGACACATGAGCCATGCTCCAGTGGAGCAGGAAGTCCAAACTAAATGCTGATCAGTGGGGAGGTTTTTTGGGGTATGAACATGTGTCTGCCATGGCTGATGGTGCTGCTGGGTCATGTTGAGTTGGCCAGTGGTACCCAAGTGTTTGTTTCATGTGTGAGAGGAGGAAGACCCATTTTATTTGTAAGGCCATAATTTCCAATCCCCTAGAATCATGGAATCATTTGGTTTGGAAAAGAACTCTGAGACCACAGAGCCCAACTGCTCCCTCAGCACTGCCAAGGCCACCATTGCCCCATATCCCCAAGTGCCACATCCACATGGCTGTTAAATCCCGCGTGGGGATGGGGACTCCACCTCTGCCCTGGGCAGCCTGTGCTAGGGATGGACAGCCCTTTCTGGTAGGAATTTCCCTAATATCCAACCTGAACCTCCCCTGGCACTACCTGAGGCTGTTTCCTCTTGTGCTGTCCCTTGTTCCCTGGGAGCAGAGCCCGACTCCCACCTGGCTTCACCCTCCTTTCAGGGAGTTGTGGAAACCAGGAAGGTCCCCCCTGAGCATCCTTTTCTCCAGGCTGAGCCTCCCCAGCTCCCTCAGCTGCTCCCCATCAGACTTGTGCTCCAGATTTAGTTCTTGCCTTGCCCACTGCCAAACAGTCCTTCTGTTGCCTTCCATGTTTCCCGTGGGACCTCCTGCAGCGAGTGGCTGTCCCAGACATTCCCAAACGTGTGCTTCTATCTTGTGATAAACCATGCAGTGGATGGTCTTGGGAGGTGTGAGAACCAGAACAGTGCCTGGCTTTGCAGAGTGTGGTGTATTTGTAGTGTCCTCAAACAGCTTCTCCCTGTGGAAGGGACTGATGCTGTAGCTGTCCTGTCTCTTACAGCCGGACACTCTGGGCGCGCTCCCAAACCTGCGCGAGCTTTGGCTGGATCGGAACCAGCTCTCGGCCCTGCCTCCGGTGAGTGCTGTTTGAGGCCCTCGTTCACCCCTTTGCCTCTGCCCCAGCTGCTCCCTGGAGCTGTGATGTCTCCTCTCTGATTCAGGAGCTGGGCAACCTCCGCCGCCTGGTCTGTCTGGATGTGTCAGAGAACAAGCTGGAGCAGCTGCCCAATGAAGTCAGTGGGCTGGTGGCACTGACGGACTTGCTGCTGTCACAGAACCTGCTGGAATGCATTCCAGATGGGATTGGTGAGTGTCATGGGATGGGGAGCACTGCAGGACTTCATTGCCTGGACAGTGCTTCTGGGGGAGCTTCAGGCAAGAGTGTGTGTGACAGAGACTTAGGGCTTTGTAGACGCAGGCACAGTCACTGAGAGCAGAAGCAGTGGGTGATACAGGTGGGCAGAATTCTCCAGGAAAGTTCAAGTGCTTCTTCTGCTTCTTCTCCAGACGTGGGTGAGGCCTGTAAACAGGCCTAGTGGGAGGAAAGGCAGAGAGCCTGTGTTGTTGGGTTACATGATCCCTGATGAGATCATGGCCAGGTGAGTGTAGAACAGCATCCTTCCCCCTGGCACAGCTCACACCTAACTTGTTGCCCTGGCCAGGTCAGCTGAAGCAGCTCTCCATCCTCAAGGTGGACCAGAACCGGCTGACGGACGTGACAGAGTCAATTGGGGGCTGTGAAAATCTGTCAGAGCTCATCTTGACCGAGAACATGCTGACGGTGAGTGCAGGGCAGCCACCTGCCCCTCCTGTGGCCACCTGCCTCCCAGGTGGCTGTTCAGTGTAGCCACCTGCCAGGGATCCCTTCCCTTCTTCTGCCCTCTGAGCTGGGTTCTTGGGTGTGCTCCAGCTGCTTCCATGTAGAGTTTCACCAAGCTCACAGGGTCTTGGGTAGACCCTGGTGGAAACTGCTTTCTCGCACTGATTTTTTTTTTTTTCCCTCTGAAAAATTCTTTGGGATAGCTGGAATGCTGGGATTGCCATTCCAGGCTCCATTGGCAAGGAGGCCGTGGGATAGTTTGATTGACAATGGCCCTGATGCAAACTGCCTGTTACTTGATTGGTAAAACACAAGGATTGGGAATGGGCATATGAACAGGAGGAAAGTCTTGACCAATGGTGGTCTGAGTGTGGTGTGCTGAGGGGAAGAGTTAGCGTGGATCAGACTGTGAGCCCAAGGGAAAACCAGTCCCAAAGTTATCCTAAAGAGCATTAACCCAAATGAGTCTGTTGGGACAGGAGACAGCTTGTTCCCCAAACTGTGCCTTTTAGCCTTCCCCAGAGGGCTTTGTGCCTTTTACCTCAATTCTGCTGCTCTTTCCTCTTGCAACCACTGACTTGCCTCCTTCCCAGGCCTTGCCCAAGTCCCTGGGCAAACTGGCCAAGCTGACAAACCTGAACGTGGACCGGAACCGTCTGACGTCGCTGCCGGCAGAGATCGGGGGCTGTGCCAACCTCAATGTGCTGTCCCTGCGGGACAACCGTCTGGCTCTGCTGCCCCCCGAGCTTGCCAACACCACTGAGCTCCACGTCCTGGATGTGGCTGGGAACAGGTGAGCAGCAGGAATGTGCAGGCTAGCAGGGGTGTTCCTGGGCAGGCTGCTGTGAGGGAGATGCTGGATATGTGTGGATCCTGGGATCTGCAGTGTGGAGAAGCCCAGGTTGGCTGCCAATGGATCAACCTTTGCCTGGGCAGTCCTCCTCCTCTGTGTCACCTGAACACAGGGTGGAGATAACACAGAAGTGTGAGGGCATTTTGCCACATGTGAAATAAAAATCAGGGGAAATCCCTGGTTACTGGCTACCTTCCTGAAGATTCTGTGGTCTGTGTCTGTCATCAGTCCCCAGGTGATCGATGCCAAAGCCTCATTCATGGTGTGCGGGTACCTGGGAGCTGTTCTGAGTTCTGCAGGTTTGGGCTGCAGTTCTGTTTGTTGGGGCTGGTATTTTTGGGAGCAGCTGGAAGCTGACCAGAGGTTCTGTAGGGAACACTCTGTACACTGGGCTGGGAAAGCATTGCTTTTCTGCCTCCAAACCCCTCATTTCACACTTCTGGTGGGAGTTGTCCTCAGCTAAAGGCTGGTGTGAGGGTAGGTTACTGGAGCCCAGTCCAGGGCCGTGGCAGAGCCATGGGCAGCACAGATCAGCTGCTCCAGTGGTGCAGAAGTGAGGGATCTGTAGCAGATTGGCTCTCTCTCTGTCTGTTCAGATGGGGCAGCCTGGAGCTGAGGTGAGTTCCTTCCTGATCAGGTAAGTTTAACCAGCAGTTGTTCTTCTCTTTTGCAGGCTGCAGAACTTGCCCTTTGCTTTGACAAATCTTAATCTGAAAGCCTTGTGGCTGGCAGAAAACCAGTCCCAGCCCATGCTGAAATTCCAAACTGAGGATGATGAAAAGACAGGAGAAAAGGTTCTCACTTGCTACCTCCTCCCTCAGCAGCCCTCTCCCAGCCTGGGTAAGAATCTGTGTCACAAGCACTGGCTGCAGAGACGTGTGCCCCAGAGGGGGCTGAGGCCTTGAACCTTTCTCTCTGCTGGGTTGGACTGTCCCTTACTGTGATTCCTGTAGCAGATCCAGGCTCCTGAACAGCTGGGACACTTTTCCCAGGCAGAGATTGTTAAAACTGAGGAATTGCTTCTCTGCCAGGTGATAAAGTAGCTGCAGCCTTGTGTCTGAGCATTCTCCTTTGATCTACTGACCGAGCAGTTCATTACCTATCGTCCTATCACCATGATATTCTTGTGTCAATACTGCTGATTCCTGCCTTAATCCTACCTTTTTCCTTACTTCTTGAGTAAGGAGCACTAGAGCTAAACCATCAGGCTCTTCTGTAGAGGTGGCTGTAGATCTGGTGGGAGATGTACAGAAGGTGACAGGAGCTGGAGGCCACAGCCTTTGTCCTCAAGGCCTCTGATGCCATGGGCAGATACAGCAGAAGTGCCCTAATGGGATGAGCACTGGCTTCCATCCAAGCCTGGAACCCTGCCCCTTCTGAAAGCAGCTCCCACTGTGTTCCCTCTCTCCCCAGAGAACCTCCTGCAGAACAGTGTGGACGAGAGCTGGACGGACACCAACTTAAACAGAGTCAGTGTCATCCAGTTCCTGGACGAACCCAAAGGAGATGATGAGGAGGAGTCTGGAGCTGAGAGACGGGTAAGAAGCTCCCAGAGGCTTGTTGGCTCCCTGTGGAAACACAGGCACAAGCTAAGCTTTCCAACTATGGGGAGCCACTGTAGTGTCCATATTTCACCCTGTGACACTGCTGTGGCCATGTGTGAGATTTTCACAGCCCAAAGGGCATTTGGTGCCCTGAGGAACCAAGCAGGAGTGAAAGGGAATGAATTCCCTGGGAGCCATGGTGCAGGATCTCGTTTTGATGCTGTCCCATCCATGGGAGTGGAGCTGTGTCACTGAAGTACCTGGGGAGCACTGGGGATGTCCAGAAATCCCAGTAGAGCACTGTCAGGATAGGGTTTAGCTGGCCCCTGTCATGGGGAAGAGCTGCCCAGCCAAACCCAGGCAATCCCTCTCCCTCCAAGCACAAAGCCAATGCAGTCTGTGCTGTGGGGAATCCTGTTAGTAAAGTACTAACTACTGTAGGCAGCCTCAAAACCTGCAGGAGACCATTGTGCTTTCAGTGCAGATGCAAAGGGCAGGATAAAAGTTTGTTTTTGGCAAGTACTCCAGGGGTTTCAGTCTCATGCAGGATTTTTTTTCCTTTTTATCTTGTGGAAAGCCATTTTTGAAATCTGAATCCTTCTGATGAGCGATGTTTGCAGCTGTCCTGGCAGCACATGTATGCCACTGACTTTGGGAAGTTTGGGGTTTTTTTGAATGTTCTTAACATTTTTATTAATTTTAGAATGCTGGTTTTCTTGACTCTTCCCTGGGATGGAACTTGCTAAGCAGCACCAATTTTGGTGCTTTCGGACTTGGCAGACTTATTAAGTAACTCCAGAGGGATTAGGGAAATATCCCAAGAAGATTTCCCACCTGTGTTTTGGAGGGGTTTCTGTGTCAATGATTTTGCATTTACTAAGCCTGAAGCACCATTTAAAACTTCCTGTCTCCATCATTCCTCCCAGTCTTTCTATCAAATGGAGAGCAGGATGATGTCCAGAGAGAGCTGAGTGTTCCCTGCCTCCATTCTTTCCCTTTCCTTCCCAGCAGATGCTGTGTAAGGCCTGGAGCAGATCCTGCAGCGGGACATGTTGGTCATGTCTGGCTGAGGCTCTGACTCTCTAATAAAGGTGTTAGTTACCTGCATGGGTTCATTCCTGAGGCCTGGCACATGCTGCCCAGGCCGGAATCCCTTTCCTGAGGGTTTCTCTTTGGCAGGGCCTGCAACGCCGAGCCACCCCTCACCCCAGCGAGCTGAAGGTGATGAAGAAAGTGATTGAAGTTCGGCGCAACGAAGTGAACGCTGCAAAGGCCGATGCCGACCTGAACTCTCCTAACTCAGAAGTGAGTGCTGGTCACTGGGCAGTGGATAACCATAGAAAACATGGAATCATGGAATGGTTTGGGTTGGAAGGGACCTTACAGACCATCCAGTTCTGCCCCCTGCCATGGGCAGGGACACCTTCCACTGGGAACATGTAGAGAATCTGGGGAATGGAGAGGCAGAAAGGGCTGACTTTTGGGAAAGATTGGGAGGGACTGAGAATAGATTGTCTGGATTCCAAGGGTTGGGAATCTGCCTTGTGTCAGGAGGGGCCATTTAGATAGAGGAGTAGATGGGACCAGGAGACAGAGAATGGTAAGGGGAACTGTGTGTGAAGGTGCCACTTTTGTCATAGCACAGGGAGGGAAAGAGAAGACTCTGATATTCCCACTAAGGAATGATGGGAATGGAGCTCTTGGAGAAGGCACCTTGCTGCCCTGGTGGGATACTGAGAGTAATTGCCTACACAGGAGGTGGAATGAGGTGGACCCAGATGATATGGAGGAGGCTCAGCAGGGGAAGCCTCGGGCATCCTGAGGGAAAGCTGGTTCTGTTGGTGCTGGATCATTCCCACCTCACACAAATTACACCGCATGGCTCCGTTTGCTGCTCTGGATTCCATCCTGACCATCCCAACTCTTTTCTCAGGAGAAGAGGCTGAGTGCCTCGTCGAATCGCAGTGAGGACTCCCACGTGTCCACCAGCACTGCCTCTGCAGACTGCAGGGCAGAGGAGGGCGACCGGGGCTGGCCCAATGGGCAGGTGCCCAATGTGCGGGAGCTGGAGAAGGAGGCAAAGCCCAGAGCAGAAGAGGAGCATAAGGAAGCTGCTGGCCAGGAGGAGGATGATGTGGAAGTGGAATACAATGAGGTAGGAGCCTGGGAACTGCAACAGGGTCATGAGAAAAAGTGGAAGGACATGGAATTTTCAGAGGAAGTGGGAAATGGATGTACAGGTAAACGGGTATGGGATATAGGCATCACTGGAGGCAGATCCAGGGCATGGAAGGCAGCACAAACTGAGATTGGGCAGCCTAAGGTGAGATTGAGGCAGCTTGTGGGAGTTGGATCCATGGGAGACTGGGCTGGACAGTGTGGGAGCCTGACAGGGGGTATGGGAAAAAGGGAGTTACAGTGACAGGTTTCAGGGTCCTTCATCCCTGGAGTTGACAGAAGCATGTCTGGGGGAAGGAGTGGATATGGAAAAAGGCAAGGATGGTGCAATATTAACATGTTTCCTGCATGTCCCTGAGCACACAAGCAGTGAAACTGGCTCTGCCTCATCTGGGAGGGGGGACACATGGACAGCATGTTCTGCACTGCCACACATCGGTTACCTGAGGCTCACGGCCTGTCTGGGGCTTTGTCATCACAGCCCACTGTACACTTTGCTGAGGACACACTGATACGGAGTGAGGATGAGGATGAAGATGAAGAGCGACCATTCCCAGTGGAGAAGCAGAGGCTTATCCGCAAGGACACGCCCCATTATAAGAAACACTTTAAGATCACTAAACTGCCCAAGCCAGAGGCAGTGGTGGCACTTCTGCAGGGGCTGAACAGTGACGGGGTCCCTAAAGAGGAAGAGGAGTTGGGAGGCTGCAATAACAACACAGAACCCGAGGATCAGGAGGAAGCATGGGATGAGGATGATAGAAAGAATGGAGTTTTGTCTGCTCAGCCATCTGTGAAGGTAAGGTCTTGTGGGGAGGGGGAAGGTCAGAGGGGTGCAGACCTGCCCTTTCCTCCTTTGACCTGCCAGCCAGGCTGACGTGGTCGTGAAGAAACCGCTGACGAGAGGCTCCAGCACTTGGGGATGTGCTGGGGGTGGGAGAGCTGAAGGTTGTTGTGGGGCTCATAGGGTTGTCCAAGAGCTGTGCCATGTTGCTGTTTCTGACACCTTCACTGTATCAGGTCCTTGCACCCTCCTTGTTCTGTGTGATGTTCTCTGTACTGCAGGAGCAGTTCTCTATCCCATTGCTAATAGGTTCTGCTGTTCCTTCCAGCCACCTCCTCGCTTGCTGGTAGTTGTTCCTCATTCACAGCAGGATGAGCTTTACCCCTAGGTGGATCCAGTCTCAGACTGATGTTTGGGCCACTGACACTTGGCTTGCTGCCACAGTGCTTCCAGAGTGTGTGAGGGGAACCCAGAGCATGCCCTTCCCTGTGCTTCTGCCTAGATGGAGCCTGATGGATGCTGTGTTGGGATTTAGGGGAGCTTGTGCTCTGGAGCTTTGCCATGGGGCTATGATGGGCCTTATTGGTCATACTGGGGCTGATGAGATAGGAGGTCCTTGGCTCTGCTCAGCTATTAGGGACACACAGAGGTTCCTGCTTGAGGAAGTTCATCACAATGGAATAGGAATACACGGATGAGGGACACTGCATGAGGTTGGAGCAGTTCTCCCTAAAGCTGGTGTGAGGTGTATTTGGCAGGCAGGGATTAGGATATGGCTGAGTCTCCATCTTAGTCTGACACCAGCAAATCTCGTGGGTGAGATGTGGGTCTCCGGACATAGAAGCTGCTGGAGTAAAACCTGTTCCTGCTATAACTGCCAGGATCACTCCCACCCCCACTGGAGCTCAGACTGCCCAGGGGAAAGTCCTTGCCCTCGCTTTGCTTTGGAGCCTTACCCTCCGTGGGTGTTTGCCCTGCTCTGCCTCAGCTGATGCAGCTCATCCTGTGCTCCCTAGGGATGAGACGTGCAGTTTTCCTGTTGGTAGTGAAGTTCCTCAGAAGGAAAAGGAGTTGCTGATGCTTGTAGGAATGTGTGAAGCTGTCCTGAGTCCCCTTTATCCAAGATCTGCTGTGCTTGGGAATGTCCTCACCTAGAAAGGTTCTTTTAGCCAGGGACTTGGAGCTGAGGAGGCACTAAAGCGCTGGCAGAGCCCTTGAGGCCTGTCTAGGTGTGTTGTACTTGTCAGAAATTACCTTGGTTATCAGCTAAGCCTTCTGCCTGGGAATCAGTTCTCCTTTCTGTGGGGCTGGGTTGGATGCCTGCTCCATGAAGGCATTTATTAGCTGCCTCCTGAGCTGCATTCCAGGAGTGGGGATGTGGGGAGCAGCGGCCCTGTGCAGGGGAGGCTCAGGTAAGAGGTGATACATGTATTGAAGAAGGAGGCAGAACAGGCTGTGCAGGAGGCTGAATCCTTAAACCAGAGGGTTTTGTTGCCAAGACAGTTGGTTTTCAGAAGAAATCCTAAGGTTTCCTGCACTTGGGAGCAGGATCCAGGGTGTCTGACAGGATGCGCTGTTTCACCAGAGAAAGGCACTGGTGCAGTTGGGTTTGGGATTGCTTTTTGCTGTGCAGCAGCTGCTGGCACCATAGGCCCCCTGGTGCTTTCTCCTGTGTTTAACTCTTCCTCCTTCTTGGAGTGACCTGGTACAGAGGCGGGGTGAGGTCAGCTGATGGTGGTCAGATTAAGGGTCACAGCCTTGGGTTGCCAGCACGGACAGAACCTGGCCTTAGGGGGTGCCCCGGCCGTGAGCATGCTGGGACTCGGCGTGCTGGAAGCCCAGGAGCAGCCCTGGCACTGCTAAGGTGGTGGGCAGGAGTGGGGGCTGCTCGTGTGCTGTGGAGGTCAGGAGTGACTCTGAGTGGATTCAGCTAGGAGCTGTGGAGGTCAGGAGTGACTCTGTGAGTGGACTCAGCTCTGGAGCTGTGGAGGTCAGGAGTGATTCTGTGAGTGGACTCAGCTCTGGAGCTGTGGAGGTCAGGAGTGACTCTGTGAGTGGACTCAGCTCTGGAGCTGTGGAGGTCAGGAGTGACTCTGTGAGTGGACTCAGCTCGGAGCTGTGGAGGTCAGGAGTGACTCCGTGAGCTGGCTCAGCTCCAGTGCGGCGTGCCCAGGCTGCCAGCGTGGCGTGCGTGTGTTGGGTGGTGGTGGTGGTCGTGGTGGCGGGTTTGGTCGATGCTCCACTAATCCGCATGCCTCTTTGCTGGTTCCTGTCCTAACAGGGGGTGTCGTTTGATCAAGCCAATAATCTGCTGATTGAACCTGCTCGCATTGAGGAGGAAGAGGTCTGTACCACTCCTACTGTTCTCTCTCTGCCAAAAATCATCCAGTCTGCTTGATTTGCTTCCCAGCCTCACCCATTGTTGTAGGGGGAACTCTGATCTCTCCGGGTCAAATGGCTTCTGGACCTGGCTGATCACAAACATGATGATCATTTCCTCCCTGCTTTCCCCTTTCCCTCCTTTCCCATCCCCGAGGTGAGAGTGGCTGCTGCAGAGCAGGAGTGAAATGGATGTAAAAAACCAAAGGGGCTGAGGGAGAAGTGAATTAAATAAATGGATATTTCTGGAAGTGTGGGTAACCCTGGAGGAGCAGAGGCCTCAGAAGTCAGCCAAGTGCTGTGTGTGACCCTTAGGAATAGGGAGCAGGATCTCACTAATGACACTGTACCACTGTCTGAGGAAGGGGGACTGGAGACAATGATTTGTGCATCTCCTGCAGCACCTCCAGAACCCCCTCAAGGCTTCACATGCAGCACCTTGGGGTGTCAGAAAGGGGCAGGTGGCACCAAGGTGGCACAAAGTCCCTGGCATGGGGATGGTGTCCATGCCAAGGGTTAAAGTCCTGTGTCTGGCTGCCTTGGCTTATCCTCTGACTGTGATCAGCTTTCTGGGTTTGTCTCCAGGTTTTCAGTGCCTGCTCTGTGGGGTCAGTGGCTTTCTGCAGGCAGGTTTTCAAGGAGCTGCTGGAAGCAGAGTGCTGCTGCCACTGGCAAGAGGCAGAAGCTGTGTCAGTGCCACCAGCTCGCACAGAGGTTTCTCCTGTAAGACAGAGCAGGGGGACCAGACCTGTGTGTTACCTGAGTGCATTACCTGGGACTGCTGGCCTGGGCGTCTACAAGAACTTGGTCTGCTGCTTCTTCAGGTGTAAAATGGAGACTTTTTCCTTGGTTTTGGATAAGGCTTTCTGGGAGGGAAATGATGAATCCTTTCCACTCAGGCAGAACATGAGTTGGCTCAGGTGTGGTCCTGTTAGTGGGTCCTAAAGATTTCTCCATCTCTCTGTCCCTGAAAACCACATTAACATTTCTTGCATTTCTCTTTTGTGTAGTATTCTGTCACTCAGATTAAAACTGAGCATAACCTGGTGCTTCCTGATCCCTCCTCCCCCTTCCTTTGGGGAGTCACTGCTTCCAGTCCTTCTCTCCAGCTGTTGGATGCCCTGTTCCATTTGCAGAGTTTTCTTGCTCCACCTGCATCTGATGGAAGGGCCTAGAACTCCTTCCCTGGAGGTGTTCACCATCCCTGGAGGTGTTGGGTGAAACAGCTGGACATGGCACTCAGTGCTTTGGTCTAGTTGACAAGATGGTGATCAGTCACAGATTGGACTCAATGATCTTGGAAGTTTTTTCCAATCTAAATGATTCTTTGGTCCCTCAGTGTGGCTGGTTGGAGGCCCCAGGTTTGCTCTGGTGTCCCCTCAGCACAGTCCCCTTTGTGTGGATCTGTTTGCTCTCTGTGAAAAGGAACGTGGCTGTGCAGCTCCCAAGGACAAGCACGCTAGAGAACCCACAGGCTGAAGTCACCTCAGAGTAAACCAGCTTTGGGAGGTTGATTTGGGACATTTGATTGTCCTACAGCTTTGGGGAGTGCTTAGCAGGGAATCTTTCACTAGACCAAGTTGCTCCAAGCTTCATCCAGCCTGGTCTTGAACACTTCCAAATCACATCTGCCTGATGTGTTCAGGGATGATTCCATGTCCTTGAGAAGAACCAGTGGGTTGCTGGAAACTGAGCAAGGCCACTGCAGAGCAGAGAGCCTGGTGTCCTTGAGCAGCACAGTTCAAGTTCATGATGCTGCTGTCACATTCCTTGTATAATTTAATGCAGCTCTTAGAGAGAAGGATCTACAGACTGTGTGTTCCTTAAGCCTAAACCATAATCCTGTGCCAGAGACTGATCTTGCCAGAGCAGAACTGGAAACATGTGCCCAACTTCTGCCAGCACCCAGCATTGGGGTGTGGGATCCTGGTGCTAGTGTGCAGCAGGTATGCCCAGAGCTCCTGTAGCTGTTGGTGCCAATGGGGCCCTGCTGCAGTGGAAGAGTAATTTCGTTCGAATGTGTGATATCCGATGGTAGATATCTGAATTCCAGTGCTGGCTCTGTTCCCAGTGTTTTGTCTCCATCCCCATCTGCCCTGCAGAAGTGACTGTACTGGGATGTAGGGAGGCTTTGGGAGGAGAAAAGCAGCATGTGGAGTGGCTGTCTGATGGTGTGAGCTCAGACCTGAGCTGTTGTCTGGGGAACATTGACGGGATTTTGTCCTTCCCTCTGCCCTGGGCTGCCTGGGCAGGGGGAGCTGTCCGTTCCCTTCCTGGGAAGAAGTGAGGGTGGTCAGAGCTCCTGAACGTTGATTTCTTTGCTGCTACTGCTCGGGTGTCACTTCCTGTTGGTCCACAGTCAGGAGTGAGTCAAGTCTTCTCCTTATGGAGTCTCATCCTGTGGAAACTGCTCAGGAATGTTACCATTTGTGTTGGAATGCCAGCCTCAGGCTGGCACCAGTTAGTGTTTGCCAGTGGCAGATGTGACAGCACAGCCTGGTCCTGAAGCATCCTGTGCTCAGGAGTTCAGTTTTGGAGAGGCTGGCACATGTAGAGTGGGGTGTTAGGATGTGTCAGGAGCAGTCCTGTCCCTCCTGGAGCATCCTGTGCTCAGCAGTTCAGCTGTGGAAAGGGTGGCCCCTTGGTGTGCAGTGTTGGGATGCATCAGCAGCCATCCTGTCCCTCCCTGTGTGGCTGCTTGGTGCTGCTGCACATGTGGAGCTCTGTCCCTCGCTCTGGTTTTGTGTTCATAGGGTGAGCATGGGCTTCATTGGGGCATTGTCAGGCTTGGAATTCTTTTGTAGCAAATTTGATTTTTCCACAATGCGACCCATAAATTTTAAGCCTGGAAAAGATTAGTAAACTTCTTATGTAATGCAGGAGATGTCACATCATCTGTGTTTGCTCACCTGGCTTGACTGCAATATGATAGAGCAGGATCCTTTTGATGTTCAAAAAAGACACAACACTCACAGTTCTCTCAATTTTTAAAATGACCAGAGTTCCCATGACTAAGGAAAAATGTGCCATATTTTCTGTTTTAATTTGTCTGGCTTTTAATTTCTTGCCATTGGAATGTTTTTGTCTACTAAAGTGCTAAAGGGCCCTTTGTGTTCTCTATGGAATCAGAATGGTTTGGGTTGGAAGGGACCTTTTAAAGGTCACCCAGTCCCACCCCTTGCCATGGGCAGGGACACCTTCCCCTAGACCAGGTTGCTCCAAGTCCTGTTCAACCTGTCCTTGAACACTTCTAGGGATGGGGCAGCCAGAGCTTCTCTGGGCCAGCGTTCTGACACCTTCCTTACTCTGTGACTCTCTGGTTTGGAGGTGGGATTGTGATGTTTGGAGGTGGGATTGTGATGTCTTCCTGTGGAAGCACAATTTCAAGTTTGGGCACTATAAGGCACAGTTTGGACACGAGTCCCCCACAAAATGATAGAAATTAATGACTTGTGTGATTGCTGCTTGTTCATCATCGGTCATTGTCTCAGCTGTGAATTCTGTCTGATCTGGAGCTTCCCTAAGGACCAAGGAGCAAACCTGTGGAATGCTTTCTTACACAAATGCAGATCTACCTGCAGAGTTTCCTTTCCCTGCTCCAAGAGTGGGCCAGAATCATCTGGTTCTGCTCTGTCACACAATAATCTTGTTGGCTTTCTCAGAGAGAAGGAGCAGAAAGCAGCAGAGGAGTGAGTGATTGGCAGAGAGAAAATTCCATGTTTAAACAAAACACTCCACAGTGAATCTGATTTTCCCTTCTGAACTAGGCAAATTCCCAGTATAACAGACATGGGGCTTTGCTGCCTGGGACCAGGATTATGTACAAAATTCAGACATTAAAATATCATCATCATCATCATGGCTAGGCTTCGCGAACGAAGATTTGAGAAGGGCTCTACCCACATTCACTGCAAGTGCGCTGATGGCTAAAATTGCCGGGGCTGAAGCACTTACCTGACTTAAAATGGACCCTGTTTGCATCTGTGTGTCTGAATGTGTCAGTGGAGGAGAAGGGTAACTCTCAGGCAGTTCCGAGAGTTTGTGATGGAAAACAATCCCCACCTTGGATCCAGGCACTAGATAGAATGAGGCTTGACTGGGATAGGTTGGCATTTCTGGAAGATACATTTTAGCCAAAAAAGGGCTGTGCTCAACTTGGGAACGGCAAGGCTGAGTTCACAATGAACGTAACACACAGGATTTGGAAGTCTTGAGGTCAGGTCTCCTGTCACCACTGGCAATCATAAGCAGACTGTTTAATAAGTCAGTCAAACTTTTTATGAAATACAGATGCTTCCTCCTGTTACAAGGCATGCACATACACACAGGTTTCTCCTCTGAGGAGAAACCCAAAACTTCTCTGGATTTTTACTTTGAATAATTAGAAAGCTTACTTTCAAGGGAACTTTCATTTGGTAGTTCATTGTTTTCATTGTATTTTTTCTTGTCCAGTCTCTTCCCTGCTGGCTGACCCGTTGTGTGCTTGTCCTCAGTGTAATTTTATGAATGTCAGCCTGTTTTCTTCCAGCCTTTATTTTGCTGAATTTAGAGAAATCCAGTTCTGGTGTTCTTTGGTAAGAAGGATTTCCATTCCCTTCCTTTCTAGATGCCTTCTCTTTCACCTGATCTACTTGACCTCAGATTTAGTGACTGTGGACAACATGACAAGAGTTTATTCAGACTTTAGTTCACTAAATTCCGTAGTCGTTTCTGCATGTCAAATGTGACAGTTCCCATTCCTGGATGGCAGTTCTCTTTATCCACCTTTATTTGTGCCTTTGTTATACCCTTAGCCTTAATTCCTGTGCCCCTCAGGGTCCTTGGGGAGGTTTGGCCTCCAGACAAGGTGTACTTAGAGATGTCTCTCGTATGTTTTAAAGTGAATGATGCCAGGTTTAGTGCAAGAGTTTTCCATATATCCCACTGTTCCTTGGACAAACACTCTCATCTTGTGTGGCCTGCCCTTAGCAGAGGAGTGTTGTAAAGTCCCCAGTCTTTGCAGTCTTGTAATTATATATTAAATGATGGCCAAAATTTAGAACCCTCTGAAGTGGCTGGGCTGAGAGGAGTCTCCAGTGGAATTTTGTAGTGGAATGGTGCAAAATAAATGACTGCTCCAAGGATTTCACCACAAAAAAAGAATCAATAAGAATAGGAATCAAAGTTTTTTGCTGCTAAAGAAAGGAAGTAGAACATGTTCCCTGTGTAACCCATTCCAGCTGAATCCAGGTATAGGTTTTTGTCCTGTTTCTGATTCTGAAACAGTTTGAGGCTCAGTGGCTTTGGCCAATGCTCATTTTGCTTCACTTTAAGCAGCTGAGTGTTTTCATTTCCAAGGGACCCTGTCCTGCTGCATTCCATAGTTTGGCCAGCCCAGATTCTTGCAGGATCCCCTTCTCTGTGCCCATGGCAGAGCTGGTTGCCCATGGTGACAGGAGGAAGTACCAGCTTCCTAAATCCCTAGTTCTGGAGTTCATTAGTGAAATAAGTAATCCTGAATCGTAAACCAGCCTAGACTCAGGGAACCTCGAGAGGCCCAAGGTTTTGTGGGGAAGGAGCCTTGGTGAGGACATTGGCAACCCAGACCATTGCATCTGGAAACTCTCCAGGGACAGGACTCAGCACCTCCTTGGGGAGTTTATCCCAGAGAAGGATTGTTCTCACTGCAAACATTTCTTTCTTATATCAAGATGAAATCATGTCTTTCTATAGACACACGTATAGATGTGAATATTTGTATATTCACGTGACTCCTCTCCCTGATAGCTGCATAACCGTGGCCATAGAGATTCATATCGGGATTATCTGTAGGGACCTTGCCTCGGGTTTTATTTGTGCTTTGAATGTCACCATAGTTCTTATTTTTAAAAGGCATCCTTGCTTCCTCCTCCCTTTGGGAAATGTAATCACTATCCTGGAGCCTGCCTGGGGAGGAATGTGCAGAAGCAGAGCAGAGCCCTGAGTGTGGCAAGTCCCCTGTCCCATCTCTTCCCAGTGCTGCTGTCACCAGTGGGGCCGTGGCAGGTCCCCAGTCCTGTCTGCCCCTGGTGCTGCTGTCAAAGGTCTCTTTTTGGGGCTCGCTGGTTTTTACTGGTCATGTGGAGGTGTTCAGTGAGAAGACAGTGAAGTGCTTGATTCCTCTGCTGAGTGCTCACCGTCTCTGCCCTCCAAGTACCTGTTCCCTTGGGAACTAAACCCATTGGAACGGAGAAAGGAATAACATCAGAATCAGGGAAACTCCAGCCTGTGTCCAGCGGCCACTCCGCTGCCAGTGCAGCTCTTCCTTTTGCGCTCCTTTTCCACTGTCCAGGCTAATTTATCTCTCAGCAGTCACACAGCAATGTCCCATCTCCCCTTTGCTCACCGATATTTTTGGCCTATCCCCTTGTCCCCATAAGCTGTCGCTGACCGAAGCTGGACAGATTTAGCTCTTCTCATCTTCCCTGGTGAGTCAGTGCCTCTAGATCCTGCTCCTCCATGTCCCAGCTGTGTGCACCCGAGGTGATCAGAATCACAGGATCATTTAGGTTGGAAAAGACCTCCAAGACCATCAAATCCAACCTCTGGCCAATCCCCACTTTGTCACTAGACCAGAGCACTGAGTGCAACATCCAGGCATTTCTTGAACACCAGGGACAGTGACTCCACCTCCCTGGGCAGCCCCTTCTGCTGCCTAGCCACCCTTTCCAGGAAGAAGTTCTTCTGATGTCCAACCTGAACCTTGAGACTCTAATGTGTCAGTTATGAAGTGACACGTTATATTACATTAACTGAATGTGCTGTCAGTGTAAAGGGATGGAGGAGGAAGGGCTTTCCTTATGCAGGACCCAAGGATCCTTTCACTGCTGGGTGTCCAGCTCCTGGCAATCTATGGATCAGGATTTCTGTTTATGCCAGTGTATGAGGCGCCATGGAATTACCATCCATGAAGTTGTCTGATTTCTCCCATCCCTTTTATACATTGCAGTTCCACAGAATTTAGTGGCAATAAATTATGTAATTTACTAGAACTTTATGTTAAAAAGTATTTTTTGCATTAGATATCCTATTGAATTCCATTGAATATCCCTAATTCCTTTGTGGTTACAAACATGGAATAACCATCTTCTATAAAATTATTAATGGAACAAAAAGATAAAAAGGGCCTGCCCCCCCTCCCCACCTCCTCTCATATAGAACTATTTCAATTCTGTCTGATTTGAAGTAAGACCAAGCCTGATGCATCTCAGCAGAACCCAAATGGTTCTTCCCTGATGACTCTTAATGTGGTGCCTGGCTTGTGCAATACACACCTGAACCAGCATCAGGCAATGTCAGTGCCAGGTCTTGGATCACAGGTTCCATGTTTCACACAAGTCTGCTTAGTGAATCTCCACTTCATCAGCCAAGTCTGGAGTCTTGTCAGAATAAAATAGTTTGGGCTTTGAGGGATCTGATTTTCATAAAATTTAGCTGTTTTTCATGAGAGCTATTTCTGTGCCTGGTGCGAGCCACACTTGTTCCTCAGTTACTCCTCTGGAATGGTACCTGGATGAGGAGCTGATGATTACAGGCATCTGTAGTCTCTCAGTCCCTCACCACAATGTAAGTACTGTCTTGGGTAGCAAGAGAGCAGAATTCTGGAAATGCTCTATAAGCATCTTAGAGATCTCAGGCAGTTGTTGGGACTCTTGGGCACAAGTTGTTCAGTCCTTGTGAATTTTGAAAACGTTATTGATGATATTATAAGTGGATTCTTCAGCTGCTGTTTCACTGGGATCCCTCACCTTCATGTGATACGTGTCCATCATCACGTGTCTGTCCCAACACAAATCTACAGTGTTTATTGCAGTTTCCTGTGTCACTGTGACAGTCTCATTTAAAGTTTCAGGGTCTGTAAATGCAGGGATTGGACACTTAGAGCCATGGAATCATTAAGGTTGGAAAAGACTGTTAAGATCATCAAGTCCAACCATCAGTCCAGCACCACCATCATGTTCAGCACTAAACCGTGTCGCCAAGTGCCACATCCCCATGTTTTTGAACACTTCCAGCAATGGGGACTCCAACATTACCCTGGGCAGCCTGTGCCAAGATGGGACAGGCCTTATGGGAAGGAATTTTCCTGATACCAAACCTAAACCTCCCCAGGTGCAGCTTGAGACTGTTTCCTCTTGTCCTGTCCCTTGTTTCCAGGGAGCAGAGCCCAACCCCCACTTGGCTCCTCCCTCCTGTCAGGGAGTTGCAGAGCCAGAAGGTCCCCCCGGAGCCTCCTTTTCTCCAGGCTGAGCCCCCCTAGCTCCCTCAGCTGCTCCTGGTGCTCCAGACCCTTCCCCAGCTCCAGACCCTTCCCCAGCTCCATTGCCTTCCCGAGCTCCATTCCCTTCCCCAGCTTCATTCTCTTCCCTGCACTCACTCCAGCCCCTCAATGTCTTTCTTGCCATGAGGGGCCTGACACTGATCCCAGTTATATGTAGAGCCGTGTACAATGAGTTACAAATCGATGCTTTTGTTGGCAGAAACTTGTTGTCTTCTCCAGCCCTTGAACCCGTGGGTGCATGTGGAGGAAGAACTTGGTCTTTCAGCAGCTCTGAATTACAACAGCTCCAAGCTTTGTCTCTTGAGTCCCGGGGATGTGATGTATCTGCTGTGCCCCTGACAAGTTGCAGGAATCCGCACATGCAGTTGCACAGCAGTGAATTTGGACTGTCCCAAGTCTGTTGGGCAACACCCAGGTGTCCCTGGCTGCTACTGGAAAGTGAGTCTGTCCAGGTGTGCAGCACTTCTGGTGCCTCCAAAGCAGTGTATACAGTTATTCCCTGAAAGGTGGGAAATCTTGCAGGATCAAATGAATCCGTTAACAGAGAAGCTGTGGCTGCCCCATCTGTGGAAGCATTTGAGGGCAGGTTGGGCGCAGCTTGGAGCAACCTGGTCTGGTGGAAGGCATCCCTGCCCATGGCAGAGGGTGGGACTAGGTGGTTTGGTTTTTGGTCCCTTCCCACACAAACCGTTCCATGATTCCATGTTAAAAGACAGCTTTACTAAAAACCATATGCAAACTGGGTTGAGGTGGCCCCAGTCCTTGCTTGATGTGTCCCCAGCGAGACACAGGCAGAGCCACAGGCAGGACTGAGGGGAATTGCTTCCTGGGTCATGTTTGGTGCCATTGCTGGTGAATGGGTTCCTGGTGGGAGCTCAGGGGGAGGGATGGCAGCTCGAGGCTGATGTGGCAGCTTTTGCAATTTGCCCGCTTCTCTCCTCTCGCAGCTGCACTTTTCCGTGGAGGGCTGGACCTTGTCTGTCTGGGGGAACAAGGAATTCAGGGTTCGCTGCTCACTCCGTGGAGGTTTGTCCTTTGTACAGAGGGAAGAGCAGTGAGTTTTGGTGGGGAGCAGCATGGATCAGTTACTACATCTGAGATGGGCTGTGGGTGGATCCCTAGCTTTAGGGGAAAAATACACAAAGAAGAAAATGCGCAGGAAAGTCCATGGCAAGAGAGATGGCAGGGAGGGAGCTGAGCTGTCCCTGTTGTGGGGTAGCTCTGTGTGGTGGCTCCAGGGTCAGTCCAATATTGTGACAATCCAGGCAGGTCTGGAGCAGCCTTAGGATAGAGGAGCTTTGGAGAACAAGTAGCTTCTGGGTTCAGTGCAAGAAGCAGACTGGCCTGTAATGTGAAGGGCCATTATAGGCTGCTGGATCCAGGACCTTCCTGCTCAGGTTTATATTCACATCAGTTACTCTTTGCATAGACTTCAGACAAATATCCACCAGTTCAGTTCCTCACCACACTGGCTTTATGGTAAAACTGGTTTGCCTGGGGAGTTTGAAATCTTCTTTCTAGCCTAAGTATATTTACATCCAATTGAAGCCCCTTTGCTGCTGTTGTCTCAGTGTCTTTAACAAGTCTGGTTCCTGCTTGGTATTTTGCTTTTCAGTATACACTGATGGACAGAAGTTCCTTCCCCCTCAGGCCAGTAGGCTTTTCTAGCAGGTTTCCCCATGTTTTCGGTCTGGTTTCCTGAATGTGTGAAATCAGGGAGTTTGTGGTTTATCTTTCAGGTAGTTTGCACAGTCAGCTTCCCATGCAGCTGGAAGTGACTTTCTGTGACCAGTGACATTGTACAGTCCTCAATTCTCATCAAAAGTCGTGATCCTGTCCCATGGATTCAGGCAGTAAGCAGAACCATCAGTTGTCTTCCTGGGAAATACCAGGATCCTGCTATTAGACTATTCTGTAGTTCTTGCCTGGAGACCTGGTTGTCCATTGTCTTTAGAAAATTTTGTGTTATATATAGAATCACAGAATCTTCTTGTCACCAGGATCATCAAGTCTAGCTCCTGGCCCTGCACAGGACAATCCCAAAATCCCGCCATGTACCTGAGGACGTTTTCTGAATGCTCCTTGAACAACACAGATGTGAGTCTTTAGAGCATTTCTAGAATCCAGTGAGTCTGGAAGGAGAAATGTGCATTTTGTCATTAGTTCCTAAAAGACTTGGTCACATAAGAAGTGTTTGTCTGGTCTGGAGCTGGTTTGAGTTGGGCTGTCGAGGACACACAGTGCTGTCTCGTCAGTACCTCATTTATGTCTCACCTTGATAATCCTTGTCTTTCGGTACTTTTATTTACTCAGTCTCTGATGGACTGACAGTGGGTCTGGAATCAGGGATTTCCATGGGAAGATCCCAGAGCATTCTGCTGTGCTGTTGACTGGGTGCCAAAGGAACTGGCAGGGTACCTGAGATTGGTTCATGCTTCCTGCAGTGGTTTTTGGTTTGGTTTTTGGTTTAAACATAGCAGAATGTGAAGCTCCACAGGCTGTTGCTTCTATCATTGTAGAAGTGAAGGGGGGCCGTAAGGGAGGGGTTAAGGAAGGCAAGTCTCCTGCTCCCTTTGCTGCCCACACCGTGGCCACATGAAGCTGACACTGACACTTGACTCCTCTGCAGCAGCCACTCTCCATCCTGGGCCTTGTTTCCAGAGAGGTGACCTCTGGAGGACAGCACATTTGGTTCTCACCAGGAGTCTGTGCATGTTTCTGTCCCTTACCTCACCAGCTCCTTGGTCCTTGACCCTGAGAGAGTCCTATCTATCCTGTTCCTTTTCCTGTATCCTACCACATGCTCCCTGTCTTCCTTCTCATGGCTGTGGCAATGTGGATGGTTCATGCTGGTGTCCTGAATAGAAACAGCTTCAGGTCAAGTTTGACCAACTATTGGCAATGCGCATAATTGGGTATGTAGAGGTGGGAGGTAGGAAGGAGAAGAGACTTCTGGATTGCTAAGCTGCGATCCTGAGCAGCCGGGGCAGAGGAGAGCAGAGGAAGGAGCCCACTGGACAGAGCAGATGGGTTTTTTTGGAGTCATGTGTTCATTTCCATCAATACAGCAAAGCCAAGTATCCAGAGTACTCTGATGAAGTGCCCTCCTTGTCACTGCACACTACACTGGGGTGACCTGGAATCCCCCAATGGTAGATGGAATTACACCTAAAGGGAGCCCTGTGGTAGAGCCGGGCTGTGATGTGAACCAGCTGGTTCTGTGATCCAGTCCCAGCCCAAGGCTGCTCAGTTTGCTTTGTGGTGGAATCTCCTTCTGATGTGTCCACTGTGAGCAAACTGACTGTTGGGTCAGGTCTCAGCCACAGGAAACGTGTTTCATGTGTTGTGACAGTGGTGCCTCCAAGACGCGGGTGCCACGGCTCACCCAGAAGGGCCATGGCTCACCCACAGGTTCCATGGCTGACCCAATGCGCAAGCAGATCACTTGGGATTATTGTTTATTATTTTAAACGTCGTCCCTTGCTCTTGGAGATGTTTTGGCCACTCCTTGCTCTGCACTGACCCATAACCACTGTCCCTTCTGCTTCCAGCTGACACTGACCATCGTGCGGCAGACGGGGGGGCTGGGCATCAGCATCGCGGGGGGCAAGGGCTCCACCCCCTATAAGGGGGACGATGAGGTAAGACCTGAGCTGTGTCACTGGTGAGGCACCTGCTTTTGGGGACTGATTCTCTGTAGCTGGAGGTTGGGTGTCCATATGTGTTGGCTGTGTGGGTTTTTGGGGCCAGGTGGGAGCAGCCCTGGATCCCCCCAAAGCAGGAAGCTGGGGGGACTGACCTGGAGCAGCCATGGGAGCAGCAGGTTCCTTCTCACCTGTGTCCTGGGGCACAGGACTCACAGGGCAAAGAGTATGGGTTTGTTCCACACCTAGCGTCATCAGCTGTGTCATGTTCTGGCCCTGCTTGAAAAGGGTTAACATGTCATTCCCTGTTGTCCTGTGTCACCTGGGGGTAGCCCTGCCGTGGGTTTCTGTCCACTTTTCCCAGCTCCTGAACAGGGTGATGTGGCTGCCATGTCCCCACATCCCAGGACTGGCCAGGGACTGACCCTCTCCCTGGAGCTGAGGGGGTGGAGAGGTCTCTGCACTCCAGGGGGTTGAGGAATGGGCTCGACCTCTAACAGGTGGTTTTGTTTCCAGGGCATCTTTATTTCCCGTGTGTCCGAAGAGGGTCCTGCGGCTCGCGCAGGGGTCCGTGTTGGGGACAAGCTTCTGGAGGTAAGGTCCTGGCTCCCGTGACAAAGCAAATGCTTTTAGATGACTTGGAGTGGAGGGAGAAGATGTGCATCACACAAATTTTAGGCCAAATTAAGCATCAGGAGCTGTGCAAGAGCAAAACCGAATTCCTCTGGCTCATAGTTGTTTAATTAATGTTACCATGATTTTTTTACTGCTTTATAAGGACAGAACGGCTCCTGCATTCATTCTCCCCCAGCTCTGGAGTGTTGTGTGATGCAGGTGGGAAGAAACACAACCCCAGTGGGCTGAGCTCTGCACACCTGGAAGGGGCAAAAGTAGACCCTGTAGAGTAACTTCTTACCGAGGGAGCCATATGTCTGTCTTTGTAGAATCGTGGAATCATGGAATGGTTTGGGTGGGAAGGGACCTTAAAACCCACCCAGTTCCACCCCCTGCCACGCGTAGGGAAACCTTCCGCTAGACCAGGTTGCTCCAAGCCTTGTCCAACCTGGCCTTGAACATTTCCAGGGATGGGGCAGCCACAGGCAGCTTCTCTGGGTAACCTATTCCAGTGCCTCACCATCCTCATAGGGAAGAATTCCTTCCTAATATCCCACCTAACCCTGTGCTCTGTCAGTGGGAAGCCATTCCCCATGATCTGTCACTCCAGGCCCACGTCCAAAGATCCCCTCCACCTCTCTTAGAGCCCCATTAAGTACTGGAAGGGACTCTAAGGTCCCCCCAAGCCTCCTTTTCTCCAGGCTGAGCCCCCCCAGCTCCCTCAACTGCTCCTGGTGCTCCAGTCCCTTCCCCAGCTCTGTTCTCTTTCCTGGACACACTCCAGCCCCTCAATGTCCTTCTTTTCATGAGGGGCCAAAAACTGACCCCAGGATTGGAGGTGCCTTGGCAGTGCCAGCACAGAGGGACAAGAACTGTCATGGGCCTGTGGCCATGCGGTGGCTGATACAGGCCAGATGCTATTGGTCTTCTTGCCCACCTGGGCACACGCTGGCTCATGAGCAGCCAGTTTCTCAGGAGAATGTTGTGGGACATGGTGTCAAAAGCTTTGCCAAAGTCCAGGCAGACACACCCACCCGCAGCCTTTCCCTCACCCATTGAGTGGGTCACCAGGTCAAAGAAAGAGATCAGGTTGGTCAGGCAGAACCTGCCTATCACAATCCCAGGCTGGCTGGGCCTGATCCTCTAGTTCTTCTATATGTGCCACACTCCAGATCTGCTCCATGGCCTTTCCCACACCAAGGGACTGTCACACTGACAGCTCTGCGTGTTTTAGGGTGTGAGCAGTCTGTGAGGAAGGTGAACAAGAAGTTGTGTCGACCCGAGTTGTGCTGAGTTTTATTGGTGAAGATGGTTCTGGGTGGGTGTGTTTGTCTGGGAGCTTGTTGCCTGCAGGGTTGGTACAGGTGTAGGGAAGTTGGAGCTCCCTGTGGGGGGAACATTCCTCTGAAAGGGCCTTTACTGGGCTGCCGTGGCCTCGGACAGACAGCAGGTGATGAGGGAGCATAGGGAAACTCCTTGGAGGTGTGGGCACAGCTGTGGGAACAGGGTGCCAGCCCAACTCTGCAGGGGCTGAGCTGCTTCCCTCTGGCGGCAGCAGCAGCTGAGGCTGGAGCTCGATGTGAGGTGAGGGCTGTCCCTGCTCTGTGCCCAGGTGAACGGCGTGTCCCTGCACTGCGCAGAGCATCACGTGGCTGTGGAAGCGCTGCGAGGGTCAGGAAGCTCTGTCTCCATGACGGTGCTGCGGGAGCGGATGGTGGAGCCGGAGAACGCCATCACCGTCACTCCACTGCGCCCCGAGGACGACTACAGCCCCCGAGAGCGGCGTGGGGGGCTGCGCTTCCCCGAACGCCCTGAGGGAGCACCTGCTACCGAGAAATACTCCACCTGTCTCATGCGCAACGAGAAGGGCCTCGGCTTCAGCATCGCCGGCGGCAAGGGCTCCACTCCCTACCGGGCTGGGGACACGGTCAGTCCTGATCCCCTGGGATCTCTGAGTCTTCCTCACCCCTGGGTATGCAGCATTGACCCTGGGCTGATGGGCCAGCTGGACTCTGAGAGCCAGGATATGCTCCTAAATCAGGGAATCATGGAATCCCGGAATGGGTTGGGTGGGAAGGGACCTAAAAGCTCACCTTGTTCCACCTCCCTGCCATGGGCAGGGACACCTTCCACTACCCCAGGTTGCTCCAAGCCCCGTCCAACCTGGCCTTGAACACTTCCACAGGGATGGGGCAGCCACAGCTTCTCTGGGCAACCTATGCCAGGACCTCACCATCCTCATATGGAGGAATATCTTTGTAATATCCCATCTAACCCTGCCCTCTGTCTGTGTGAAGCCATTCCCCCTTGTCCTGTCACTCCAGGTCCTTGTCCAAAGTCCCTCTCCCTCTCTTTTATAGAAGGAGGAGGGCTGGGGCTCCCGATCTCTGACAGTGACATCTAATCCTGCTGCTGCCCTCTTGGCACATATTCCAGGCTCTGGGCCATGGGAAGGCTTTGCTGACAGTGGCTCTGGGAGCAGAGGGTTTGTGTGGAGTGGGGAACAAACAGGAAGCACCAGGGCAGGGGAAGGGTCTGGGGAGGGGAGAGGGCTGGGACCTGCCTGGCACCCAGGAAGGGGTCTGGGGATCCAGGCCCAGGTGAAAGGAAGCCCAGGCTGCTCTGACCCTCCTGACTGCTCCAGGGGATCTTCATCTCCCGGATCGCAGAGGGTGGTGCAGCCCACCGGGACGGAATCCTGCACGTCGGAGACCGGGTCATCTCGGTGAGTGGATGTGCAGGGAAGGGGCTGACTTGGTTCCATGCCCTCTCTCATGCAGGGGCTGGTTCTCTGGCACTGAAGCTGGATTTTGGGGGGCCTTTTCTCAGCTCCCGAGCCTTTTGGGGGAGCATTTAATGTGGGTGGTTTTGCCTGGTCCGTGTTGGTGGGTACAGTTACACCTCCCTGTCCCCAAAGCCTGTGTGTGAGTGCTTCCCCCAGGCATGGCATGGAGAGAGGTGACATGGCAGCACTGCCCCAGCCTGATGTCCCTCCAGAGCTTGGAGGTAGCCCAAGGGGGCTCTGCCTTGGCAAGTGGAAGGGATGGAGCCCTTTTGGGCACAGTGGTGTCAGCGTGAGCTGGAGCAGAGGGGACTGCCCAAGGGTGCTGTGGAGCAGGGCAGGGGTAGCTCAGTGCTTCCCTGCTTCATTCGGAACTCTGGCCCATTTCCCGTCCTGTCTGTGCGGGTCTCACTGCTCTAACCTCGTGTCTCTGCCTACTGTCCCTTGCTCCCCTCCTCCAGGGAGCCTCTTCTGAGCCTCCCAACCCTCTTCCCACGCTCGCATGCTGCCTCCGAGGGAAAGCTCCTGCATCCTGGTGCTGGTGGTGGGTTTCTGGCTCAGCTGCTGTGGTAAGAGCACGTGTTACCACAGCGCTGGCGTGAGTAAACACTGATACAGCCTCGTCAGTGCTGGCTTCTGTCTGCTCTATCCCTGGGCTGGGGCTGTGTTGTATTTACTCGGGCACATTTCAGTGGAGCTCAGGCCCAGGTCCTACATTAGTGTCTTGGCAGGAGACTTCAACTGGTACAGCATCACTCCCTTCTTGCTAGTGCTCCCCATTCCTCCTAAAATCAAGCCCTGACCGTGACTGGTGCCACATAGACTAAATTATTTTGGGTTTGCTCATATTTTAATGCTCGCTGGTACAGAGGCAGGACTGAGGCCCAGCATTTGGGGTTGGTTTGCTCTATCTGTGGCAAGAAGAGAGAAAATCTCAGAGTCAAAAGTCAAACCTTTCTCCACCCCCCTTCAGCAGCTCTATTTATACCCATGGGCAGCTTTGTAGGAAAAGCAGATCTAATTTCCTAGTAATAGCTTGCAGTGAATTCCAAGCGGGTCGTGTGGGCTGAAGGCTTACAGGGCTCGGGGCCTGTGCTGGATTTTGATGTGGCTGAGGCCTTGCTGTCATTAGTCCCAACACCCCCAGTGGGGTCCCCTCGGTACCTGTGCCAGGTGACTGTGGCCATACAGGTTTGGTGCTGAGCACGAGCTGCAGCTCAGGTCCTGTGCTCAGCCCCAATGAATGCAGGAGCAGGTTACTAATTTCCAGGAGAACACTCACTGGACTATTCCCATAACTTCCGAGCCTGCTTTCCACACCCTTTTGAAGCAGTGGTTGCCCATTTTTGTTGGAAAAGCTTCAGGCTCTGGTGATTCCTGGGATGTGGGTGCAGGCTGCGTGTGTTCCCTGTACCTGCATGGGGAAGGGGAGGGCCCTCGCCAGGTACTGGGCTCATGGGTCACAGGCAGGGCCTATTTCCAAAGCCATGGTCTCCTGGGCATGCCTCAGCTCTCACTTTGCCAAGGATCTTGTTTTCTTAGGAAAACAAATGCAGCACAATGTCGTGCTCTTCCCCTGTGCTCTAAACCCTCCTGGAGCTTTCCACAGGGGAAGGACCAGAATCGCTCCTTTTACTTTCCTAAGGGAGCTTTGAGTACATGGACTGAAGAGCCCAGCCTAGGTCTCCTCTCCGAGTTAACACCCCCCAAAATTCCCCAGTGAGTGACACTCACTCCCCAACTTCCCTCTATTCCCGTGTCTCTTGGGAGTCCTTTTGGTGGGGGAAGACACGGGGCAGGGAGCTGCTGGGGGCAACGTCAGAGAGTTGGAGTTGTGGGATGGGAATCTAGCAGGGAAGGTGCAGGATTGGGAGCAGTCACTAAGGGCATCTGTTTTTTTTGGATGGGACTGGGAGCAGACTAAAGAAAACTGATTCTGGGAAGATTTAGGACAGTGGTAGGTGACGTGGAGTCCTAATGAGGCAGTTTGATCCCTGAGAGATTCACCAGGATAATATAATTTCCTGGCACACAGAGAAGTGTGTGGAGCAGGGAAAGGACAGAGATGCTGTCCCTTCCTCTTGGGCGCTCAGAGAGCTGCACTGCATGGCTGGCCTTGCTTTCTAGCTAGATAAAGGCCATGGAAAATGAGCTGCCTTAAGGCTGGGAGGGCTCCAGCATTGCGAGGTAATGAAGAATTACTGGGTGAAGTGCACTGAGGGCTGTTACACCTGATAGACCTCTGACTCTGCCCTGTCAGTCCTGTGTCCTGATCCCTGCTCTGGGGAGGTACCTCTGAGCCATTCTGGTCTGACCCCCTTTGACCACTCTCATCGTTTCAGGGACAGGAAAATAGCAGAGGGGATGTGAGAAATGGAGAGTGGGTGATGCTGGAGCAGGTCTGTCTGTGAAGTATCATTGTAGAGTCACAGAGTCAGAGCAAGGCTTGGGTTGGTAGGGATCTTAAAGATCATCTTGTTCCAATTTAGTGATTTCATTGGGCCTTGATCTGGTAATAGAACCCAAAGGCCGACGAGGACCCAAGGGATCCTCCCTTCCCACTCCTCTGGACACACGGCTGCCACTTTCCCTGCTCCCAGGTCCAGCCATCAGCAGGGATAAGTGCAGATTCCAAAGGAACACACTGCAGACCTGGCTGGCTCCAGATTCACACAAGCAGGAAGGGGGGCAGTACCTTTACAGGTGCACACCTGAGCACAGGGAGTTTTCACGGGGCAGGAACAACAGCCAGCTTCCCCCAGGTCCTGCCTGCCAACTCATCAGGTTTGCTGGTGGAATGTGCACACGTTCCCTGCCTCTCTCAGGGAAATGCTCGTGTCTGTAGGTCTCCAGCCTGCAGCCCAAGCATTGGGGTCTTTGAGGCTCTTTGGTCAGACCCTGAGCCTTTCATCCAACTTCTGGACCAGATCTTGGCTCTCCCCACCTTTTGGATTCCTGCTTGCTGGCTAGTCCAGCTTGAATTTTACCAGTAGCTCTCACACACATACCCAGGACAGCGTGAACTGGCACAGTAAATACAGAATGTGGGGAGAAGGCAGAGCAGATGTGGTGATCAGGCTCAGGGCTTGGCCACAGTGGCAGTGACCAGCAGCCTCTTCTTCTTCACCCTCAGCATTTCCCTGTGCTAGTTCCTCCTCTTTCGTCCTGGACCAGTCCTCTTTCCCTTTTGGAAAACATTCCATAATAAGTGCTGCACATTCCCACAACCCACCTTAAAGCTTCCTGCAGCCAGTTGACCCTTTCCACAAGAGCTGTGCTGAGATAACCCCTCATAATCTCCATTGCCTCTGTGGATGGGTTGCCAAGTTTGGTTGCACTTCTCTAACGTGGGTGATTCCTTTGATGATCCATCCAGGAGTGTTCATCCCGTCTCTGCTACTTGCATTCCATTAAAGTCTGTGCACCTTTGTGGTTAATCTATTACCTTTCCTGCTTGCTGCCTTGTCACCTGTGCTCAGCAGCCACTATCTAGGTCCTTTTCATCCTTCCTCTTCCCGTGGGCATGTGCCAGCTGCTGCCTTCACATCCTTCTGGTTGGTGCTAGAGGTGTCCCATGGGGACAGTCCCTTCAGCAGAGTTGACGCTGTGGGGCTCAGATTTTCCAGCACAGCACAGCTTGTGGTTCTCCTTCCCTGTCTCAGTGGGAGCAGCACCTGTGACTGTGGGTGGGACAGGGCCGGTCCAGTGAGTGCTGGTGGTGTTCTCAGGGTTCTGGACAAAACCCTGTCAGACTGTGTATGTCAGCTCAGTGCAAGAACTGCTCTCTGGGAAGGAGCTGGGGAGTAACAATATTTGGGAATCAGGCTGTGAGGAATTGGGCTACAAAGCCCGGTTGCTGTGACTGTTACAGTCATGTTATTTCATGAGCTAATCAAACCCCATCTTGGCAGCTGCTGTTTTCACGTCATGAACGAGCATTTTGGAAAGCTTTTACAGAACCTAATGACTAGAAACCTTTTAATTTTCAGCTTCAACTTTTTCCTGGCAAGTTTTGTCCTCTTGGCAGTGTTCTTCCAGCTTGGCTCTTGGTTTTTTGCCTCTCATACATTTGTTCTGCCTCTCAGAACAGTTGCATCCCTCTGGTCCTTCGAGTTTCATGGGAAGCTGTTTTAATTTTGTAGGAAAGGCTCTCTGTGCTTCCTGGTCTCTCTGTACCTGGGGTCACTTTTAATGCCTTAGAGCTGTCATCTCCCCCAGGCTGCCATGACCTTGCCCAGCACAAGTGGCCACCAGTGGCCAGGTGACCAGTGACAGGTCCATCCACCCTTCAGTGCCTGTGTCTGGGCTTTGGGTGGCTGATAAGGTCAGGTGGCCCAGTGACAATGCAGCACATGCTCCAGCACATCAGTGTGTTGCGGCATCGTGGCTGAAAATTGCTCTTTTGGCTTCTCCCATGTTGAGATGTTTGGCCCCATTCCTTTACTACAGCCTCTTGTCCCAGTGGGAAGCTGGAATGCTGGGAGTGCTGGATGTTCTCTTGGGTGAGCTGCAGCATAGCCCAGGCCCAGCTGGGTTTATTGGAGCATCACACATGGCCTGTGGGGTCCCCTTGAGCATCAATGGTACTGCAGGGCACCAGCTGCACAGGGAAGGTGGGAAAGGGGCAGGAAAGCTGTCTCAGAAGGGGATTGGGATCAGGCAGGAATGAGCAGGTGCCTGTGTCCCTTTGCCAGGTAGGAGGGAGCGGGATGAGTCGCAAGGTGCTTTGGAGCACAGGCCTTTGAGCCAGGGCCATGTTCCAGCAGAATTGGGTCCCTCAGGGTCTTGGCTGAGCACTGGAATGCCGGGAAGTGCCGGGCAATGGTCTGACACCAAGTTTGCGGGTTGTTCTAGATCAATGGGGTAGACATGACAGAAGCCAGGCATGATCAGGCCGTAGCGCTGCTTACCGCGGCCTCCCCCACCATCGTGCTGCTGGTAGAGAGAGAGGGCTCGGAGCAGCCCGGCGAGGGAGACTCGCCCGGCGCGCCCCGCGTGCGCATGCACTCCCCCCCGCCGCCCCCCGGTCCCGGGGACAGCCCACCCGAGGAGACGCCTGCGCCACAGAGGAACCACCTCTCCAAAGGGCTGGAGGATCAGTACCCCATCGAGGTGAGCCTGGCCTGGGCATATGGGATAGTGCAATCCTGGGTGGGTTTCATTTGAAAACGTGGCGTTGGGATGGGGGTTGGCCCACTGGGTTCTTGGGGCGTGGTGAAGTCATCACAGAAAAGCTTGGGGTGCAAGGGACCTGAAAGCCCATCCATTTCCACACCCTGCCATGGGCAGGGACACCTTCCACTATTTCAGCTTGCTCTAAGTCCCATCCAACCTGGCCTTGAACACTTCCATAGGGATGGGGCAGCCACAGCTTCTCTGGAAAACCTGTGCCAGGGCCTCCCCACCCTCACAGGGAAGAATTTCTCCCCAGTATCCTATCTAACCCTGCCCTCCGTCTGTGTGAAGCCATTCCCCCTTGTCCTGCCACTCCAGGTCCTTGTCCAAAGTCCTTCTCCAGCTCTCTTGGAGCCCCTTTCAGCTCTTCTCCAGGCTGCACTGTCCCACAAGTGTGTTCACCCCCTTGTGTGTGTTCACCCATCAAAACACCCCTGATTCCATGTTTTTAGTGTTTGTGGTCCATATGTGATATCCCTCATTTCCTTTGACTCTTTTTCTTGTTCCCTCAAGGAAATTCATCTGGTGAAAGCAGGTGGTCCCCTGGGCCTCAGCATCGTCGGAGGCAGTGACCATTCCAGCCATCCCTTTGGGATTCATGAGCCAGGGGTCTTCATCTCCAAGGTAGAGTCTGAGGAGAGCCACCCAGCCCTGAGTTGTAGGATTACTGGGGTTAAGGTGAAAGGTTTTGATGCAAGTCTAGAAGTATAGGATGGATTTATGAAATAAAAGGATGGGAGGGGGGTGTGTGAAGGGTTGTACTGGATGTGCTGCTGGAACCATCTAAGGGCACATAAAAGTCTCAAACCTGTGTAATCTGTGCTGAGCCCTTTGGAGGGATCCCAGTTAGCTTTTGAAATTGTTGAGCTCCTCTTGGCTTTAGTGAGTCGTGAGAAAATGCTGGCATTGCAGAAAGCCAGTCGTCACTGGTGGGATGAGTGCAGGGACACCCAGAACTGCTCTGCTGCACTCAGGCCAATGCCCTTCGACCCCATGTTTCTGTTCCAGCAGTGGCATCAGCTGATGCCATTTAGGGACAGCACCCAGGCCAATCACTGGCTGCAGCCCAGTCCCTCACAGTTCTGCACATCCATGCTCCTTGGATTAGGGATGCTGGAGAGGACATCCCTGCCCAGCCCTTTCTGCTTACCAACATCTCTTGTCCGATGGAGATGCTGAATCTGTCTCCTCTGACACCCATGGGTGGGAGTTGGGGTTCAGACCTTGTCAAGGGCTGTTAGGAATTCCAGAAGTGATGCCTGCCAGATCCCTTCCTTCATGTGCCCATTGTTCTTCTTGCAGCACTTCAGCAGGTCAGTGGAGCAGGATTTGCTCTTCCCTAAGCCAAACTTTTTCCCACCATCCCTGCTTGCCCACGTGGTCACAAATGTCAGCCTTTCCTTGCTGACTCCTTTGTTTTACCAGAAAGAGAGGTTTGGTGCCGTGGTTAGTCCCTCTGTAGCTCTCAGGATCCCCTGTAGAGCACTGTGTGAGGGCTGGAGTTGTACTGGTGCTGTCACGGACAAAAAAATGGCAAAGCTGGAATAGGTTTGGTTCAGATAAAATTGGGAATATAAGAATAACATATGGAATGACCGTTCAAAGCAAATCCTACTTCATTCTTTGCCAGTGTTCACAGATATGTCACCTCTTGGGGAACTTTTGGCTGCAAAGGGAGGAGTCAAAACAGACCTGGAGGGTGTTGGAGGATGCCCGGGGACACAGTCATATCTCCAAGGAGAGATGGAATTCCCTTCTCTAGTTGTACTGATGGTTCTCCGCAGGTCATTCCCCGGGGGCTGGCGTCCCGCAGCGGGCTCCGCGTCGGGGACAGGATCCTGGAGGTGAACGGCATCGACCTGCGCCATGCCACCCACCAGGAAGCGGTGAACGCACTGCTCTCCAACGCCCAGGAGCTCACCATGGTGGTCCGGAGGGACCCGCCTCCACCTGGGATGCAGGTGGGTTCTGAGTGAGAGGACTGGGGGCAATCACACAGGGTCACTTCTGGAGGCAGTTTCTTTCCTGGCTGGAGGTCTGGGACTAGGACACAACCAGACTTCTGGTTGGAATTTCCTTCTTTGGAAGGATCCAGTCTCTTGTAAGCGTATTTCCAGTGGGAGAGTGGTGAGGCTCTCTTGCCATGCCCGTGGTGACTCTGTCACCAGAGAATGACCAGATTCCATGAAGACCACACCTGAGCAGGGAACAGAAAAGGGCAGAGCCTCACCAAAGAGAACAAACTGCCAGGTGAGGGACAGGGTGAATTCAGGACCTCTTCAGGGCGTTGAGAATATGGCCACTCCAAGGAGTGTTCCCCCAGCTATCCCAGCATGATCTTGTCCCAGAAACAAGAACACTTTTCTGTGTTTCCAGGAAATATGTATTGAAAAGGCTCCAGGAGAGAAGCTGGGCATCAGCATCCGGGGTGGAGCCAAGGGCCATGCTGGCAATCCGTTTGATCCCACTGATGAAGGCATCTTCATTTCCAAGGTACCAGAGCATTAACTCTGCAGATCGGTGCCATGCGAGGACTGCCAGGGAAAAGGGTGATCCTTGGGGGATCTGTTGGCTGTGCTCTCTCTGCTTTCACTGTTGCAGCAGTTCTAGAGACTCTTCCTCCACCTAAGAAGGCAAATCCCTATCTTTTCATATTTCCTCCTCTACAACAGCTACACCATTTCTTCTTCCATTTTCTGTTTGCTTTTATTTTGCCTTGTGTTTCCTCTCTTACATTTTTTTCTGTAATGTGAACCCACACATCCTTCCTTTTCCCCACATTCCTGTTGCTTCCCACATGCCTGTGGCTTCCTGCCCCCTCCAACGCATGAGCTCTTCCCTCCTTCCATGGGAAGCATCAGGAATTACTTTCCTTTCCTCCTGTGCCATGCACCCTGTGTGCAACTTTGTTCCCTTTGTAAGTGACTGCTTGTGTCACACTTATTTCTGGTGTCACTTTTCCCCCAGAAGTAACACGTGTTTTCTTGTTGAACTGTGCATCAGCTTATGCTCCTCCCAACCCTTTCCAAAAATTTTTATTGCCTCTTCCTTGTTGGCAGTGGAGCACAGTAATAAGTAGTGTCATTTTAATAAGTGGGTCTTGCTGCGGGCAAAGGAGACTCTGGGTGTTCACCTTGGTGTCACTGGTTCCCTCTTTTCCTGGTTTTGGGAGGTAGAGACTGGTGTAAATCATTGTCCTGGCTGGGGACACTCCATAATTACCAGTCAGCCCTGATAATTGATAATTGGCTGCGCTCAAGGCAAGGGAACACACAGCATTTGTCATTACATGGCTGTAACTGCTTTACCTGGGTTCTGAAGTTGAAAGAGTAAATTCCCTCTGTTAGAGTGACGGTCACACTTTCACCTGGGACATTTGCAATAGCAGGAAAATAAAACCTGGGATTATTGTAACTGATGGGTTTTTTTAAGGATTGGGTTTGGTTTTCTCTGCTGCAGCATTGCAGCATTTGGGGATTGGAAGGGTCACAGTTTAGCCACAGTACAGGGTTAGTTCACCCCCCTCCCTTTTTTTCCCAATACTGGTTGTTTTAACCTGCAGAGAACCAAAGTTCTGAATGTCTATGTTTTCCCTTCAGCTGTGTTACTCCCCTCAACCTCTCTTACCTGTCCTATCCAGAGTGGAGTTCCTGCCTCTGATTTTCCCTGTGTATTTCCAGTAACAGAGAGACAAAAGCGATGCTTTTCTTCTTCCTCCTCTTTGCATGTCTGATCTCTGCCTACTTCCTCCTTAGTTTGTCTTCACTTGCATTTCCATTGTGTCTCTTCCCCACCAAACAATGATTTCCGTTTCTGAGATCCATCATGATTTGAGAACTTTTCCTTCTCACCCACTGGCAAAGCCAAAGCAGTTTGTTTCCTTGGGACAACACATTTCAAATTCACATTCTTTTATCTCCCATGAGAGATTCTTCCACACCTGTTTCCTCTACCAACCTGTACAGGTTCTTCCTTCCCTGCTCTCTCCATGAATCTACAGCAGTACTTGCAGATGCTTCCCCTGACTCGTTGTCCATGTTCCCTGTGTGTGTAGTCCCCTCTCGCTCTGTCCTCCCAATGGTCCCCGTGCTCTCTGTTCTCCTCTGTCACCTCTCCAGTGACACCGTGACTCCACGGTTTGTTCCAGGTGAGCTCCTCTGGGGCTGCGGCCCGGGATGGCCGCCTGAAGGTGGGGATGCGGATCCTAGAGGTGAATCACCAGAGCCTGCTGGGAATGACGCACACAGAAGCAGTGCAGATCCTCCGAGGGGTGGGCGATGCGCTCCTCGTGCTGGTGTGCGACGGCTTCGACCCCAAGGCTGCAGCTGCCATCGAGGTGAGGACTGGAGTGCAGCTGCCCTTGGAGTGACCAGGATCCCACCACATGGGTCCTGCCTCTTTCCTCACAGAATGCTGGATTTTCCCAACCTTTTGCTGTAGATTTTTTTTGAGGTCCCAGATTTCAAAGTCTGACCTGTGATACGAACCAGAGGTGGTTGCCAGTCCAGAAAAGCAGTGGTCCCTTAGGACTGTCTCATTCCTGCTGGTTCCAGAGCCGTGAAATGAAGTTTTCAAGCTCACTTTCCCCAGGCTATTTGTGCCCATTTTTTTTTGGCCAATATTTCCTTTACAGTCTGGCTCTTTATTGTTGTTTGCCTTTCCCTACAGGGTAACGCTTCCGGGAGCAATCCCATGCTCTCTCAGATTTCTGTTTTCAAGGCTTAGCTAGTCAGCTTTTATATTCTCCAGGAGAACATGAACCCAATCCCTGCTCACCTCAATCCCCTTCCTGCACCTGGGTCCATTTAAATTCATCTTTCTTAGACCTCCATTTCCTCAAGCACTTGTAAGCTGAAATGGCAGGGGTAGAAGTGGGTGCTCTTAAGGTCCCTTCCAACCCAAACCAGTCTGGATTCTATGGAATGAGGTTTCAAATTATGAAAGAGTTCTGGTTCTCACAGTCAGGGATTTTCCTGGTACTCCATATCTGTGAGCCCAGGATAGGGAATTTTTGGAATGGCACTCTGGACTTCCACCTGGTGAGATTTGCCTTTCATTTTCCAGATGTCCCCAGGAATCATTGCAAACCCTTTTGCTGCTGGCATTGGGCGCAAGAACAGCCTAGAGAGCATCTCGTCCATCGACCGGGATTTGAGCCCTGAGGAACTGGAGATCCTGCAGAAGGTGGGTGTTCTGGCTGAACCGGGAGCATGTTAGAGAGTGGAAATCTCTAGTTAGTCTTCCCTTGGTGCATGGAATCTGCAACATAACAGGCACTGGACATGGCATGGGATCAGCGGGTCCCAGCACTTGGATCAGGAATGTGCTAGGATGAAGCTGCAGCGCCTTTATGAGGTTCCAGGTGTGGAGAGAGCACTGGTTGAGGTGGCTCTAACTCTGCTCTCTCCTAGGAGATGGAAATGGTGAGAGAAGCAACTCAGTGGGAGAGAGAAGAAATGGAGAAAGTGGTGAGAGATTTTTTGTGTAGCAAAATCTGTTTGTGGCAGTGACTCAGCTGAGCCTGTGAGCCCCAAGGAAGGTGCCACAGGTTATCTCTGTCCCGTTATCAGTGCCATGGGCAGCTCTGGATCTCTGTCCCATTGTCAGTGCCATGGGCAGCTCTGGATCTCTGCCCCGTTGTCAGTGCCATGGGCAGCTCCGGATCTCTGTCCCATTGTCAGTGCCATGGGCAGCTCTGGATCTCTGCCCCGTTGTCAGTGCCATGGGGAGCTCTGGATCTCTGTCCCATTGTCAGTGCCATGGGCAGCTCTGGATCCCTGTCCCGTTGTCAGTGCCATGGGGAGCTCTGGATCTCTGCCCCGTTGTCAGTGCCATGGGCAGCTCTGTATCTCTGTCCCGTTGTCAGTGCCATGGGCAGCTCCGGATCTCTGTCCCGTTGTCAGTGCCATGGGGAGCTCTGGATCTCTGTCTCCTTAGTGCCATGGGGAGCTCTGGGCATTCCCTCTCTGTAGAGAACCACTCCATTACTCCAGCTGCTCTTTGGCTTTGCTGTACCTCCCTATGCACCTCTCTGGTGATGCACCTCTGGTATTGAGAGTCCATTCTTGTTACCTGCTGGTGCCTCCTGGCCAAGCTGCAGCTTTGAGAAAAATGGCCAGTGAACTTTGAAGTCCCAAATTTAATCAGTTCTCACTGTCCAGTACCCCATGACCTGACAGAGCTTTTGTGAGCAAAGATGAGAACACACAGCTCAGAGCTGCCCTGAGTGGAGAAGTGACACTGTTAATCAGTCACAGCTTTGTGCTCCTCAGTTCACATGGTCATTTCTCTGCTTTGCTGTGAGCGTTTTGTGTTTCTGCCCGTTGGTTCAACCTTGCACAGAAATAGAGATAGAATTTCCTGGAAATAGAAGTAGGATTTCCCAGAAATAGATCAACAGACTGGAGCCCCTCAAGGACTTGGGGTTTCCACTCATTTCTCCTAAAACAGTAATTTATCCAGTCAGCATTTGGAAAGAGAAAACTGAATTCTTTGGTGTTGTCAGTTGGGAATCTGCTCCTCTGGCAGATGAGTGTGTACGTTTTGCAAATGTTTCATCAGGTTTCCAGTTCAGTCACACCTGATGTTTCTCTGGGTTCTCTCAGCCTTTTCACATTTGCTGCCCCACAAGAGTGGGATGAGGTTGGCAGTTCTGATGGAAGTGGAACGACCTTACAGAATAATCTTCAACCTGCTCCTATGGGAGACTCCCTGCTCATTGCAGGTGCTGGACTAGATGACCCTGAAAAGTCCCTTCCTACCCAAACCATCCTGAGATTCTGTGAATAATTTGGCAGGAGGCGAAATTATTGGTTAATTACTGGTGAGGGACCTCACCAGTGCCCTTGGTTCAGCCCAGAGTGAGCCAATTCAGATAGATTTAGTTTTTCATATAAAACGCCTGGTTCCTTGCCTGAGAAGGAACTTAGAGTGGTTCAGCAAACCTGATTTCATTGTGTTTCTGTTGGAGCAAAGGCTTTTCCTGCCAGTTTTATGTTGGCAGCATATGCATTTGAATATGCATATGAATATATGAATATTTGAATATGGATATACCATTTGAATACACTCCAGGAGACTTCAGGAACTGTGGGGTCAGTATCAGTACTTCTAACACCTGTGAATAAACCAAGTCTGGCCCCAAACTGCTGCTCGGGCTGAGGAGATGGCATTTGTCCAGGCTCAGGTAAAGAAAGGTTTTGCCAAAGTTTATACTGAGATTACTTGAAAGTACTTGGCCAAAAAAAAACCCCAACCCTTTATGGTTGGTGAAGTAGCCTTGGCTATGTCTCATTTTAAAAATGCTGGTATTTTTTGTTGCCCCTTCCCTTGGAGTGTCAGGAGGAGGCAGCAATGGATGCTCCAGGCTCCTCAGAGGTCTCGTGATCCATGGACTGAGGCCCATGAACAAAGACACGTTTTGCTGCTGGGCCTTTTAAACGTTGAATCTGGGACTGTACTGTAAAGCTGGTTTTGATGATTAAATTTATCCCAGTGGTGGAGCCAGCACTGCGTGGTGGCCATTGGAATGCTGAAGGAAGTTCCCATCTCAGTGCCACAGCCTCAGTAATTTCACCATTTTTGGATCTCTTTTCTTGCTCTTCAATGATTTGTGATGATTCCTGTACAAGAACAATAGAGACCAAACATGTCTCCGGCCCACAGCCAGTTGTGAACTGAAGAACTGGAAAGAATTTTGATTTTGCTCTACTCACTGTAGAGGTTTTCAAACCCACTTGTTGCAGACATCGGTTGCCTTCAATTCTCTGATAATTCAGTTTCTAGTAGGAATATCAGTAACTCCAAGTGTCCGTGGACTGATTCCTGATGTATTTGTCTGTCCCAGCTTTGTGGCTCTAGTTACTTTTCTAATCTTAATCCATATCCTTCCCAGATGTTGTCAGAGATGGACTTTGAGCATTCCACAGTTCCATCTGGGCTGGCTGGTGCTCCTGTCACTGCTCAGAGAAGTGCTCCTGTACTCAGAGAATGGTCATACACCAGATTAGTGTCACCTGGAACCCTCACCCTACAGAGAACTTGTCCAAAACCAAGCATAACGGGATTCAGAATAGAACTAACTTTAACTATCTCTCAATATCCCTTGGGAAGTTGTGATCCTCCAGACCATTAGTGTTGTCTCCCTTGGAGGCTGGGGGCAGTGTGTGACACTGGGTATCTGTAATGCATGGAAGCTGTTGAAGAGAAGGGCCCAGGTGCTCAGCAGAATTTTCAGTTGGATCCCTGTCAGCTGCTTTCCACCTCTCAGCCTTCCAGCCTTGGGACTTCTGGACCATCTGGTTCCTGCTTGGGAGGAGCAGCCGGGAGGGTTCTGTAGGCAGGAGAAGGGAAGGATGCTGCTGCTGTGTCCTCAGCTCTGGGCAACAAAGCACAGAGGTATCAGCACTCAGAAATCAGTCTTTAGGACAAGTCCCACACCGATCCCTTCCTCTTGCAGCTTGGAAGCGAGCCTGTGACTGGGGCTTTCGGGATTAGTCACTGGTCACTCTGTAGTGTCCCTGCGGTGCTGAGTGACCATGGGCTGATGGTCTGTGCTGGGCCTGGCCTTGCGCTAAGAATGATCTGTCCCTCCCTGATGTATTTGCATCACTGTATGTGATGCTATAAGCAGCATGTGAGTTTTAGGCCTTTTTTTCCTTGGTGACAGCCAGGCCTGTGTTTTGTAGATTTGTTTTTCCATTCCCTTCCAACCTCTCTTGCTCTGTCAAGATGTCTCTTCCAGCAATGAGCAACCTCCTCCTCTCCCTTAGTGCTTGTGTGGCTTGTGCTTTCCTTTGCTTTCCCCAGGATTGTCCCTGCTGAGGATCTTGGGGACCTCTGCTCTCCCCCTGCACTGTGGCAGCCTGATCATGTTATCTGGGGTGTCCCTGTCCATTCTGCTGGTGATAATCATATGGGTGTAGAATTCCAGCTCCTCTTTCCCTGGTCCCAGGATTCATGCTGAATTTCTGCTCCCCCTCTGCTGGTGCTGGCACTGCTCCTCTGTCCCCTTGGGAGTTCCTGACCGGCATGTCTGACATCTTTCCCTCTCTCTTGTCTCTCTGCTCTGGCTCTGTCCTGTCCCGCGGAAGGAGCGGATGCGTAGGGAGCGGGAGGCAGCCACGCAGCAGCTTGAGGAGGAGGTGGAGGTGAGCAGCACGGAGGGAGGGCTGGAGAGTCCCAGAAAAGGGCTACATCTGGTCTGGAAGGCTGGAGAAATCCCCAAAAAGTGTTTGTTCCCTGTAGCCTGTGTTCTCCATTCCTTCCCCTAAAAGGATGTGACTTTGGGGATAACAGAAGAGACTGGAACTGAAGAAATGTATAGGGGATTGAGAAAGGGACAGTGGAAAACAGTGGCTGGTTTGAAACCTGGACTTTTGTTTAAGGTTAGAAAGGCAACACATGACAAGCAAAATTAAACAAAGTTGTACAGTGAGTGTGAGTTAAGGTTGGGAAAAAACTAGAGGAGTTGCAGAGTTGTACTCTTGAACATGTCCAGATCCAGACTGGAACTGTTCTGGATGCTCTTGGAGCAAACGGGTAGGTACAGCATGTTCTCCTCCCTCCCTGTGAGGGAGTGGATGTGGGAGCAAGAGGAGTGAGGGCATCTGAGCAGCAGTGGGTGGCAAGGAGCCCACAGTGACATGTTCTCTGCAGGGTTTCTCAAGCCCAGCCCCTGCCATGGATTCCCATGGTTGTGTTTGGAACAATTCCAGCTCCTTTTCTCTGCAGAGTTTGGAGATAAGGCCTTGGTTATTACTAGGGTGGTTCCCTTTTCATTGCTCTTCCTCCTTGACTTAGTTGACTTGGGCCTGACCTGTTCCTGGTGTTTGTGGTTTTTTGCCCCTCTCCAGAGCATCCCCAGTGAACCCCTGCGCCTGGACTACCGGACCCTGGCAGCACTGCCCAGCAGCGGCCTGCAGAGAGGCAACCGTGCTGTGAGTGGGGGCTGAGGGGTCCCTGCAGGGGGGAGGCTATGGAGGGACTGAGGAGGTGGGGGTCCTGTGGGGAGGAGGCCACGAGGGGGTTAAGGAGGTGGGGGTCCCTGCAGGGGAGGCCGTGGTCCTTTCCTTACCTGCCCTTCACCTGTGCCATGCTGTGGGAGGTGACGGCAGCCTTTGCAGAGGAAAACGGGGAAGCAGAACTGTGGGGTACTCTGGCACTGAAACAGGAGGTAGCTGCAAAAAAAAGATGGGAATAAGAAAATGAGTAGAGCAAGAGCCAGGTAGTTTTTCTTTTTGGGAAGAGAAGTTGCAAAGTTGCAAAAAACAAAGTCTGGAACAAGGCAGAAAGAACAGCCCAGAAGAAAGAGAAGGGGATGTGAGTGGGGGAGTGCAGGGTTTTGTTGTGGAAGGAAGCAGCTCCGGAAAGCTGCCAAGGAGGGAGGGAAAGATTCTTCCCAACACCGTGATGACAGTGTTGGGTGCACAGCTCAGTTGTAAATCCATTTTAGGGTGGTGTTTAGAAAGGAGAAAAGCTGAAGGTGCTGAGACTGAAAGTATTTAAAAAAGCTCAAGGCCAGGTTGGACAGGTCTTGGAGCAACCTGGTCTAATGGGAGGTGTCCATGCCCATGACAGGGGGTGGGACTGGATGGTCTTCAGGGTCCCTTCCAACCCAAACCATCCTGAGATTCTATGAAAACCAAGATCCCCCAGGCCTGCAGAAGGCAAGTGGCTGTGGTTGTGTGTCATGGCTGAGCCCTGTGGCTCATGTATCGTGTTGTGTATCGTGACTCCAGCTGTGGATGCTCCTGCCCTGTGCTCTGCCTGCCAGTCCCTCATATGTAGTGGCCAAGAGAAATTCCAGTTTTCACAAACTTTATGGATTACAAGCTGATCTCCCTTCTGTGTTAAATTCTCCTCTCTCCATCTTCCTTTTATCTTCCCTGCATCACCCCTATTCCGCTGGGCTTCTGTCTGCTCCTTCACACATCCTCAGTCTCCACCTTCCTTTCCTTCTGGTGTGGCAAGACCTCCCTTTGCTGTCATCATCCCAGTCTGTTGTTTTGGGATCATCTCTTTTGCCTTTCCAGTCTCCATCCCATTCCATGCAAACAGGTCTCTTCTCCTGTTCTCTTTCCTTCCGTTTCCAGGCCCTCTTGCTTTCTGCCTCACTCAATGACAGCCCTGCTTTGGCTCCAGCTCTGGCTCATTTTGTTCCCATACTTCTCAGATTTTGGATTTCCTTTCCACTGTTCACACAAAAAAGCATTATCAGGAAAAGGTTTATTTTTAGCACCTCTGAGCGTAACTCGGTAGCTGGAAGAGGGGGAGAGGCAGCCCCAGGCAGCAGCTGCCTCCATGTCGGACAACCCAAGTGTAGCTCAGAGCGGAGCAGCCTCTGGGAGCTTGTGCCTTGCAGCCTGTGTCAGCCCTGGAACGCCTGGCATGGGAATGTGGGGCTGAGTGTGCCGGAATGCCGTTGTGATGGGCAGCATCTATAAATGTCCTATTTCAGGGAAGGGCCCATGGGTGCCAATGTGTGTTTTTGTCCAGCTGTCACTGGCCGTGTCTTTGCTCTGGTTGGAAAAGTATGTCTGCCTGAATCGCGGGGACAAGTGAGATTCTGTTGTGGGGACAGGGAGGTTCTGATCGTCCTTCAGGAGCTGCTCTGGCCTGTTTGGTGATTGCTGGAAGACTCAGCCAGGGTGGGCTTTCCAGCAGAAGGACAGGCAAGTCAATGACAGGTTGTCCATCTCTGGACAGTCTGACTGCATCCAGATGATTGGTGCTCTTGTCCTGTTCCCATCATGGTTTTCTCTTTCTCTGTGTCTCAAGGCCAACTCTCTCACCACATACATTAAAACAGTGTCTGGGTATCTTTTACTGACAGATAGTTCCCTGCAAAGGAGCTGTTCCTGTAATTGCTCAGGGATAGGAGGAGCTGTAGGGTTCCTATTCTCACCATGGGACATGAGGAGCTACATGGAACTGTTCCTGTCCTCACTGTGGGGCAGGAGGAGATGCAGGGAACCATTCCTGTCCTGGCTGTGGAGCAAGAGGAGCTGCAGGGAATTGTTCCTCTTCTGATAATGAGGAGCAAGAGGAGATGCACATCAATCCTGACCGCTGTAACTGCGGGTGGAATTTGTCGTGAGGATTCCGAGAATGGCTCCCAGAGAAGGGAGCAGGTAATTGTCTGCCTTGGATCAATCTGTGTTGCTGCGTCTGGGTCCCTTTGTGAGCAGTATTTAACAAAGGCTGATAATTTGCCTATTCTGTTTGTCCATTGTTAAAAGCCCAACTGAAAATTCCCTTTGGAAGCAGCATGGGAATGCTCTTTTGGGTGATGCTCTTTGGCTATGCAGCCAGTGTACTGCAACATCTGGATAGAAGCTGTGACTGCCCCATCTCTGGAAGTGTCCAAGGCCAGATTGGACGGGGCTTGGAGCAACCTGGTCTATTGAAAGGTGCCCCTGCCCATGGCAGGGGGGTGGAATGAGATGAGCTTTAAGGTCCCTTCTCACCTAGACCATCCTGGGATTCTGTGACTCTATGACAGTGCCGTTGGCAGGAGTCAAAGAGCTGTTACAGTCTCTGTCTTCTGCATCAAACAGGCGGGAAAGCCGGACCCATGAGGGACTGATCACAGCAAAGTGATTAAGTCATTAAAGTCTAGTTTTGCTTTCTGGACTATGAGAAATGGAGAAGAACTGACATGTCTCAGTACCAGGTCACCGTGATTAGTTAATTAACAACCTGTACTTTCTGCTCTGAATTTGTTTCTCTTTGGTTTCTTGCCACTGATTCTTTCTCTGTACTTGTTCTGCAGATTTCAGATTAGATTTCTTTCAGTGCCCTGGAGATTGCAGGGTAACACATGCTTGTCCTGTCTGCAGGCTAGGAAAGCTCACTGCATTGCCCAAATCTTTGCTTACCCAAAATAGAAATTGTGGCTTGTCTGACAGAAATAGTTCCTGCGGGGCCAGGGAGTGAGAAATCCCCACCGGGACACGCCACGACAGTGGGAGCTGGAGCTTACAGCTAGGGGCAGATCCTGCCCAGTTCCAGTCAGGTCCAAGAACAAAATAGGGATTGAGGCTCCCCATGGACTATCAGGCTTGATGGCCCTCTGAGAAAAAGCAGTTGGAATTAGGGTTTTTACACTGGAAAGTCATACAGCCACAATGGCAGGATTTCTCAAGGTAGCAGAGACTTTGCTGCTCAGGAAACATGATATGAGCCAGGGCTCTGCCAACCACAGAGGTTGGGTTGGGGGGTTAGGGGAGGGCCTCTGAAATTCCTGAGCCTCCCAGCTGCCATTGTAGTCACCAGCCCACCCTCTAGAGCTATTTTGGTGACCGCTGCCATGACACAGGAGCTGGAGAATGTGTTCTGAACAGGAGAGGTCTTTCTGCTCCCCAGAGGCACTTGGATGGAAGGTTTGGTCTTTGCTCTCTGCCTTTCTCTGCTCTCTTGAGGAAGGCTCTGGCTGGGGTAAAAAATTCTCTTTATGGCATTAAGAGGAAGGGTCAGGGCTTCACCTGGGCTGGGTGCAAGCCCTGGCAGAGCTGGGGCTGCCTCAGTCCTGCCATCAGCAAAGACCCACCCAAGGGGTCTATGCTCCATCAGCTGTACTGAGCTCTCGTACTTTGGGTGTGTTGTGATGCAGTGGGGCCATAAAAGTATGTTCACCTGCACAGGTGTGATAGAAATGCATGGGGTGGGTGTTGTGTGACTGTGTGGCAGTGTGACAGCAGAGGCCAGGCCATGGCAGGGGGAGTGAATGGTGTGGGAGTTGGACAGGATGATCTCCAGAGGTCCCTTCCAACCCGAGCTATTCTGTAATTCTGTGTGCTGTGTTGGGCAGGGGGAGGACGTGTGCTCATGCAGGTGTTGGCAGTGAGTTTGGCTGGAGAGCAGCTGGAGAAATGTGTGTGAGTTGGAGCAGTGCAGGGAGCGCTCGTGCCTGTCAGCTCCCCAGGGTATGTGTGCACAGCAGGGTCCTCTCCTGGAAGTGGCATTGGGGGTCACAGATTGGTGGTAGAGCAGGAGAGAGGGATGGCATGGTGTGTGGGCATTAGCACTGTAATTCTTCTCTCTCCTGTCCTTCAGCAGCTGCTCTATATTTTCTTCCTCCTCTCCTTTACTCTGTTCTCCTCATTTCTGTCTGATCCTTCTGTTTTCCTCTCAGCCTGTTCTGCGTACTAAGCCCAGCTCCAGCATGGAGGGTGACTGCACGGTGCTGTCCCTGCCCACGGCATGGGACAGGCAGGAAGCGTCCCCTGACCCGGCAGCGGGTGCAACCAGTGGCAGCGAGGCTGGGCCCCCTCAGCACCCCACAGGCTCAACCAGCAGCAGTGTGGCTGGGCACCTTCAGCACCCCACATCACCCCATCAGCACACGAGTGGGGCAGAACAACCCTGGGGAGACAAGCAGGACTCCACAGGGTGTCCCTTGTCCCAGGAGCAGCTTCCAGAAACTCCAGAGCCAGAGTGTCTGATCGACTCGCAGCCCATCCCCTTCAGTGAGAACCCCTTTGTGGTGGCCAACCGCAGGGGCAAGGCTGCGGGCACAGCCAGCCTGGGAGGGCCTCCCCTGGGCTACGGCAGCGGGGGCGTGCTGAAGACCAGCCTGTACTCCAAGGCAAGCGGCGTGTGCCGTGTGGTGTTTGGCATGCACTCACAGTCTGGGCCACCCCCCCTACTAAACCCCAGCGCCGGGCAGCACGGTGCCCACGGGCCGGGCCCCCCTAACCCGTGTGCCCCCAGCACTGCATGTGGGGGCCATTGGTCCCCGAGGGTCAGTGTGTTGTCCTCTAACGCACCCCGGTCATGGCCATGTGTGCACTGCCGAGCCCCGCTGAGGGGACACAGTGACATCTGTGACTTCCCTGCTGTCCCTCTAAGGCTGGCTAGGACAGCAGTGTCCCTGCCCACTCAGCTGGCAGCATGGGGCTGGCAGGGCTTGTGGGAGATCGGTGCTGGTGCCACACTTACATACCTGGGCCTGAACAGCCCTTCTTAGATGTCTGAAAAGCAAATGGAGAGCAGCTGCCATGGTTGATCCACAGCCCAGGAGCTGCTCCTCCAAATGACACTTTTTGGTAGAATGAGTAGAATGAGACTGGGATTTCAGAGGAGAACTTTGCTTTCTGCTCTGGGAAATCTGTATTTGACATGCTTGCTGTTGCACAGGGAACTTTTGGCAGAGCAGGGACTAGACCCAAAGACAGGTCTAGCCCATCCTCTAGATGAGCTCCACGTTGCTTTTCTCTTCTTCTTTTCTCAGCCTTTTGGGAGGTCTCAAAAGCTAAACAGCCGCAGATAAACAGCTCCACACAGAAGAAAAACCAACCAATCAACCAACCCAGCCCCCAGCTGTATTGATCTTGGAGGTGTTTTAGGGAATTTCACAGGTGTGTAGGCAGTTCAGCTTTGAGCAAGACATGTAGTGGAATCTGTGCTCCAGTATAAACTTCAGGTCACTTCAGGCTTGGTCAGATTAAACGCTGTTGCCCAAGACTGACTTGAACCAACTGACCAGTGGCTGTTGTATTAGTGACTGGGATCCGTAGGTTTGCCTAAACAGTTCTCTCAATTCCAAATGACCTGCTCCCATCTTTAGGCATCTAAAATACTTCTGAAATGTGCTCCTCACTCCTGCAGTCACAGTGCAGGTGGTTCCTGGGACTCTGCTCTCTGTTCAGCTCTTGGGATGGGCTGTTGGCTGGCTCAGCCAGGTGTTGGTGCCAAAGGTTCCACTGGAACTGAGGGGAGCCCTGCCTCTTCATTGCTACTGGTCCTACCAAGCAGGCCAATAGTAGTGGATGTGGCTGGGGATGATTCCTGTCTCCTTCCAGTTGGAAATGGCTATTTTTGCTCAGTGTCTGTACAGCAGGAGGTTTGCCTGGACTGTGACCCTGCCTGTGAGGGCTGTGAGGAGTCAGGGGAGAGGATTCTCAGGGCTTGCTGTGAGGCAGAGGCTGTACCTGATCTAGCTGGCCTTGCAGGGTGTTTGGATGTGATCCCAGTTCCAATTCCCTTGCTGTTTCTAGGGCTTTTTGGCAGTTTGTGGCACATTCCAGCTGCTGCTGGGTCCTGCTAACCCTGCTTCCTGGTGAAGAGCCATGGCTGGATGTCCAGGGTGTCCTAGGCCTCCCAGGCTCTACAGACTCCTTCCGGCCATACAGTAACTCTTGAGCTTTGTCTTCTCTCTTTCAGGCTCCTGTGGGCGAGTCTGGGACAGGAAATTCCAGGCGTGAAACCCCCTATTCTCCCAGTAATCTGCAGGTGAGACTGCCCCCTGGATAGGTGATATGGGAAAGACAGGGAGGCACTTACAGGGATGAAATGCAGAGGAAGCTGAGGGCGATTTTTGTCCTTCAGTGACACTGTCGAGGTGGAGGGGATCTGTCACGGGATGCAACTAGAGAGCAAGGGAAGAACTCCCTCCTTCAAAATGCCTCAGAGAGCCAGGAGGGTGATTAGCTGGTCATAAACGAGCTCTGAGAGGTGGCTTAATTCCAGGGTGATGATGTACCTGGAGTGGTACAACCTGTAGTTGTCAGCATTTTGGGAATGGTCTCACCAATGCCTTATACAGAGACCCTGGTAACTGGTATGTGGTAAGAAATGGAGCAGTCAGGGTTTGGAGAATGATCAGTGCTGCCCAGTGCTTCCCAGGCTCCCAGAGGATCCCTGGATCTGTGTGTGACACTGGAGGTGACCCACATGAACTGTTGGGAAGGAAGTGGAAGGACTCTGCCCTCAGAAAATGATTTGCTGCAGCTCCTTGCTCAGAGGTTTTCCTTCTGCAGTGGGAAGTGTCTTTATTTCTTGTAACTTCTGATTATTTTTTCTTTATGAATATTACCTGTCCTCCCCCACTGTTCTTATTCATTATATCAACTCTGATCTTTCCTTCTTAGTCTCTGAGTCTTTGCTCCCACTGTCCATCCTGTGGCAGGAGGTGTCACAGCTCAGTTGAACCTTTTGAAGTTAAATGATCTTAATTTTTTCATTTTCCCTTCACAGCCATTACCTGTAACTGGGTTTTATACTGGGGGCTGGAGTGAACTGCAAGTTGTACTTTGTCCTCTGTCTGTAGTCGTTTTGGGTCTGTTGTGTTCCTTTTGGAGCTGTCCAGCTGCTCTCCCCACTGGCTCTAGCACTTTCCTAATCTTCAGTGGAGCCATTTCAGTTCTCAGAGCTGGAGAGGACTCTTGAGGTGAAGGGCTTTGCCTTGGGGTGAAATGACCAGTGACACGGGCTCAGGAGAAGGATCGAGACCATGTGCTGAAACTGTCGGAGCAGCACTTCAGTCCATCTCCTGCTACTTCTCAGTCTGTCTCACAACTCCCTCAGTTCTTGGATCCTTTGGAGTTGAGTGTCCATCAGGAACACAACAAGATTAGAAGAGGATACAATTTGTTATAGCAACACTCTTTCAAGGCACTTTGTTCCAACTGCGTGTGTTTCCCTATTTGCATTTCTGACAGCAGCTGCAAACTGTGTGAGGGTTTGTTTTGGGCTGTTTGTAAGTTTTCCTTTTACCACAAGTGCCAGTTTTCTTTGAGATTGGTTTCCATGGATTCCCAGGATGGTTTGGGTGGGAAGGGACCTTCAAGACTATCTTGTTCCACACTCCTGTCATGGACAGAGACACCTTCCACTATCCCATGTTGCTCCAAGCTCCATCCAACCTGGCCTCGGACACTTCCAGGGATGGGGCAGCCACAGCTTCTCTGGGCAGCCTGTGCCAGGGCCTCACCACCCTCACAGGGAAGGATTTCTCCCCAGTGTCCCACCTAACCTTGCCCTCTTTCAGTGTGAAGCCATTCCTTCTTGTCCTGGCACTCCGGGCTCTTGTCCAAAGTCCCTGTCCAGCTCTCCTGGAGTCCCTTTAGGCACTGGAAGAGACTTTAAGGTCCCCCCAAGGCCTTCTTCAGGCTGAACACCCCTGGCTCTCTGCTTTTCTGAGGATTCAGGAGTCTTGTTCCTCCAGAGCAGAAGTTCCAAGGAATTGCATCTCTAATTCTCTGGCTCCATCTATTTTTAATGTTAATTCTTGGGTTTCAACATCTTGTAGTCCAGCCAGAATTTATTGGCTTATTTCAGAGAATTCCTGAGGGAAATGGAATCCTTCGTCCTGAGTTGACATTGTGCTTCTGTGAGGGGGTGGAGGGAGGCAGAAGGTGTTTGTGGTGGGTCTGTGTGTGTGCTGAGCAGGGCGGAGGGGCTTCCCCATGGTGGGGACCCTGACAGCTCCGGGTGCTGCAGTCTCTGTGCTTCTCTCCCGCGGAAAACCCAGTCTCTCCGTTTTCTCTCCTGTTCTCTCCCCTGCTGATGCCCCTCTCCAGGTGCCTGCAGCCCCCCGGCCTCCTCACCTGGCCGGCAGGGAGACCCGCTTTGTAAGTGCTGCTGGTGTGCGGTGTGCGCTGCTGCTCCGGCTGCTCCCGCTGCCCGCACCCCCTGCTCCAGCTCCGTGTCCCCGCGGGGGCTTGGGGCTCCCCTGGGGCTCACTGAGGAAGCAGTGCCCTGGTGGCACCTGAGGCACAAGGGGCTGCTCCCTGTGAGCTGCTGCTGTGATGGCACCTGCGAGCGCTTCTGGGGAGGATCCGCGGTGGGATGGCTTTGCTCCGGCTTTGGGGGCAAGTGTGGAGGGTGGGAATATGCCCAGGGAATGTGTCCATGGTCCAGGAGCAGAGGATATGCCCAGGGACCAGGACCTGGGGATGTGAGCAGGGAACAGGACCAGGGGCTGTGAGCCGGAGCCAGGAGCAGGGGATGTGCCCACGGGCTAGGACCAGGAGATGTGCCTGTGGGCCAGGACCAGGGGCTGTGACCGCAGGCCAGGATCAGCCTAGAGTTGGGGTCAGAACCTGGAGATGTGTAGAGAGCTGAGGGCATCCTCATATAGCAGAGGAGCTGGGAGAAGCTCTGGCAGATGGGCTCTAGCCTGTCCCCACTCAAGCAGGTGTGGGGAGTTTCTGTGGGATCTGGGGGTTCTCCACACAGGGTAGGCAGTGGGGCGGAGGTAAACTAAAGGTTTTCAGGGTGGACTCCAGATTTACACCTGTATTTCTGTTTGCAGGCTTCCATTAACTTCATTACGTCGCAGGATGACAGTAAATCAGTGAGTACAACTGTCCTGAGACCTGACTGTGGTGTTCCTGTGCCTCCCCCAGCACGTGGAGCTTGTCTCTTCCTTCTGTGGGTGCTCACTCCCACCCAGCCTTGCAGCTCCACTGTTGGCTCCTATTCTATCTCCTCCAGTCCTCCACTGTGCCTCAAGTTTGTACAAATGCACCAAGTCTTAAATATGATCAATTTGAAAACCCAACACAACTGTTTTTGCAGCTTATATTCCTGTTTCCCCTCGCAGCTTCCACTCCTGGGGTTTTTGCTGGCTTACCCAACTCCTGCTGCCACTCTCTTTAGTGTCCGATGCTCTGTTCACTGCCACACAGCACCCAGCAGTGATGATGATGCCTAAGTCAAGTCTTAGACTCTTGCCTCTGCTCCTATAACTGCATTTCTAGTCAGAGCCCTGACCGGGTCTTGTTCACTTCCATCTACACCTTCTGCCAGTTCCCAGTTCCTGGCTGATGTTTCCCTACTTCCATCCCCAGTGCTCACGTTCTCTGAATTTCATCACACTCACGCTGACCCTTGTAGCTGCTTCTTGTGTGGCAGATGCTCCCTTGTGTCCTGGCCTTCTCCATAACCCACTGGTCCTGTGTGACCCTGACTTGGCTGAATCTCTTCTGGTGGTGGCCCCAGGAGCTCTCCCTGCCGGTCTGGGTCTGGTAGCTGGAGCGGGCAGCACAGCTGAGGAATGGAGCTGGGGTGCATGGATTTGCATAGATTTGTTTATTCACCTGCATGGCAGGCACCTTGCTGCCCTAACTGCTCGTTTCTCTTCTCTCTTTCTCCCTCCCCCTCCTCTTCTTCTGCCTTTCTCTGGGGCGCTGACATGAGCAGACCAAGCCTGGCGTCATTCAGCCTCTGTCCCGCGTGCGACAAAGTGCTGCCTCACACACTGCGGAGGAGGGGGACAGCCCCAACCCCTTCCAGCAGCCCGAGCCATGCTTCAGGATCCACAACTCTGTAAGTGGCCTGGGGTTCCTCCCTGAAAGCCATTTCCCTGCCCTAGGTGCCGTGGTGCCACGTTGTGGCTGGACACCCTTCCAGCAGCGATGGTGTGGTTTGATGACCACATGCCTGAGCTGAGGCTGGTGGTGTCCGTGCACCAGTCTGGGTACCCCAGGGAGGAGCCCTCACTCCTCACAGGCAGGAGTCATCAAAGGCAGTGCATCCCACTCGTTTCTTTGGGCCTCCCCAACTGCCCTGTGTCTCCCCATCCCAGGAGTCAGCAATGCTGAAGCTGTTGTTGCCAAAATCCCCAGAGCAGGTACAGGTTTAGAGCCATATTTGTGAGGTGTTAAGTTCTGTGGAGACATAAATCGTACAGAACTTTTGTCAATGGCTGGCACCTTGGAGCAAGAGTCAATACCATCCTGCTGATGGATTTTTTGATTTACAAAATTATTATTTCTGAAAAGTTCATATTCCCAGGACTGTTTGTTGATGGGAGAGAAAGATTCAGGTGTTTTGGTCTTTGTCATGCCAGAAGACCTGTGTCCCTTAAATATAAGTGAAAGGAATAGTGGAAGGGGTCCCTGCCCACAGCAGGGGGGCTGGGACTGGATTTGCTTAAGGTCCCATCCCACCCAAACCATCCTGGGATTCCATGGATCCAGCCCTTCTGTCTCTATTGGAGCTTGTATGATGATGCCAAAACAGAGGTGTCATTTGCAGACAAAGAGCTGTACAGAACCCATGGAATTGGCCATGGTTCACATTTTACAGTTTCTTCTGATCTCACTGTGCAGTCCTTTAGCCTGTGCAGAAGGAACATGATCAAACAACGTAATTTAGCCTCAGTCCAGAACAAAGAAAAACTACAAAGGCCTGGAACTGGATTAGTGCAGCTGGAGGGTTGGAGTGATGAATAGCAAAAGGGTATTTGTTTTCCAGCAGAAGGAAGGTTGGGATGTCATTGCCCCCCATCCCAGTAATTTCTGTGATGCTTTGAGCAGGTCACCCCAACTCTGCTTCCCCCCAAACATGGCAGGAGGGGTCATGGGGAAGATGGATGAGGAAAGGACCAGCAAAGGCAGTGACAAGCAATAGGAATGTCCCCTCAGACTTTGTCAGATGTTTCTGAGTAAGTGGAATTCTACAAAGGAAATATCTGAAATCAGAGGCAGATCTCCTCCCAGATCACAGATGCTTGAGTCAAATCATGGAACCACAGGGTGGTTTGGGTTGGATGGGACCTTAAAGACCGTCTTGTTCCATTCCCTGCCATGGGCAGGGACAGCTTCCACTAGAAGGAATCTTGTTCAACCCTTTGTAGGGGTCAGAGCCAACCATGTAACTGTCCTGTTCCAGCCCCCAAAACCCTGATTCAGGTAGGCACATGCTGGTTGAATTGGGTAGAAGTCCTCAAGGACTGTGACAGCAACGTGGCCCTTGGCCAGGAGATCCATTACAACATTCCTGTCAGATCAGTGAGGATCTGTGCCACCACAAGTACCATTCCTCCACCATCCAGGAAATAAAACAGGGCTGTGACCCACGTGCTGCTGTGTGTAGTGTATGTGCAGTGCTTTGCTCCTTGTGTTCCTGCCCAAGGCTCAGGAGCAGCCTTGGTAAGGCTTACATATTCCATTACACATTGCTTTTCATATCCCACTCCTCAGGCTCTGCAGGCCGAGAGTTGGGCTGTGTTTCCCCCGTGTGGGTTTTTTCACACCACCTGTGCTCACCTTTACCTCCTGTCTGTCCCTGTAGCAAAAGCCACCGTCGCCACCCTCCCCTGATGAGGTCCCCATCAGTGTCAAGCAGGCCTACAAGACCTTCGCAGCAGTGCCCCTGTCCCACCCGCTGCTCGGGACACAGGTAACTCGTGTTGCTCCAGCACAAGTGTGAGCAGAGCAGGTGTGAGAAGGGAAGGAGGTGGTGATCTGTTCCCTCCAAAGAAAGCTGCTGTGGAGAAGGGGGATGTTGAGGTCCTGTGGAAGTTGGCGTCCGTTCATCACCCTGCAGAGTCCTGTCTGTGAGTGTATCAGGTCCTGGAATCTCACAGCACTGTTATTCTCCTTGGACATTGGGATGCTGATGTACCACCAAGCTGTTCTCATACAAAGGAACTCTGAAATTCCAGAGTCCAGGACCAGGCTAAGCCTCTGCTGAGCCATTTTTGAGTGGATTTGTATTTTGAGCTTCACTGGAACTATTTTTCTCTCTATGTAGCTGAATCATGGAGCAGTTCAGGTTAGATGAGGCCTTGGAGGTCATTTCCTTAGTCTCCCATGCAAAACAGGACAACCTTGAAAGTTAGAATCATTGAATCATGAAATGTCCTGAGTTGGAAGGGACCCACAAGGATCATCAAGTCCAGCCCCTGGCTCTGCACAGGACACCCCCAAGAATCCTACCATGTGCCTGAGAGCATTGTCCAAATGCATCCAAAGTCATAAGAGGTTGCTCAGGCCCATCCCCTTGAGTTCTGAATTCCCAAAATCAGAGATTCTGAGGTCACTGTGGGCACCCTTGAACCATCTCTGCTGTGAAGTGGTTTTTTTCTATTGAATTTCTTTTACCACAGCTTATGTCTTCTGCTCATCCCTTGCTAGACATCTCCTGAGCAGCCTGACCTTGGCTCTGTAACTCATCTAAGGATGCAGGAATTAGATCCCCCTCCCCTAAGCCTCCTCTTCCAGACTGAACAAGCACAGCTCTCTGAGCCTGCTCTCAAATGTCACCTCCTGCAACCCCTGTGTCATTTTGCTGGCATCCCCTTGATGTGGCATGGTTTGTTGGTGTCATCTATGTCCTGGGGAGCCCCACACTGGACTCGCTGCCCTCGAGGTGCCCTGAGCCTGCTGCCTACCCCTCCCATGCCGTCCTCCCTGCCCATCCTTCCCAAGGAGCCTGTGTCCATGCATGGCAGCTCCAGCTGGGTGAGAGCTCTGGAGCTATCTGACGTAGACAGTCATTTACTAAAGGAGCAGAACCCTGTGGCAGAACCCCTTTGGCACTTTGGGACCCTCTGCTCTCAGAATCACCTCACTACTTCCCTTTTCCCCGTTCCTGTCTTGTTCTTGCTGGCACATTCTTGCTGCAAGTGAGATCCTGTTTCACAGATGGCTTTCTACTGGGGTGTTGCTACTTCCTTTCCCTTTCCCTTTCCCTTTCCCTTTCCCTTTCCCTTTCCCTTTCCCTTTCCCTTTCCCTTTCCCTTTCCCT